>CM062816.1:814703495-815225995 GCA_031772625.1 Pinus tabuliformis | reverse complement strand
TTAGCAAGTGCAACATTTTCCAGTCACAAATACATTATTTGGGGCATATCATTTGCTAGGAAGGAATCTCAGTTGATCCTAAGAATATCAAAGCCATAATGGAGTGGCCAAACCCAAAGAATGTGGATGAAATTAGATCATTCATGGGACTAGTAGGATATTACGGGAGATTTATCCAAGATTTCTCCAAGATAGCCCATCTCATTACAACCTTGCAGAGAAAAGGAAAAAGATTTGAGTGCACTACACAATGTGCAGAAAAATTTGAGTAGCTAAAATAGTTGCCCACCAATGCACTAGTGCTAAGAATTGTAAATCTTGACAAGGATTTTGTGGTGTGTACATATTCCTGCAAAGAGGGACTCAGTGGAGTCTTGATGCAAGAAGGGAAAGTCATGTGCTATGAGTCTAGAAATTTAAATGAGCATGAGGTAAATTATGTAACATATGCTTTAGAATTGGCTACCATCATTCATGCCTAAAAAATTTGGAAGCATTACCTCCTTGGCAATAAATTTATGCTTATGACAAACCATAGTGGGCTCAAATATTTATTTGGAAAACCAAAGTTGAATTCTAAGCAAGTTGGTCGACCACATTCAATGGATTCAACTTTGAAATCAAGTACATAAAAGGTAAAGAAAACGAGTTTGTTAATTATTTGGGTAGAAAAACCCAAGTAACTCACTTGGACATTGTGAGTTCTTACACAACATATTTGATAGAAAGAATCAAAAGTGTTGGACTACGAGATGAGAAATATCAGCAAGTGAAAGAAAAGTTGTTGCGAAGTGGTGAGGATGAAGAATATTACCTCACTGAGGATGGTTTAATCAGGTTAAAAGGTTGAATTTATGTGCCTAACAATGATTAAATGAAATGGATGATAATGGAAGAGTTCCATGTTAAGCCTTATACAGGCCACTTAGGCTATCAAAAGACCCTTACCAACATTAAAATTCACTACTACTGGATGAATTTGAAGATAGAAGTGGTTAATTTCGTCACAAGATGCATGGAATGCCAACAAGTAAAGGCAAAGTGAAAGCATCCAGCAGGATTGTTGTAGCCTATCCCTATTCTAGAATGAAAGTGGGAGGTAATTTATATGGATTTCATTACAGGATTTCCTAAAACATCCAAGCAACATGACACAATCATGGTAGTGGTGGATAAACTAAGTAAGGTAGCTCATTTTGTAGCATTCAAATCCACTAATTCTTCTAGTGACATAGCACAAATATTCATAGAGAAGATTCCAAGGTTGCATGGCATCCCAAAGAAGATTGTGTCAAACAGAGATGCTAGGTTTACTTCTAGATTTTGGAAGGAACTACTTGTAAGAATGGGAATAGAATTGTCATTTAATACAGCCTATCATCCCCAAGCAGATGGGACAAAAAGAGGATTTACAAAATTGTTGAAGACATGTTAAGAATGTGTGTAATGCATAAGAAGTGGGAATAATATCTTCCACTTGTGGAATTTACCTACAACAATGGATACCAATAATCCCTAAAGATAATCCCATTTGAGGCATTGTATGGTAGGAGTTGCAAAACTCCTCTTAGCTGGAGTGATCCAGTTAATAGGGTCCATGTAGGACCTAACAAACTCAAGGATATGGAGCAGCAATTCTAGATCATAAAACATAATTTGAAAGTGCCATAGGATAGGAAGAAAAGCTATTCAGACCAACATAGAGTGCAAAAAGAGTTCAAATTTTGGGAACTTGTTTACCTAAGGATTAAACCTAAGAAGAGTTCCCTAGGGATTCAAACATGTGCCAAGCTAGAACCAAGGTATTATGGGCCATTTGAAATCCTTGAGAGGATTAGACCAATGACATATAGGTTGGTTTTACCTCCTTCAATTAGAGTTCATGATGTTTTCCCTATTTATTTATTTAAAATATATGTAAAGCACTCTAATCATATGATTGATTGGTCTGTGCTACAATTGGAATTGGAGGGAGAGTTACAGCTAGAGCTAATGTGCATTCTAAATCGAAGGAGCCTCATGCTCTGGAATCGAGCCATAGAGAAACTCGTGTTGTAGTGGAAGCACTTTGGGTAAGACGAGGCCACATGAGAAATGGCTAATGCCATGAAATTTAATTGTTCCTTCTTGTTTATTGGTTAAAGAAAGTGTGTATATGATTGTAAATATTGTATAGAGTTGTTTGTATAAAGCTCCATGAAATAGCATGTGTTGTGTTTTTTTCGTGTGTTTCATATGGGTAGGTCAACACTGGTGGCAATGTTCCCTAAATGGGGTAGGGAATGTAGCAACCCCACACATGGCCCTCTCATAAAACACATTGTAAATATTTTTCTATATGAAAATTTTGAAAAAAGGGGCCGAGTCAAAGGGACACAAATTCCATAGCTAGAGGAAGAGGATTCATTGGAAGGAAAAAGCTAGAAGAAGAGAGGGGAAGACACCCATTTGAACTCAGGTGTACAAGAGGTAGACAAAGAAGGTAGAGAATATTTGGAGCATCCAGCGAGAACAATCGACAGGCAACTCTAAAGAGATAAGAAGAGAATATAAGGGGATTGGTTCTTTGGTTTCATGGGGGATGTGGGTTGATTTTCAAGACTCTCGAGCCCTATAATAGCTTGGGGTCCTTGGAGGCTATGGATTGATATAGGATCTCTGGAGACCTATAACAACTTAGGTCCTTGGAAGCTATGGTTTGAGACAAAGGTCTTTGGAGCCCTGTAACAATTTGGGTTCCTTGGAAGTTGTGGGTTGATATAGTAGACTCTGGGTCTTTGGAGCCCTGTAACAATTTGGGTTCCTTGGAAGTTGTGGGTTGATATAGTAGACTCTGGAGCCCTCTGATAGCTTAGGAAGAGGCCATCATGAAGCAACATCAAAGGAAGATATGATTGATGAATTGTGGTTACTGCATTATTGTAATAGTGGATTCTAGACTCCCTTGAAGGGGGTTAATCCTTGTGTGAGCACTTGGGGGTGAGGTGGAGAACCTGTGGACTCCCTATGTTATTGAAGGAAGCATTGTCTAACTGGTGGGATTGATGAAGGAGGCCCTCTAGAGTCCCTATTTCGGTTGGCAACTGGTTTTTTAACCCTTTAAGAAATCACCCCCCTCAGACTCTGGAATTTGGCTAGGGGGTGACAATTACAAGTAAGTGTGGCTGCAATTGTCTATGGTTTGGCAGAGAGTCCTTGTCCCAGACAACAACATCGGTGGTTTTCTCCCACATTGGGTTTCCACCTAAAATCGCAATGTCCTTATGTGTTGATTATGTGTGATGGTTTATTTTCTCTTACTGCACATGGCTACTACTTAATTAAAATACAATGAAATACTAATGCAATGATTAATGTTAAACAACTGATGAAAATTATGAAAAAATAGTGTTCTGTATATACATGGTTTTAATTCACTAAAGGTGTGTGACCATATGGGTTGTCTAAATAACAATAGCATACAAAATTTTGAATTTGAAATTGAAGGTTAAATTGAAATTAAAAATACTAATTCACCCACCCCCCACCCCCTCCCCCAAGTATTTTTCCTAACAAGGTAAAGCCAACCTATAGCCCATTGGTCCAATCCTTTAACGGATTTCAAAATGCCCATAATACTATGGTGCCACCTTGGCACATGACCCAATCCTTAAGGAACTATTCTTGGGTTTGATCCTCAAATAAACATTTTCCCAAACTTGAAAATATTTATGCACCGTATGTTGACCTACATAGATTTTCTGCTTATCATGTGCCACTTTCAAATTCAGCTTGATAACCTGAATTTGTTGCCCTATTTCCTTGAACATATCAAGCCCAACAAGGATCTTGTTCATTGGATCACTCCAGTTGATAGGAGTATTGCAACTCCTTCCATAAAATTGCCTCAAATGGACTCATCTTTATGGATTCTTGATATCCATTATTGTATGCAAACTACACAAGTGGCAGGTACTCCTCCCACTTCTCGGGTTGATGCATTACATACATCCTACACATGTCCTTGGGGATCTTATTTGTCCTATTTGTTTTCCCATCCATTTATGGATGATTTGTTGTACTAAATTCCAACTTGGCCCCCAAACTAAAGAATGGTTCCTTCTGAAACCTTGGAGTGAACTTAGCATCTCAATCTAAAATAATTTTCTTGGGAACACCATGCAGTCTCACAATATCCTTTATGAATATTTTTACCACCTCTATAGTCGAGTTAGTGGACTTGACTGCCACAAAATGAGCTACCTTTCTCAATCTTTCAATAAACGACATTATTGCATCATTTTTCCTATAGGTTCTAAGAAAACCTGTGATGAAATCCATAGGATTACCTCCCATTTCCATTTTGGAATGGGAATAGGCTACAATAATCCTGTTGGGTTCTTTCCTTCAACCTTCACTTGCTAAAATTATATTCATTTAGCCACAAAATCAACCACTTCTTTCTTCAAATTTGACCAATAATATAACTTTTAATGGTTGTAAGGGTCTTTTGGTACCATGGATGGTTTGAATAAGGCTTGACATGGAACTCTTTCATTATGAGCCCCTTTAATTCATTATTATTTGGCACATAAATTATACTCTTAAACCTAATTAGGTCTTCATTAGTGAGTTGATATTCCTCATCCCCACCATATTGTAGCAATTTTTCTTTCATTTGCTGATATTTCTCATCATGTTGTCCTGCATTCTTGACCTTTTCTACCAAATTTGTTTTGTAGGAGCTTATAGTTTCCAAGTGATTCACTTGAATCTTCCTACTGAGTGCATCAAAAACCTTATTTTCCTCGTCTTTGATGTACTTTATTTCAAAGTAGAACTAGCTAAGTATGGTCAACCATCTAGCCTGTCTTGCATTCATCATGGGTTTCTCAAAAAAATACTTGAGCCCACTATGGTCTATCATAAGTGTAAATTTTCTACTGAGGTAATGCCTCCACATCTTCAATTCATGAATGATGGAAGCTAACTCTATATCATGAGTCATATAATTCACCTCATACTCATTTAATTTCCTTTACTCATAACATACTACCTATCCTTCCCGCATCAAGACTCTGTTGAGCCCTTCCTTGTAGGAATCTATGCACACAATGAAATATTTGTCAAAATTTGCAATCCTCAACACTAGTGCATTTGTGAGAAATTACTTTCATTGCTTAAAACTTGTTGCACACTGAGTTGTCTACTCGAAATTATTTCCTTTTCTCAACAAGGATGTGACAGGATGCCTTATCTTGGAGAAACTTTTGATAAATCTCCTGTAATAACCTGACAATCCCATGAGATATGATCTCATTCACATTTTTTGTTTTATGCCATTCCATTATGGCCTTTATCTTTTTTGTATCAATTAATATTCCTTCCTTGGATACAATATGCCCCAAATAGTGTATCTGTGATTGGAAGAAATCACACTTGTTGAGCTTTCCATAAAGATTGTTATCCCTCAGCAATTGTGGTACCATAGCCATATGATTTTAATGCTCTTCCTCTACCTTTGAGTACATTAATATGTCATGAACAAACACAATGACATATTTGTCCAAATAGGGATGCAACACACCGTTCATTAAGCACATGGACGTGGCAAGGGAATTAGTAAGTCCAAAGAGTACCACTACAAAATCATAATGCCCATATCTTGTCCTGAAAGTAGTCTTGTGAATGTCGTCTTGCTTGATCATTGGTTGATGATATCCTGACCTCAAGTCAATATTGGAGAACATTTTTACTTCCCTAACCTGATCAAATAGATCGTCAATCCTTGGAAATGGCTACTTGCTTTTTATGATCACCTTGTTTAATTGTCTGTAATCAATGCATAATATAAGGGTTGCATCTTCTTCTTTACAAACAATATAGGTGCTCCTATGGAGACGCACTTGGCCTTATGTAGCCCTTGTCAAGCATCCACTTTAGTTGCAACTTTAACTCCACCATCTCATGGGTACTCATCCTTTACGGTTCCTTGGATGTTGGTGCTACTCTAGGTCAACTCAATAGAGAAATCTACCTCTCTGTAATATCTCCAATTTTTATTTTTCATTTGAGGCGCTTAGCGAAATTTGTTAGGGAGGTGCTAAGAATAGCACAATTTTGTAATTTGATCATTGAAGAAATTTTTGGCATTGGGACTTAGCAGAAATGGAAAATTTCATCTCTAGTGGAATTTGGGGGCCACAAGAGAAGGAAATTTGACCCAATTGAACAATTCACACTTTCTAGGGGAGAGAGAAAAAGAAAGGGTGTGAACTAGTGGAGAGTGGGGGCCACTAAGGAGGAGAGGTCCAATAACTATAAATAGATCATGGAGGCTCTCATGTGGATATCTTTGGTCATTTTACAATTAAAAACTAGTTCTATTGTGTTTCTTATCCAAGGCAACTTGTGTTGTTTAGCATAAGAAATTTCTGAGCAGGAATTCCACCCTCATTTCAGAGAACTTCTAGTGTCTCCCTAGTGAGGCAATTTGGGGAGCTCAATTCTGAGCTTCCATTGGACATCATTGCAAGAGTTGACTTAGTAGTGAACGTTTCTTGGGTCCAGAGGTGTTTTGTGGAGAATATTTTGGGAGAAAGCATAGGTTATAGGCTTTGAACTTTGTAGGGGCTTTTCTTATTATTAGACTAGATTTTAGACAATGATTCACCGGGCTATATTGGAGGCTATTACCAACGTTTATTTCTATATATTTTGGCAGGGGCATAAAATCTATTGAAAAAGTGTAGTGCATGGATTTAGAAAGGTAGAGCCAAGAGATAAAAGTTGAATATTGTATTTGTTTCTCAGTGGATAATTTAGCCAAAGTTGGTAGAGATTTCCAATGCTAGATTTGGGATTAATTCAGCAGTATCGGTTCTATGGGGAATTTTTTGGCCAAATTTAGCAATTCACACTTGTTGGGGGTAATAAGGGGTTAGTGGAATCATGATAAACCTTTTCTGAGTTATTGTGAGTTTATTTAGAGGAGGCCCCAGTTGATTTTACAAATTTTCTAGGCAATATTTGGGCCAGAAACCTACATTCTTATAGCAGGGTATACTGTTGGTTATATGGGAAGTTTGTGTCACTTTGTGGTCTAGTTTTGGTTTGGAATTGAGCCAAATACTTTATGGGTATTCTGGGTTTGAGGAGTGGAGCTTGTGGTTGCAATTTTAAAGTGTTTTGAGCATTATACCTAGTAGAATGTCCATTTCCACTTGACATCTCATAGAAAATTTTATGGGTAGTGCACATTATCAGTTTGGAGCCATTTTAGTAGTTGGGTCAATGATATTTGACACGGGGTTTGCTTAGCTTGAATACAAGGCCCAGGTTCTATCATTCCTTTCCATTTTGTACTCAGATTTCTATATTAATAAAATGGATCAATTGTTTGGCTCAATTTTTTGCGTATTTTAATGTGCATGCTTGGAATTTGTTTATTGTTGTTGCTTCATTTTTCATGTCTCTATTATTTGCTATAAATTTTGATTATTTATATTACACTCTCTATGAGGAGGTAATATAGGAACTTCCACTAGACACATCTGCACACTGCTGCAAAACTGGGTAGCTTCTTAGAAGTTCACTTTCCTCATAATCAACATCATTGCCAACCTTCCCATCACTTAAGACTTTCAGTACAAACAACAAGCATCCTTTTATGCTACTACGTTTGGCCTACATGATTGTGAAGATCCTCACTATGGTAGGGTTTTTCCTACCTTACAGTACTCTGCTTTTTCCTTGCTCATCTAAGAATTCAATTTCTGTCATAACAATCTCCTTTAGTCTTATGCGGGTACAACCAATCCATGCCTAATAATATTTTGTATGCACCCAATCGAAATACATTTAAATGTGATTTTGTAGGCATGCCACTAAGCTCGAGTGTACATATTCTCACCCAGTGATTAATCTTTCTTTTGGTTCTAGTTTCCAATTGCACCATCTATGGTTTTTCAAGAAATTCCTTTACCAAATTACCTTTCTCAACAAGCTCTAGGCTGGTATAATTACAATTAGAACATGGATCAATCAAAATAGAAACATTTTGATCATGCAACTTACCTTCCATCTTAATGATGGATTCTTGGTGGTATGCTTGGCAGTTATCCATGACTACATAAATTATGGGTAAATATCGAGCCACATCACCCATCGTGCAAGCTTCTTGGGCACTCCTAAATCCTTTGACCAACATTCTATTGATGTGGGCAAGTCTCTTTACCTGTGGTTCTCACCCCCTGTCCAACACTTTAGTGGCTCTCGAACTTGAATCTTACGCTGCCTTGATGTCGACTATTGCATATTTCTCTTAACAATGACATTAACTTTCTGTTAAATTTGTTTTGTATGAGTTGGGTGCTTACCTTCCCACTTTCTGAACTTTTCTTAGGCCAATCTTTCTTATTTCCAGTGTTTCTCCTTGCCTTCTAGTCACCTTTCATTTATGGCCTGTATTTTTCCTCCTCATAGCAATGTTTCAACTTCTTAATGGCATACTTCAGAGTTTGAGATTCCAACAACTCAATTTTATCTCTGAAAGTCATAGGCAACCCATTAATAAATCTTTGAATCTTACCTTTATCATCTTTGAGATATGGCACATATCTCAATAATTCCAAGAACTTGGTAACACACTCATCATTTGTTAAATGCCCCATCTTTTGCTCAGATAATTATTTTACCTTGCCACCATAGTAGCATTTAGACAAGAGTTGATCTCTAAAGATATTTTCAAACTTTGTCCAAGTTAGCTCCCTCTCAGCAATGCCTCCAATATTTTTCAAATCTTCCTACCATATATTTGATTTTCCCATGTTTTCAAAATAATCATGGATTATTTTGTTCAGATCTTCCGGAAAAATCACATTGAGAACAAAGGGTCGACGTGTTTCGAACCTAAATCTAGGTTCATCATCAAAACCAAGATGAGGGGAAAGATTAACTAATAGAAATTTATAGATCACGGAGATAAAACGGTAAAATCCAATGATTAAATAAAACATGTGAACGTTACAGGATCAAAGTCAAATTAGATAATTTTGATTTGATTTTATTTGGTTTTATTTTAAATTTTTAAATTTAAAAGTATATTCTAACATTTATATATATATATATCTATATATCTATATAATTAGAAAAATAAAATAAATAAGACATAAAAATATATTTACATGTATCAAATAACTAGATAGAATGATAGATTTAAATAATAATAATAATAATAATAATAATAATAAAATCAAGATATAAAAATATATTTATATATATAGAGAGAGAAAATAAAAAATAAAAAATAAAAATGAGACATAAAAATATATTTACATATATCAAATAAATAAAGGAATAACTAGATTAAATGATAGATTAAATAATAATAATAATAATAATTAAGATATTATGTAAATATAATTAAGTAATAAATTTGATATATGTAAATATATTTTTATGTCTCATTTATTTTATTTTTCTAATAATATCTTATTTATTTATTTTTATTTTTTATTATATATATATATATGTATATATATATATATATATATATATATATATATATATATATATATATATATATATATATATATATATATATATATATATATTTTATTTATTTAATTATTTTAATTATTTATTATTCTTTATGTATTTTTAATGTATCATTTTATCTAGTTATTCGATATATGTAAATATATTTTTATGTCTTATTTATTTTATTTTTTTGATAATTATTTTTTTAATTTGTTATTAACAAAAATTAGAATCTAATTAAATTAAGTAATGAATTTATTAATGTTATTATTAAAAAAAAAAATTTGTTAGAATCTACTTTTAAATTTAAAATAAAATAAACTAAAATAAAATCAAAATTATCTAATTTGACATTGTTCCTGTAATGCTCACATGTTGTATTTAACCGTTGGAATTTATCGTTTCATCTCTGTGATCTATAAATTTCTGTCAGTTAATATTTCCCTTCATCCTGGTCCTGATAATGAATCTAGATTTAGGTTCGAAATGTTGGAATATAATCCTAACATCTACATTTATTTTTTAGCCTAAGTATCCTTGACTTAGCCACATGCACTAAAAATCATGTTCACACTTGGTTTTTGGTAAACTAGCTTGGTGGACCAACTTTCCGTTGTTTTTTTCCTTTAAAGGCTTAATATTATGGAAATATTGGTCCAACCACTTTCCTAAACCATTCAGACATCTAAGTGCATGTTCACACCTAACCACACCGCATCCACTTGAGTTATTTGAGGATTCGTGTCCCACATGAAGATTCCCCCTTAAATCAAGGGATTTGGTCCCCCGGACCATTTTAGAATGTTTTGAAGTTGTCTTCCTTGGGAAATGCACCCCTCCTCATGCTTTCCTCATGGCTGATAGTTGACATAGGTTGTCTTGAGTCATTGTTGCTATTTCAGGCCTCCCTTTAGCTTTTCTTAGCCTTTTCTAGTTTTTTACTAGTTTTTTCCTAGTTTTCTAGATTTAGCAATTTCTATATAACCACTTCCCTTTTGGATTAGAGGTTTGGTTGCTCATGTATTACTATTGTTCATTAATTTAACACATTGATTTTATGGAGCAAATTCTTTCTCTCCTCTCTTGACTATCAACAAATTACTTGTGTTTAATTTAACTAGAATTCTAGATCTATCAGAGTTTCTGTAGGAATTCTACATGGTATCAGAGCTAGTTCAAATCTAGTGGATTGTACACGGTTTTATTTGCAGGTATAGATCATCAGGAGGCATAGCAAGCAAAACTGGATCATCCTCTCTCAGCGCACAAAACTCGTTCTAAATCCTTTCAATTACTTCAAATGGAAGACAAAGATCACTCTACTCCTCCGAAGCAAAGGGCTTTACAAGGTAACAATGGGAGGGAATACTGAACCGACTTCTACAATGGAGAAGATCAAGTATTTCAATAAATTAGACGAAGCAATTGGGCTGATATGCCTATCAAATCCCAGAGAACTCCTCTTTCATGTCAACGGAGCCACTACTCCCGATGCGGTCTGGACCACATAGGAAGGACTATTCGGCAAGCAGGATGAAATGAGAGTGCATCAACTGGAGAATGAACTCATATCCCTCAGTCCAACTCAGTTCAGCAACCTGCAATAATAATTCACCAAGTTTAAATCCCTCCTCGTTGAACTTGATGCATGTGGAGTCAAGAAAGAGGAAGATCAACTCATCCTTTCGATTCTCTCGAAATTAGGCCCTGAATATTCCATATTTGTATCATCTTTTCAAGCATCTAAATTGACTCAGGAAAAATGGAAAATGCCTCCATTGAATGACTTCATTGCGGCATTGACTCAAGATAAAGCTAAGTTAGTACAAATGGGTGCCATCAAGCATTCAAAGAACCAAGCACTGGCGGCTACTGATGCTCCAAAGAGCAGTGGAAGAGACAAGCAAAAAGGGAAGGGTAAATTTAATGAATCAAAGAAGGACAGACCCATACAATCTTCAGATAGCTCTTCTTTGCCTAAGGGTAAGAAGAAGAAAGAAAGAACACTTTGCAGCTACTATTCCAAAGGTTTTCATCCCGAAGAAAATTGCATGAGGAAAACAATCGATGAGATGGCTAAGCAATTGCGACAGCACAATCTCACCCTGCCCAAGAATGCAAAGAAGAAGGATGATAACGGAATGGGAGATGGGAGAGGGAGAGCACAAGATGGTCATGCTTTTATGGTTGTCACATCCACTCTATCAGCTTGGATCCTTGATTCAAGTGCATCGAACCATATGGCTGCTTCAAAAGATGAATTTTCCTCCATCGAAGAAAGCACCAGATCCCCAATTTACTCGGGAGATGCCACACCCGCAAAGGTGTGCGGAGAAGGAATTGTAGACCTTGAAGAGGGCTGCTTCACAAATGTTCTTCATGTTCCCTCACTGTCCGCAAATCTTCTCTCGATATATTAGATAACTCATTCTGGCTCTAGAAGGAAGGTGGAGTTCACTTCCGACTCCGCAGTGATTACCGACATTTCCACGGGCTCACAGCTTACACATGGAATTGCAGATCACAGTTCTCGTTTGTATTTATTCTCACACTTTGTTCCTAAATCTATTAGCAGTATATTTCTATCACAATCTAATGATATCAGCAGGTTAAGGCATGAAATTTTTGGCCATCTAAACTATAATTACTTGCATCAACTCAACAAGGAAAACATGGTAGAAGGATTGCCCGCTATTAAATTCACAAGCGGTGTATGTCAAGGATGCATTCTTGGCAAGCATCCGGAGCAAAAGTTTGACAAAGGGAAGGCACAAAGAGCTTCTTCACCTCTTGGGTTGATTCATAGTGACATCACGGGCCCATTACTACATCCTTCAATCAGTAAGGCTAGACATGTACTCACCATCATAGATGATTTCTCTCGCTTTACTTGGGTATTTTTTCTGAAATTAAAATCGGAAGTATTTGAATGCCTTATAGAATTTAAAGCACTTGCTGAGAATGAGTCTGGGTGTAATATTAAGATACTCCATACTGATAATGGGGGGGATTATGTCAACAAATATGTGCAACAACTTTGTATTGATGCAGGTATATAACTACAACACACAGTGCCATATACACCACAACAGAATGGTGTCACGGAGAGGAAAAACTGGTCGTTAAAAGAGATGGCCAATTGTATGCTACAGTCCAAATCATTAGCTCCTAAGCTATGGGTTGAAGCTATTAATTGTGCAGCATACATTCAGAACCGCATTCCTCACAAATCACTCAAAGGCACCACTCCATTTGAATGTTTGACCAATAAGAAACCGAAAGTGTTGCACTTTCGCATTTTTGGTTCACGAGCATGGGCTCACATTCTGACAGATAAGAGGAAGGCTTTGGAGCCTCAAAGTGTTGAATGTATCTTTGTTGGATATCCTGACAGTGTCAAAGGATATAGATTGTTGGACTCTCACACTGAAAGGTTCCTTGTAGCTCGAAGTGTGAAGTTTGAAGAAGAATCACTGCATGATTTTTCAACAAACCCTGTCGAGGAACCGCTTATTGCCACTGATGAGGAGTCCGAAACTTCTTCGAGCACTTTAGAGCAACCATCAAAGAAGATTCTTGGGTTTGATTCATAGGATGAGTAGTAGGTCATGGCTACTCCAACTTAGCTACCAACTTGGGTAGAGAAAACCCTACACGATGTGGGTGAACTCGTCGGTGATCCTGCAAATGCGAGAAGGACTAGATCACAGTTTTTTGGGGATCCTCAAGCCCTGGATACCATTGAACCATTACTTCCCATACATTTCTATATGAAACTTGTTTTAGATCCACAATCACACTCTGAGACTGCTGGAAACTTGCTTTGGGAGGCTGCCATGGATGAAGAGTACTCTGCTCTCATGGAAAACAACACATGGGACTTGGTTCCACTTCTGAAAGGAAGAAAGCTTGTTCGATGCCGATGGATCTATCGAAAAAAGATTGTTGCAGATGGTGAGATCAGAAAGTACAAAGCTTGACTTGTTGCAAAAGGATACTCACAGGTACATGGCATAGACTACACAGAGACATTTGCACCTGTTGCAAAAATGGACTCCATTCGACTAGTTTTAGCCATTGCTGCTTCTCGCAGATGGGAAGTTCATCACATGGATGTGAAGAGTTCATTTCTTCATGGAGTCCTCAAGGAGGAGATATATATGGAGCAGTCATAGGGATACATTCAAAACTCTTCCCTCATTTGCAGATTAAAGAAATGTTTGTATGGCCTAAAATAGGCTCCAAGAGCCTAGTATGCAAAGATGGATTCTTTCCTGCTTTCCATTGGATTCATTTGATGCAAATCTGATCTAAATGTTTATTTTCTACAACATGATGATTCCCTTTTGCTGATAGTACTTTATGTAGATTATTTACTGATGACAGGAACCTTACCTCAGCTATTTGATTCGGCAAAATCAGTATTGCTCGATCGATTTTCCATGACAGATTTGGGACTGTTGCACTACTTTCTTGGTCTTGAAGTTTCTCAGTCTACTTGAGGGATTAAGATGGCACAGTCTAAGTATGCATCATATCTACTTGTCCGCTTTTCGATGATAGAATGCAAGCCAGCAGCATCTCCCTTTCTTTCGGGGATCAGATTTGAGGATGCGGGTACTACACCTTTGGTGGACAATACACTGTATCGACAGTTGGTTGGGAGTTTGTTGTATCTTACTCACACTCGACTTGATATATCTTTTGTAGTAGGATTTTGTTCCAGATATATGCAGGAGCCCCATGAGCTTCATTAGAAATCTGCAAAGAGAATCCTTAGATATGTGAAAGGTACTTCCAGTTTTGGTATCTTTTATGCTATAGATTTCCCACTTTCACTGATTGGGTACACAGATTCTGATTGGGCTGGCGATGGTACAGACTGCAAGTCCACCTTTGGTTATGTTTTCAGCTTTGGTTCAGCGCATTTTTTCTGGTCTAGTAATAAGCAATCCACAAGTTCTTTATCTACAGCCAAGGCAGAGTATATAGGTGTAGTTAATGTAGCTACACAGGCTGTTTGATTGTAGGGGCTTCTCTTTGAGTTTGGTATACAGTATCCACTTCTGACTGTCATATTTTGTGACAATCAGGGGTCCATTCAGATATTGATTGATCCAGTTTATAGGAAGAGGACCAAGCACATCGAGATTCACATGCATTACATCTGCGAGTTGATCAGTGATCGAGTCATATCACTGCAGTACTACCCCACTGAGCAGCAAGTTGCAGACATCTTCACCAAGTCTTTCATTGAAAAGAAATTTTCAGAACTGAGAGTTATGCTTGGAGTGGTGGAGATATCTAAGTAGGCCCTTCTGGCCACTTAGCCCTTTTTTCCTCTTTTTGCGGGGGTTTCCCATGAGGTTTTCCCTCTTTCTTCATTTTATGAGGATCTTTTATTTATTGTACCTGAGTACCTAACATGGCATCTTGGCTAGGACTCAGCTTAGATAAGTGATTTAGGATGAAGGGGGGGTGTTGGAATATAATCCTAACATCTACATTTAATCTTTAGCCTAAGTATCCTTGACTTAGCCACATGCACTAAAAATCATGTTCACACTTGGTTTTTGGTAAACTAGCTCGATGGACCAACTTTCCCTTGTTTTTTGCCTTTAAAGGCTTAATATTATGGAAATATTGGTCCAACCACTTTCCTAAAACATTTAGACATCTAAGTGCATGTTCACACCTAACCACACCTCATCCACTTAAGTTATTTGAGGATTGGCGCCCCACATGAAGATTCCCCCTTAAATCAAGGGATTTGGTCCCCCATACCATTTTAGCATGTTTTAAAGTTGCCTTCCCTAGTAAATGCACCCCTCCTCATGCTTTCCTTGTGGCTAATAGTTGGCATAGGTTCTCTTGAGTCATTATTGCTATTTTAGGCCTCCCTTTAGCTTTTCTTAGCCTTTTCTAGTTTTTTACTAGTTTTTTCCTAGTTTTCTAGATTTGACAATTTCTATATAACCACCTCCACTTTGGATTAGAGGTTTGGTTTCTCATGTATTACTATTGTTCATTAATTTAATACATTGATTTTATGAGCCCCAAGGTTTATCTCAACTGGTCGACTCCCCATTGTTAAGTACCTTGCCGATCGAGAGGTCATAGGGTCAATTCTCCTTGACACCATTGGGGTTAGGCCTTTCTAGTTTGGCCGATGAGCTTTAAAAGATTCCCTTCGGGGTTGATCTGGCCAGATTTTCCTATAGAAAAAAAAAATACATTGATTTTATGGATAAAATTCTTTCTCTCCTCTCTTGAATATCAACAAATTACTTGTGTTTAATTTAACTATAATTATAGATCTATCAGAGTTTCTATAGGAATTCTACACGAAACACGTCAACCCTTTGTTCTCAGTGTGATTTTTCCAGAAGATCTGAACAATATATCATGAATCACAGAAACATAAAGTCTAAAATAATCATGGATTCTCAAAAATTTCTCCATGTCAAGCAACCAAGCATCTGCATCCTCGGATTTCTACGTATCCCCATCAAATGTGGGTGGCTTGGATTTCTTTAATACCTCAGGCATATAATCCTTTCATTTTCTTCTTGGATGATGAGGAGGAGGAGGAGGAGGAAGAGGAGGAGGAGGAGGGTGATGGTGGTGCCTTCTGGTAGCAAAACTAGATGTTTCGCTAGAATGATGCACATAAGTGTTGGTTCCTTCCCTTGCGGTGCTTAATGGTGCATTTCCTAGCATAACATCTTCATCTTTCCATCATATGCCTCTTCTTGGACTTGCTACCATCTTCCCCATTTGTTTTCTCTTCTAACTCTTGAGGGATCTTTCTATCTTTATGACTATCACTCATCTCAGGTTGCCTTTGTCTTTGTAGATCTTAGAGACTTTGCAGAATGATTGCATTTATCTCATCTTGTCTCTCTTGAGCTCTCACAAGCCTTTCATTATCTTCCTTTAAGCTTCTAACTTCAACCCTTATGCTTCTCAAAGTATCCATCCAATCTAGAGAGTGATTTCCTACCCCTTGGTCAACTTATCTTTCTTCTTCATTGGCCCTAATCTCATCACTTCCATGCTATGATTGATTAGAAATTTATTGCACCATTCCATTCCTCATTTTTCACTTACTACTATCTTATGCTACTTGTGATGTGCTTCCAATCAAACACACTATTAGATTTTCCATGTGATACATAAATAAACAAAATCATGACCATGAACTTTGCATTGATGGAGTTGCCATGAAGTTCTATGTTGTGACAAAATAAGATGTCAATCATATTTAGTATTTCATATGCGTCAATCATATAGAATAAATACCAATTGTTAGTGCATGATAAATAGATTAGACAACAAAATTATGCACATGATCTTGCTCTCACAGGGTTGCTCTAATGGACTATTTGCAACAAAACATCTAGATTAGCGCAGGGTTCTTAACAAAACAGTAATTTAGTAAACGTAACATTCAGGCTTTCTAAAATCACAAACTGTTACAACTACCAATTTAATTAAAAATGACAACCATTTAAGTTTATTTTTGTTTTAAGTAGATCAAAGAGTCAATATGCCAATTAGACCTACAGGTAATTTATCTAAATTGGATTTTAACACAAACAACTTGTTTATTTAAATTATGAATATCATTACTTATTCATTATATTGCTGAACCAATCCAAATGTTGAACCTGGATTCCCTGATACCAACTATAATTACCACCCCTCTTTAGCTACCTCAGTAGAATGGTTTCTACTGATAATCCAATTCCTCTTCTACCGTTAGAACAATGGGAAAATTTCTTTTTTTCCTTATCTCTTATCTTCATTATCCTTATTAAAGACTGAATATATTTAATTAAGGATTGTGGCTCCTCCCTTCCTCCCTAAGCACCATGACTCAAAACTCAAATTATTTCATTTTTTAACCTATGATTAACACTGCCATATATAGGTATATAGGTGTGGAGTTTACAGAAGTTCCCTCACCAAGGTCTCGACATCCCCATTATATGCACACATTTTGTTGGCTTATTATATGCCTTGTTTCCCTTATGCAATGGTCCCCACACCTTAAATATATTCCTTGACACCTATGTAAAATCACCACTTCACTCCACTGCAATTGACAGTCCCCACTATCCACCGGACCCATGCTACCTAAGAGACGTGTAGCTTTCTGGAGGATCTCCCCACATCTAAACAATGCAATAGCTGGAAGTAACTCCAACAGGGCAAGGTGTGTGATGTTTATGAGGGAGGTCACCCCTCAGAATGGGTGGTTAGTGGAAACTATTAATTTTCATATCAATGACTCATATTTACTCCAACATGATCAAGCCTTTTTCCAAATGCGCCAAGGGAACCCATCAGAAGCAGGTTCCAGTTTCTAGTAGAACCACTATGGTTTCTTAGATGTGCATGATGTCATATTGGGGCCCCACCTCTCCGCCTCCTCCCATGACCCTAGCCCACCACATCATCCCAACTTTTTCCTCCTGGTTCTTTTACCAACTACCCTACATTATACCTCCAGGATGGGGTCTCTAGAACATGTCATCTCGACATTTTCCTCCTAGTGCTTTTACACGCTACCCTACTTTATACCTCTAGGATGGGACCTCTAAAACATGTCATCTTGACTCTTTCATCCTAATTTTCTCATCCACTACCCTTCTTTAACCATTTAGGGTGGGTCCCTTTGGGACACATCACCCAAGTTTGGATTCCCGATGACTCCATCTTACCTACTCCTTTGTGTGCCTCTGAGGTGAGGCCTTCACGACACGTAATCCTGACTCCTTTTATCTTGGCGCTTTGAAACAACCTCCCTTGTACTTACAAGGTAATGGCCTATGGGATGAATTTTCGAGTGGGCTCCATTCCAAGTCAATGGGGAGGTCCTCTACCTTCGAGCTACAGGCCTAGATGGCCTGACGCCTAGTCAAACCTGCCATTCCTTTAGGCTACTAATCAAAGCTTCTAGGGAGAGGCCTAAGGGCCACGTAGTCCATGGGCCATACCTCAGCATAGGTCTTGCTCCCGATTGGCCCATGATATTACACTATTATGGCTCCTAGTACCAATTCACCCCGACAACATGTCATCCTGCTCCTTCGGGATAAGCTTCAATTTTTAACTCACGAGATTAAGGCCTGAGGGATGAGTTGTCACATGGGCTCCACTTCAACCAACAGGAATGCTCCCCACCTTTGAGCTATGAACCTAGCTGGCTTAGTGCCCAATCATCCATGTCATTCCTTTTGATGCAAAAACAAACCTCCTAGATATTTACTCTAGGCCACATCACCTTGTCGTTGCCTAATCATAGTGAGGAGATATCTAGGTATCCAATCAGGGGCTTCCATGGATAGGTTTTTGCCAATCTAGTTGCATAATTTTATCCAATTAAACTATAAGTTGAATTCTCACCCAACCTCACCACAACGCAACTCTATCTCGAAATTTTCCCTTCAAGCATGGATTTACTTACAACTCGAATGCAATGGCCTTGGTACCATCTATATCTATGCCAGTTTTTTTTTCTATCTATTGCAACTTATGAAAGCGCTTATCAGTGCTACCCCTTCCGAGATTACACTAGAACCACTCTTCCCAAGTCTACAAGGTTCATGAGGTGCCATGATTTCCACATGAATATTGGCATTCTTTGAGAGGATGAGGAAATCCTTTAGAGGGATCAAATCTAGGAGTGTATCCTATGAGTAGGCACTTAATGGAAAAGTTCCCGGTATTCAAGTGTTTCTCGCTCAGGGACAAGAAATTCAACACATGACAGCACTAGTGGCATTTTTTCCATTTCCAACCAAGAATGTAACACCCTCATCCCACATCTACCCAAGTAACTATCCAACTGGGGTAAATATGCAACGAGATGCCACTATAATAGGATTCAACCTCCTTAGTCACCTTAAGGAAGTGGAATCGAAAGAAACATACAACATGGTGGGCTCCAGTATTGCAGCAATAATGTTACAACTCCTAGGACTCCCTTCTTTACTCTTATCAACCCGGTAGTTCGTAACAAACTTGGAAGTGACGGTGCTATATGCACAAGTACTAGCTCTTGCCGCGGCTGTCACTTGGTTAGCTGGCACAAGTCCGCTAGGAGCTTAAGCCAACTTCTATGAGCTCTTAGAAGAAGCTTTTTAACTGATGGATGAAAGCTAACTCAAAGAAGGCTAATCTACTTGCAGAAAGAACTGGAAAGCTGAAAGGAAATGCAAACCCTAGCAAACCCTAATTCTACCAGCTAGCCCTACTGATGCAAGAAAGAGGATGCAAGCTATTGAAAGAGATGCCATTGACTTCTAGGAAGGTAAAATGCATGTGTCTAAGCTACTTCTACAGTAACATCTGAAAAGAAAACATCTTTTTGTATTTTTGAATAAGTTGTCAGAATTATCATGCATGTGCTTTGACTGTTTTTACTGCGCAGAGGTGGATTGGCGAGAGGAAATGCTTGCAGACAGTTGGGAAGGTTCAAAGAGGGCCTAAGGGGTCCCTAGCACCCTTCCAGATAGTTTCAAAAAGTTTGGCTATCAAGAAACCGCGTTCGTGAGCTTCTACAGGAAGTCTGCAGGGGTTCTACAGGATGTTCTGTATTTTCTACAGGATGTTTAGAAATGGGCTTTTGGAGGGTGGATGGAGAGAGAAAGGTGAAGGAGTGAGTATGGAGGTAGGATAAGGGTGTGAGGAGGTCTAGGACTTGGTGGATGGAGCTGAGGAGAGATGAAGATGGCTGGATTTGTTCAAGGAGGAGTGAAGCAATGTTGCACAAAAATTAGGGTTATGTGAGCAAATGTGGCAAACGTGAGGCAAGAATCCGCGTTAGGGGATGGAGCAGATGGGATTGATGGAGTATGGGCAGATAGAGAAGTGGTACGGGTGCTCTACAAGTTGTTCCTCCAACTGAACCAACGAAGACTTGGAAAATCAGATACCTAGTTATGTTAACCTAATCTAATCTAGTTAATACTTAAGAGAATGAATAGAAGTTTATTTGCAATGAAACCATGTATACTAACTATGCAACGAAGCAATCAAGAATCTGAACATGTAACCAACTTCTGCAAATAAAAATCAAACACTAATGATTGCACGATGAAGGAAAGATAGTGTTTTTGGTGGCAGCAAGGTCACCTTGATCCCAGCTCCTGATCCCACTGAGGGAGAGGTGAAATCAGAGGTGCTTGATGGCCTTTTTCTGAAGCTCTTCCCTGTTAATAACCTATCAACTCAATCTGAACATAAAAGCCTTTCTAATCATCAACAATGACCTAGGTAATCAGCAAGATTTTAATCTACTTAACAGAAATTATTTTGCAAAGACATAAAAAGCAAATAATAGTACATAAAGGAAGCCTTGGCACTTGGGTTGGGCCCAACCCCAAGAGCTACAGGCTCCTAAAGAGAACTCAGAACTGATGCCAAGCAAAGCTACTCTTCATTCCTCAAAAATAATCATGTCACAAGAAAGTTATACAACAGTAGCTACAAAAAACGAGCTGAGATAATGATAGCACTATAGTGCAAACCCAACAGTTCCAAAAGTAAACTACGAAGGCTGAGGCCTTCCTATTTATACACTACGAGGGTCCTAGCAGCCCTCCTTAACTCAAGGGACTTGACTATTCAAACTGCCAGTAAACAGTCACTCTTCACAAAGCTGCTCAGCTGCCTTTAGGATTTGTTTTGGTGGCCTGCTAAGCTCCGAGTTGAGGGTGGAGATTTCGAGGAAGGGCCATTTAATGCAAGAGACAACCTCCCTACGAATCCTCACCCTTGCTTCCTCATGTTTAGCTGTCACCTAGCTCATAATTGCATGGCTTTGCTCCAAAATTTGTCCAAAAAACCTGAAATAACCACGTATTAGCCCCCTTGGTAAAGTGACCACCCTTATTCGTTCAAATAACATAAACATACTCAAAAAACATGCATAATCTATGAAAAATGGTGGATTGATGAAGAACAGTAAGAAAAATGAGCCCAATAAGTTACCCATTTTTGGGGCTCATCATCTCCCCCTGCTAAATGGGTTGCTCATCCTCTGAGAAACTAATCTAGCTCATCATCCTTTATAGCTTTGACCGCCTCCCTCACGTCCTAGGCCTCTGCAGTGATATCTTCTTTCCGGTCGTGGAATCCTGCTTTCCTTTCCACTTCCTCCCACTGTTTGTTTTCCTTCTCTTCCCTAACTCCTTCTAGCAATCCCAGAAAGCAAAGGAGGACTAAATTTCAGGCCAATCAAATTGGCCTGCAGATTTTGCATCAACTGTTTGTAGAGAGGTACCCTTGCCAAGGCCTCCCTCATCCTGGTGGGAGAGTGGTATTCTCTTATCTTCAAGCTGTGAGGCAGGGTGTTCCACCGCCTTATGCAGGCATGAAGGCAGTTTTCCCCCAACAGTCTCTCCATGTCCTCAAAGTGGGCAATAGCTTGACTATTGCTCAATGTATTCTGGTAAATCCTGAGGGCTGTTGGCCAAGTGCTAGTGGGAACTTATCACTGCTGAGGGGTCATTCGGCTCTGCTCTGATCATTAATGGCTCACTGACTTCTCTGCTCATAATACTGTAGACCTCTGCTACTCTCTTTTCCTCATGATTCATCCAAGAGGCCATGGCCATACATTGGAAATCTCCTATCGCAGTGTTGGGATCCCATGCATTCATGTTTGGAAGGGCTAAGTTGTGCAAATAAAACTCTGATAATTTGGCCCTGTCCTTTGATGAACTACTGCCACATAAAGCTACAAATTGATGATAATTTTGAAATGGAGTGATGCCCCTTTGGGCCAAGGTGTTGATCTGAAACTACAACCACTGATCCTTAAGGTATAGGGCATATGATTTAGCAGACTGCCTACACTGCAGAGCATTGTACCTGTTGTTTCAGAGATTGTATCTCCTGGCCTGCTTACAATTCCTTCTCTTGTAGCTGTCTATTTAGTGTCTCAATTTCAGCTTGCAACCCATCTCTCTTCTACTGTTCATTAGGGGTTTTTTTGTCTGTTGTGGGCTCCTCCTGTTGCTGTTGTTCTCCCAAGATGTGAGGCTTGTCTTCCTTCTTCTGTCCTTGTAGCTGTAGCTACTGTTTAAGCAGCTCATTTTCTTCCTGTAGCTTGGCCCGTTGGCTGCTCTCCACATGTCGTACCATAGCCAATTCCTTTCTCACCTCTTTGAGTTGTTCCTCTAGGGGACCTATATCTGCCACACCCTTGGACTTAGCGATCTTCATCCAAGTGTGGGTCCTCACTCTCTCTTCTTCTAGTGCAAGGAAAAGTGGCACTGTGAATTTTTGGGGAATGATCTTTCCGGCCTCTAAGAAGTTATAGTAGGAGCCCAAGCTAGGCTGGGGGCTAGGTTCCACAATGTTCTCCACCTTTTCTTCCTCCTGTGGTGATTTAGCTGCCTCTCCTTCCATTTCTTCGGTCTCCTTTAGCCTAGCCAGTGTTTCCTATAGAACAGTCTCAGCATCTTGTAGAGAGGCCTTTGTGTCCAACATTTTCATTCTTTCTCTCTAGGTGGATGTCTTCGGGCTTCCCCATTCATAGGTGATGGATGCCTTTGAAGGAGACCTCTCCTTTTATATAGCTGGGGTGTCTAGAATCGTGATTGGCTCTTTTGACGGTGGTTGGGGTCTGCCAATTTTTATCCGCATGCTCCTTCTTGCCTTAAAATACATGGAAGGCTCCCTCTTTCACTTCACTTTTTTCTTTGGAGATGTTCTTAGGGTGGCCAGCATAGCTGCTGCCTCCCAGGCTAAAATCTCAGGCGATTTTTCCTTTTGTTGCCCTCTCTCCATGCTTCCTGTAGAAAGTCCTGTGTTTACTGTTTTCTGGCTTCCTGTAGAAGCTGTCTTCACTATTTCAGTCTGCTTGGCTGGGGGTGTCTTCCCTTTTAATCTTGGTGTGGTTGCCTTGGTTTTGTCCTCACTTGTTTGGACTTTTTTAGTCCTCTCTGCCCTGCTTCGCAATCTCTTCTCCCTGGGTGTTTGTGCCATTGTTCCTCCCACAGTTTTAGGCTTTGCAACTTGGCCTTTTCCTCATTTCTCTTCTTGTTCTCTCTGTGGAGGTCTGTCCTGTGTTTCTTTTCCACTGGCTTTCTCTTCTGCCTCAATATCTTCCCTTTCTTCACTGCTGGATGAAGTGAGTTCCTTGGCCAGAATTCGAATATCATCATCCTTAGACATGTTGCGGAAAATCTCCCAGGAGAGAGGGACAGTGTAGGTATGGAGGGCATCTTCCACTAGAAGCTCGATAAGCCCATGATGGGCTAGTTGATCCATTGTCCCTTCCTTCCATTTTGTGCCACACTCAATTAATGATTGTAGGAGGAAATAGGGGATGCTTAACTTTTGTTCTGGAGGTAAATCTATCCCATGTCTAAGTTCGCTCAACAACCGGAAGTGATAGCCGTACATAATACTGAACCGCCCCTCAAAGGTAATGTATTTCATGATCTAAAAGCTAACTTTGCTCCAAAAAGGATGTAAGCTGGCTCTCCGGACCCCATTATTGTCTTTTGCAAACTGTTCCTCTCGTAGGAAGAATTTTTTCTTGGCTTTTTGGCCCAATGCCCTCTCCTCTTTGTTCCATGGTATTCCCAATGGCAGATCAGTAATTCAACTAATGAGTTGCGGGGTAAGCTTTAGGGTCAACCCTCTGAAATTCACAGTGGCCAGTGTCTTTGATTTAGGCTGTAGGGACATTAATAACTCTTCTGTTACCTCATCGTCATGACCTTGAATTCTGTCACAAAAGGTCATCCAATTAGCACGGGTGAATAGGTTCACCACCTCGGGAGTTTCACGCAATTTTCTGAAATCTGAGGGTTCCTTTCTGATAAACCCTCCTGGCATGGTAAGAGTGCTCTGTTTTGTGCTTTGAGCAGAGAGGACTTGTTTTTTTATGGTTTCCTTCTTCTAACTTGAAGACAATATCCCTCAGGTGTTTATGTTTTAACCTTGCACCAGTTCCCTGGTTTTAAAAAACTCGACTGTCCGTGTATAGAAGGAAGACTTTGGTTTCCCCAGACAGAGTGCAGAGCTCAATTTCCACCCCCAGCATACATATAACCATGTAAAATTCACATTTTTCTTACACAGGTTAGCCCTAACAGTGCTTTAACTTTTCTACAGGAGGAATTTTCTTCAGGAACCGTGGAGAAAAACTTGGACGCAAAACCAACGAAGAAATTTCATGCAACCACAAGTAAACTGCTATTTTGACTCACAGGCAGACTTGTCTCTAACCCTCCAATTCAAGACAGCTCAATTCACCATGTTTTCGACATATACCATGCATTGGAAGGGTGTTTTCGAGCCTACCTCTCTTCGAAACTCCAATTTTGATGCAGAAAGTCCAGGTTTCTCTGCTCCGGGAGGCTATGTCGTGTTTCCTGTAGAGCTCCTTCCTGTAGAACGCTTTGCCGGCTTCTGGAGGATGTTATGGCGCTTCTGAAAGAGCCCGGGACATGGGAGAATTTTGAAATAGGCCGAGAAGCTCGGGCTAATAGACTGCGGAGGAGGAGGACGCGTACTTCGCTGAGAACGGTTGCAAGTGTAAATGACAGCAGTGAACGTGAGTTCTTTGGCCGAGCATTTTTTAATTATGGCGCAATTCATGGCGAGGGGGTGAGGTGGCCAAGCCAATCTGTTAGCCAACGTCACGGCCATCATTCCCCTACGTGTCTCTGACCGCCATTACCTTTCCTCTGCCATTAACCGTCGCCATCACTGCCAATCCCGCCGATTCTCCCCGACTGGACACTTCCCACATGTCGGCTACACGTCTCTTTGGCGAATTCGAACGTAACCGAGCTTGTCTGGATCCCACGAAACCGTTCGACTGATTATGGGTGGCCAGTTGACTGGCCACCGAATTCGTTCAATCCGAACCATTTCACAGACATGCAGTTTTCGGAATATAGTTTATGAAATTTGACAAATAAGGTTAGACACTTACATGTGTGGCCATGGACGTGTTCTGTGGGCTTCGGGACTTGGAACAACGGCTTCGCTCGCTACTGGTTCATGCACAGGTGCTGGAACTCCTTCTTTCATTGGTTGATGTTGTATGCACGGATTTGGAACCCAATCCTCTGGTTGTAAACACTGCATGCACAGGTTCTGTCTAATTTCAGCTGTCGAGGATGTGTTCACGTCCAAGCGAAGCTTTTTACATGTCCCTTATGTCGATTTCAGCTGCTACTGACTCTAGAGTATGTGCTCCAGATAGATCAGTTGCTACAGGATTCCTGTAGGATATCTTGTAGCTGCTTCTCCTCCTGGGATGCATGCTTAAACGAGCAAGGTTGTATTCACGGATGAAGAGTCCTAATGGAGCTTTGACAGGTAGAGTGTGCGAGCCTTTGTGTGCTTGATTTGTCACTTGGAAAAAAATTTCAATCTGAGGAAAACAGGGCTCTTTGTATGACTGTGTAGGAATACATAACCAGATGGTTGCAATGGCGGTGGAAAGAGATGAAACAGGTGATGGATGGAAGAGAGGGGTGGTTGCAGGCCTAATCAATAGACTCCAAGCTTCAAATCCCCTTCCAAAATCGAATTTGGCCTGCCCGAAGGCTCTACAGGATGTTTCCTGTAGAAATGCAGAACTTCTTGTAGAAAGCCCCAAAACTTCCTATAGAAAGCCCAGAACTTCCTGTAGGAGGTGGAATCTCGACCCGAATGTGATCAAATCCTAGGAAAAGTGAGTGGCTATGGAGAGAGTGTCTATAAGGATGTCCTTTAGCCTGGTACGGACCCCTGTCCTCATTTTGTGCGACCTTCTTTATCTACAATGTATTCCTTGCAACCTGCAATAATTTTACAGAGATTAGACCTGTTTCTTTTTCTCTTTTTTCTTTCTTTTTTCTTTTTTCTTTTTTTTTCTTGAAAGACAGCAGGGGCGCCTCCCTGAGGTTTTCACCCCCACTATCTGCCCTGGGCACCTCAGAGAGGTTTTCACCCAAGGATCTTTTTTGTTCCATTCTTTATTTTCTGAGAGACAGTTGGGGCGCCTCCATGAGGTTTTCACCCGCACTGCCTACCCTGGTCGCCTCAGAGAGGTTTTCACCCAGGCATATTTTTATTCCCTTTTTTTTTTTGATGATTAAGGTGTGGGCGGAATAGAGGCAGAGCCCTGCTCCACTACCAACACTGATTTTTCCAAAGATTCAATGAACTCCTACCTCGAAAGGGGTTTCCTGTAGATTTTCAATCGATGCCGATTGACAAGCATGGGTATGGCCTCTTCATCAATGGTCCTGATGAGGACTGAACCATTGTCATTGCATTTCTCCACTATATATGGTCCTAACCATCTTGTCCTCAGCTTCCCTTTGCAATTCTTGTATCTTGAGTCATACAGTAGCGCCAAATCTCTCGGCTGGAATTGCTTTTCATTAAGGTGTCGGTCATGCCATATCTTCCTCTGAAGTTGAACTAGTTCTGAGTGGAGGAGGGCCTGCATTCATTGTTCATCTAATCCATTCAGCTGCAGTAATCTTTCACGTTGAGCATGGCTGAGATCTAAGTCCAGCTGAGCTGCCGTCTCCAATGTATTGTACTCGAACTCTATGGATAGCAAAGCTTTCTTCCCGTAGACCAGCTCATAAGGTATGAAACCTGTTGTAGTCTTCCAAGTGGTGTTGTAGGCCCAGGTGGCCTCAACCAGGCAATCTGCCTAATCCTTTCTGCTGCTGCTCACCACCTTAGTCAAAATCCCTTCCAATGCTCTATTAGTGACTTCCACCTGTCCATTTGCTTGAGGATGATATGGGGTGGAAGTCCTGTGCTTGATCTTGTGATGAGCGAGCAAGTCTTCAATCAGGTTGGAGGTGAACTGGCTTCCTTTATCGATGACTAACTCTCTTGGGTAGCCAAACTTGTAGAAGATATTTTCCCTTAAAAACTCAGCCACCTTTTCTTCTGTCGCTTCTTTGATTGCCTTTGTTTCTGCCCACTTTGTCAGGTAGTCGGTGCACACAATGATGTAAGACATTTTCTTTGAAGGAGGGTTGATAGGACCCACAAAATCCATTCCCCACTTCTCAAATGGCTCGAAGGTCACTTGAGGTTGGAGAGGCATTTCATCCCTTGGAGTTGGTTTCCCCATCCTCTGACATCAGTCACACTGGCTGATGTATCTTTTGACATCTTGGTGAAGAGTAGGCCAATAGTAGCCTGCCTGTAGAATTTTGAAGGCAGTCCTTTTTGCTGCAAAGTGGCCTCCACAAGGTCCGTCATGACAGGTTAGGAGGATGTCAAAGACTTCCTCCTCCCTAACATAACGCCTCAAGATCTGATCTAGGCCATGTTTGAACAGGTTGCCCCCGATCCAAGTGAATGGGGCACTCTTCCTTACAATTTTTCTCTTCTCCTTTGAGGATAGATGTGGAGGGAACTGTGCTGAGACCAAGTAATTTGCTATATCAGCAAACCATGGAGAGAGTACTGAGATAGAAAACAGGTGTTCATCTGGCATCTGGTCATCCACTGTCCCTTCTTCACCTACAGGAAAATCCAATCTAGACAAGGAGTCAGCAACAACATTTTCCTTCCCTGGCTTTTCGACAATAGTCAAATCAAATTGTTGTAACAAAAGTAACCATCTAATGATACGAGCATTTACATCAGGCTTATTCATTAAATATCTAATCGCAGCATGATCAGTGTGTACGAATGTTTGATAACCAGTGATGTAGTGCCTGAACTTGTTTAGGGAATGGACTACAACCAGGAACTCTTTCTCAGTTACAGTATAGTTCATTTCTGCCTTGGACAGGTTTTTGCTGACAAAGTATATGGCATATGGTAGTTTCTCCTCAACTTGTCCTAAGGCTGCCCCTATGGCTTTGTTCGAGGCATCAGTGTGGATGTGGAAAGGTAGGGCCCAGTTTGGACCTCTCAAGATCGGGGCGGACACCAGCTTATCTTTCAACTCATCCAGAGCCCCTTGACAGTCGTCAATCCATTTAAACTCAACATCTTTCCCTAAGAGGCCAAACAATGGCGAGGCTAGCTTACTAAAATCTTTAATGAATCTTTGATAATATCCTGCTAAGCCTAGGAAACTCCAAACATCTCTTACCTTTTGAGGAGGTGGGACCTTTTGGATGATAGCAATCTTATTAGGATCCACCTGTAATCCTTGCCGAGAAATGGTATGACCTAGCATGGTCCCTTCAGTCATCAGGAATTCACATTTTTTAGGACTGAGGGATAGGTTCATCTCAATGCACTTGGTTAGAACTTTTCCCAGGTTAGTCAATGCTTCTTGGAAGTTGGACCCATAAGGAGTAAAGTCATCCATATAGATTTCTACCGAAACGTGGACCAACTCAGAAAATATGCTCAATACTGCTCTCTGGAAAGTGGCAGGAGCGTTGCATAGCCCAAAGGGAAGGACTCGGTAGGCAAAGGTACCCCATGGACAAGTGAAGGTGGTTTTATCTTGGTCCTCCAGGCTGATTTGGATCTGATTATACTTGCTGAACGCATCTAGGAAAGAGAAGAACTTCTTCCCTACCAGTCCATCCAACACTTGATCTATGAAAGGCAAAGGGAAATGGTCTTTCTTGGTGGCTTTGTTAATTTCTCGGTAATCTACACAGATTCTCCACTTCCCGTTCTTTTTGGGAACAAGCACTAGAGGTGAGACCCACTCACTATCGGAGATGGGGTAGATGAATCCTGCATCCAACAATTTTTGCAATTCTTCTTTGACAATGTCTTTAAGGGCTGGATTCATTCTCCTCTGAGGCTGCCTGACTAGTTTACAATCTTTTTTAATGTAAATGTGATGGGTACAGACCGAAGGGTGGACTCCTTTCATTTCCTTATAGCTCCAGGCGAAAGCATCCAGATGATTGTTCAGTAAGCTACACAGCTCCTTCTCCTGGGAGGGAGATAGGGAGGAGCTGATCTTTAAGGTTCTTTTGGGGCCAAATTCCACATTCTTAACTCTGGGAGAGGTCGGATCAATCACATAGCGATCCACTAAAGCACTGGCTTGGGTATCTTCCACCAACTCCTCTAAGGAAAGTGCACTGGGGGGTGGATTTTGAATCAAATTCTCAATCAAGTCATCCTCGGTTTGAGGGCCTCCCCTAGTGGTTTCTACTATGCACAATGGTGCAGAGTAGACCTCATCCTCATCTCCCTCTTCCAACTAGAGTGGTAAGTCATGTTCTAGCAAAGGTTGGGTAGGAGGGTATAGGACTAGCTGCTTGGACATAGGCCCATTCTTGATGGTCATGCTTCTAGCTCGACAACTGATGTAAGCATCCGCAGTGGCTAACCAAGGCCTTCCCAAAATGAGGGGGTATCTAGTGAGCTTTGCCTTTGGCTGAAGGACCAAGAAGTCCGCAGGGTACTCCCAAGAGTCAACAGAGACCAGGACATCTTCCACAATCCCTTCGGGAGTCACGATGGAGCGATCTGCTAATTGCAGGACTTTCGAGGTCTTCCTTAAGGAACTCTAAAGGTTGAGTTTAAGCATGGTGTCCCTGGTCATCACATTAATGGCAGCCCCTAGATCAATCAAGGTATGGGGGATTATAGTGCCATTGATGTGGACATCAACTACAGGACTCCCAGGGTCCAAATACTTTGGACAGATTACTTGCCCCAACATTAGATCGGACAGTTGTCCTATGACATTGATAGTCGAGGCATCTCTCTTTCGCCTGCCTGGGTGCCTGAAACACTTCTCCTTAATCAATTTTTTGTATATTGGTACATATTTTATGGCCTGGAGAAGTGGTATTTTCACACACAACTGTTTAAGTTCTCCCAGAAGTTCAGTCTCCTCTGGGTTTGGTTGCGTGGTTACTGTTAGTCTCTCAGGAAAGGGTGGAATGGCTTTGGGTTCACTTTCATGTTTCTCTTCCTCGTCCTCCGGGGGAGGAGGTTGGCGATCTGGAAGGACCTTACCAGATCACAGGTTGATCTCCTGGATCTCCATAGCATAGGTAGGGCATGCTGTCTCCCCAGTGTACACCTGTTGGGCTTGTCGGTTATTGGGGTTTGGGTTTGGTTGAGCAGGCATCTGGGGTTGTCTTGGAGGAGCAGGAGGTAATGGTTGTGGCTAAGCCGGTGGTGGAGGCAGAATGACGGGAGGAGAGTTGTATTGGGGCCTCCACCCCGGTTGAGGTGCATTCCACTGAGGTTTTGGCTGGACATGTGAGTGAAACGAATGAGAAGTGGGTTGAGTATGATATTGAGATGGATAAGACCACAGAGGAGGTGTGGACCAGGAAGGATGAGCAGGGGGACCCCAAGAAGGTATGTGAGCAGATTGGTTGGGGCTATAATAAGCTTTGGATGTCCCTTGCATCCCCTGTTGGTAAGGTCTGGGCCCATGCAGCCTCCTTTGGTTGAGGAAGTAGAGAGGTTCAGTGGTTGCCTCAGTCCCTTGGTACATGGCTTTAAATCTGGGTAAGGTTGGGCATTAGTTTGTGGGGTGGTTTTCCTCACAAATGAAACATACCTCTACTGAGTGCAATGGACACTCGTTCTTAGGGTGCTTCCTCATACATCTGGGACAAAAAATGGCCAAAGCCCTCTCAGCTTCCTCTTTCTTTTGTTGGATTCGTAAAGTATCAAGTTGCATGGCAATGGTCTGTCTCATCTCACTTTTGAGGTCTTCCATATGATTAGTAAACTCATGCTTGGAGAAGGTGGTACTAGCTGAAAGTGGATTCCCCCTACCTCTTTTCCGCACTGCCCTAGAATGGTTTCTAAACACAGTCTTTATGTCCTCATAAGGTAGTTGGTAGATGTCTCCTCCAGCTAGCATGTGAAGGGTATCTAGAAGGTCTTCAGGGACTCCTCGAAGTAGAACCAACTTCAGAGATTCAGGGTCAAGTGTGCACCTGACCCGTTTATAACTAAGTTGGAACCTTTCCTCGTAGTCTTCTAAAGATTCGTCATTTCCCATGGTCATCCGGAAGATCTCTCCCTTTGTTTCCTTAGACCTACAGTAGTCCCGGTATTTGTTGTTAAAGGCTTGCTGCATCTGAGCCCAAGTGGTGATACTGTTTCCAGGAAACCCCATGAACCAACAGAGTGCTGCATCCTTAAGGGTAAAAGGAAAGAGTTTCAACTTTTGCTCGTCGTCAGCACAGTCATAAGTTCGACAAAGGACAGCAAACTCAAACAGGAAGGTATCAGGGTCTTCAGTGGTCAATCCATGGAAATGAGGTAAGGTTGAGGGACTTATTTTTTTCATCTTCATGTCCTCGTTGGTCTCTCGAATGGGGAAGGTACCTTCTATTCTCTCATCATCTTCTCTACCGTTTCTGTTTTCAACCATGGTCTCAAAAGGAATGTTTTCTTGCTCTTCTTCTGTTATAGGATCTTCGTATATCTCAGGAGGTTCACCTATAGGTTCTTCTGGGTCACTGCCACCAAAGAAGAGAGAAGGGTGACTCAGTGAAGTAGTGGGGGTGTTGGGTAGGAATTTTCCAGTATTATCTCTATTCCTACGAGGCATGAAAATATTTTTGGTTGCTTTTGTTTTTTCTGCTTGTACCTGCAAAACTGAAACAGATGGAATTGCAACTAACTAAAATCTATCTTGCGGAAATGAAAATGCGGAATTGAAATGAAAGCAGGAAAGGACTAATCTATTTTGCTGAAATCAAATTGCAGGAATGAAATGCTAGACTACGCTTGCAGAATTGAAATGTTATTCTATGCTTGCAGAATTGAAATTACGGAATTGAAAGGCTAATCTATGAAAGCAGGAAATGTCTAATTTACTTTTGCAAAAATGAAATTGAAGAATGGAACTGAAATAAACTACTTAGCAGAAGGTTGGAGTAGAAAAATAGAAGAAAAGCAGCAATCACAAATACCATGACGCTTCCCCGACAACAGCGCCAAAAAGATGGTGGGCTCCAGTATTGCAGCGATAATGTTGCAACTCCTGGGACTCCCTTCTTTACTCTTATCAACCCAGTAGTTCGTAACAAACTTGGAAGTGATGGTGCTATATGCACAAGTACTGGCTCTTGCTGTGGCTGTCACTTGTTCAACTGGCACAAGTCCGCTAGGAGCTTAAGCCAACTTCTATGAGCTCTTAGAAGAAGCTTTTTAACTGATGGACGAAAGCTAACTCAAAGAAGGCTAATCTACTTGCAGAAAGAACTAGAAAGCTGAAAGGAAATGCAAACCCTAGCAAACCCTAATTCTACCAGCTAGCCCTACTGATGCAAGAAAGAGGATGCAAGCTACTGAAAGAGATGCCATGGACTTCTAGGAAGGTAAAATGCATGTGTCTAAGCCACTTCTACAGTAACATCTGAAAAGAAAACATATTTTTGTATTTTTGAATAAGTTGTCAGAATTATCATGCATGTGCTTCGACTGTTTTGACTGTGCAGAGGTGGATTGGCGAGAGGAAATGCTTGCAGATGGTTGGGAAGGTTAAAAGATGGCCTAAGGGGTCCCTAGCACCCTTCCAGAGAGCTTCACAAAGTTTGGCTATCAAGAAACCGCGTTCGTGAGCTTCTATAGGAAGTCTGCAGGGGTTCTACAGGATGTTCTGTATTTTCTACAGGATGTTCAGAAATGGGCTTTTGGAGGGTGGATGGAGAGAGAAAGGTGAAGGAGTGAGTATGGAGGTAGGATAAGGGTGTGAGGAGGTCCAACACTTGGTGGATGGAGCTAAGGAGAGATGAAGATGGTTGGATTTGTTCAAAGAGGAGTGAAGCAATGTTGCACAAAAATTAGGGTTATGTGAGCAAATGTGGCAACGTGAGGCAAGAATCCACGTTAGGGGATGGAGCAGATGGGATTGATGGAGTATGGGCAGATAGAGAAGTGGTATGGGTGCTCTGCAAGTTGTTCCTCCAACTGAACCAACGAAGACTTGGAAAATCAGAGACCTAGTTATGTTAACCTAATCTGATCTAGTTAATAGTAAAGAGAATGAATAGAAGTTTATTTGCAATGAAACCATGTATACTAACTATGCAATGAAGCAATCAAAAATCTGAACATGTAACCAACTTCTGCAAATAAAAATCGAACACTAATGATTGCACGACGAAGAAAAGACAGTGTTTTTGGTGGCAGCAAGGTCACCTTGATCCCATCTCCTGATACCACTGAGGGAGAGGTGAAATCAGAGGTGCTTGATGGCCTTTTTCTGAGGCTCTTCCCTGTTAATAACCTATCAAATCAATCTGAACATAAAAATCCTTTCTAATCATCAACAATGACCTAGGTAATCAGCAAGATTTTAATCTACTTAACAGAAATTATTTTGCAAAGACATAAAAATCAAATAACAGTACATAAAGGAAGCCTTGGCACTTGGGTTGGGCCCAACCCCAAGAGCTACAAGCTCCTAAAGAAAACTCAAAACTGATGCCAAGCAAGGCTGCTCTTCATTCCTCAAAAATAATCATGTCACAAGAAAGTTATACAGCAGTAGCTACAAAAAACGAGCTGAGATAATGATAGCACTATAGTGCAAAACCCAACAGTTCCAAAAGTAAACTATGAAGGCTGAGGCCTTCCTATTTATACACTACGAGGGTCCTAGCAGCCCTCCTTAACTCAAGGGACTCGGCTGTTCAAACTGCCAGTAAACAGTCACTCTTCACAAAGCTGCTCAGCTGCCTTTAGGATTCGTTTTGGTGGCCTGTTGAGCTCCGAGTTGAGGGTGGAGATTTCGAGGAAGGGCCATTTAATGCAAGAGACAACCTCCCTACAAATCCTCACCCTTGCTTCCTCATGCTTGGCTGTCACCTGGCTCATAATTGCTTAGATTTGCTACAAAATTTGTCCAAAAAACCTGAAATAACCACGTATTAGCCTCCTTGGTAAAGTGCCCACCCTTATTCGTTCAAATAACATAAACATACTCAAAAAACATGCATAATCTATGAAAAATGGTGGATTGATGAAGAACAGTAGGCAAAATGAGCCCAATAAGTTACCAATTTTTGGGGCTCATCACCACACAGACCTTCTACACCAGTAACAAAACTCCCAAGAACCATCCCAACCACTCAGGTAACTGGCCCATGCGACCAATTGAAATTTTAGTGCATTAAACCCTTGGACTCTCCTTTGATATGGACAAGGGTGCATATGGGAGGCTACAAAATTTCCCACAACAAGGGAAAGGGGAATTTTGGGGACATTTTCCGCTAGTGTTGTGTCTGCAACTCTGGGATTTGTTCCACTTTTTCAGGCCTAGAGCCCAGGTCACTGCCCAGAACTCAATGATAGGTTTAGAAATTAAATTTCATAGTGGAACAAAGATACATTTACAAAAGCATCAAGGACTAGACTGGACCCCTACAAGCCATGACAGGCATTTCGTATAATCCACATATCATTCAGTATAATACTGATGATAACAAGGAGAACTAACCTCATATTAATGATGTGAAGACCAACCAGATTTGGGACTTCCATGAACCACCTGACCATAGATTGGTTGAACCAAATCCTTCTTTTAGCCCATCACCCTCCTACCATATTCCAAGCATGAATGTGGGATCTCATGAAACAATCCATCAAAACCGAACTAGGGCTTCCAGAGGCCAAACAACCTCAACCCATCAAATAGTGATTCCACCTCACGGTCAGAAATCACAAACCATCAACAGATTAGTCTCTACCCAAGCCTTCCAGGGCTCTAGAGTGTTTTTTCTAACCAAGGATTCTAGGGCTAGTAACTCAACCCACAACTATCGTTAGGCTTCCAGATAATTTTACCAACCAGGGCTTACAAGATTAGTAACTCAACCCATCAAGGGCTTCTAGAGCGTTTGTCCAACCAAAGCTTCTAGGACTAGTAACTCAACCCAAGTTGTTACACAGCTTCCAGAGCATTTTTCCAACCAAGGCTTCCAAGAACTAGTAACTTAACCCAAGCTAATGGAAGCATGAGAACCAAATAGAAAAACAAAGAAATGAACCCAAAACACCATGGCTATCCTGGAAATGGAAATGTTAGGAAAATCCATTGTTAAGCCAGGAAATCCTCCATGCCAATGACATATCATGACCAATAAACCACATGCATATGCCATTCATGCCAAAACTAGTGAGGAAAACATACATGCAACTTGGTACCTACAAGAAAAACCCATCGTAGTCATTGATCCCGAAATCCTCTTGCACTTTCCTACTCTTCCTTTTCCTTCATGCTCCAAGAATCCAAGTATGCCACACTCTCCAAGAGTGCTCCAAGAAAATTTTAAGTGTCCAAGAGTATGAGAGAGAGAGAATAGAATGAGAGCTCCAAAACTGAACTGATAAAAAGCTTGATTGACCAAGGCTGCCCATTGATCCTCAGAAGCATTTTTATCAATGAGGACTCTATTTTCTTCAATTTCCATTATTTTCCTTCATTTTCCTCATCACATGCAACCTATAAGCTTTCACCTTCCTATTCTCCTAATTTCAATTATTTTCATAAATAAAATTCCAGTTAATGCCTCTTTCCTTTCCAAAGCCTTTGCCATTGCCTTTGCCAAATTCCTTTAGCCATAATAACCGAAAAGAACACCCACTAGGATTTTTTTCCCACCATTCAGCGTGGAATATGTGTCCCATGATCGTGGTATTATTTTTTCCTTTATTAACTTTTACATGTAATTTTGACCAAGGATGTTACAGAACCCTCCCTCTTAGGGGAGCACCGTCCTCAGTGTTCAATGGCACCTATAACTAGTAAGACTACTACAACCAAATGTACTTCCCATGGAGCTTTATAACTTAGCTCATTGTAGTATTTACAATGACCACCATTGAAACATGACAAACATACCATTTACTGGAGGCTTATAACATAGCTCATTACGGTATTTACAATAACAACCACATTTTCTCAACCAACAAATAACCATATTGTTTATGGAGCTTTATAAATCCATCTCGATACAATATTTACAATAATATACACATACGCATTTGCTCAGCTAGAAATAAAAGGATAGGATGTCTGTATCAATAAACAAGGGAATCTAGAGGCTCACACCTTCACCCTAAAAATTAGTACCAAGATTCACCTCCTTCCAAGGAAATCCAGAATCCAATGCAAGGTCAAATTTGCATCCAATGTCCATCGCTACAATCTAGTGCCACTTGTCCTCTTAGTGAATGATTACTAGCTCATTGTTCTAGGGCACACTCCCAATGTGCATCTGATTCCATCTGGTAATGCTAATGAGAAAAAATAAATCCATCCTCGGCCTTCCCTTCTATGCTACACAATCCCTTGAGCAATCTGGTCACCCCATTTAGTGCAGTCACACACCTTCCAAGTTTCATTGGCACCCCCATCACAGGCATTCCATCCCTTGTCAAGGTTTCCTCGATCGAAAGGTCCATAAACCTAGGCATATCCTTGCCTCAAACCATCATATCAGTCATAGCATGTTCATGGCAATCAATAGACACTATTGGGTACCAGTGTCCCACAATGGCCCTTCTCCTGAATACTTTACCAACATAATATTGCTTGTTCTAATTTCTTTTATTGTTGTTGCTAATGCTTGTTGTCAGTTTCGACCACCCAACCAGGCATTTCATGATTTCTTGTACCAAGCACATAATTTCCAATAGATTCAAAATAAATTGAAATAACTTCAAATCATACCTCATTGGTGGCCCGTCAATAAGCTACACTTGTAATTCTCTTCGCTTCCTGTCACAACAAGTCAAACTAGCATCTTTGACCAAATCATCATGTATAAACATATCATATTAGGTTAGTTTAAAACATAACCATCATAGATCAAATTCATAAATCACATGTAACCATCATAAACAGGAATCATAGATCACATGTAATCACCATAGACCAAAAGCATAAATCACATGCATAACAAAATTGAAATAAAATAATGATACTTATCCTTTAATCAATCCTTAGCTTCTACCTTTGTCTTTATTTTGTACACACGTCGGATCAGTTTCCACACCCAACTAACACCTAGTGCCTTCTCCTCAACCATGTACACATACACATAGTGTAAATCACACACATATAACCACACACGACATACAATTCCATGCAATGCATGCACCTACACTTGAAATACAACACATACACCTACACCCAGTGTATAAAATAACACAATACATATTCCTACATCCAGTGTACACCACACAACAATACATACACCTACACCTGATGTACAACACAATACATATATGTACATAGAGTACAACACAACGAATACACATGTCATGATACCACGACTACACAATGCACATACATGGTACTACATGCCCACAACATAGCATGCTTAACATGCACACAATACCACATGTACACCAGTTCCATATGTACAACATGTACACAGTACCACCTATACACCGCACCACCTACAAAATATGTGCACAACATCACATGTACATGACACCACCTGCACAACATGTACACAATGTCATATGTACACCGCACCATCTATACAATGTGTACACAATACTACATGTACACAACACCACATGCATGACATGTACATGAAACCACATGTACATGGTGCCACATGCACGACATGTATACAACACCACCTACACACAGCACCACATGTACAATCATGCACACAACACCATATGTACATAGTACCATATGTACAACATGCACACAACACCATATGTACATAGCACTACATATACAACATGTACATAACATCATATGTACACAACATCACATATCCAACATGTGCACAACACCATATGCACACAACACCGCATATCCAACATGTGCACAATGTGATATGTACACAACACAACATATCCAACATGTACATAGCACCATTTATACCCAGCACTACATATAAAATATACATACAACACCATATATACAATAGTCACACAACATAATATGTACACAATACTACATATACAACATTGCACATCATCATAGGTACAATCACTGAATATACAACATGCACAACATATACACAACAATAGCACTGCACATCCAAAACCATATTTTTTCTACCAAGCAAACTTTCTTCCAGTGTCTCTCTGCCATCCATGCTTATCTTAGCATGTTGCGGATCACGTTGTTTTCATTCCGCTGATGTATCTCTCAACATAGCCTTTCATAGCATAAATATAGACATAGTATAATCAAATAATATCAAGTCATATCCACATGATATTGACCTTAGAGATATTTCACGACTACCCTTCCCACTTGATTCCTCATGAACTAGGTATCTCTTCAAACATTCTTCCACAAGAATGATTCTTGATGACCTTGTCATACAATGGTATGCATAGATACATAAATATATATACATATAAAAATCAACATAAAATAATCATGATCCTATCAGACAACGACATGCACACATACATATATACATGCATATATATAAACATTAGCATAAACATGATCACAACATAATTACTGAATATCATAAGGTCAAGGTTAAGAAAATTCCATTTATCCATGCACAACATTGAGAAAAACCATTCCCAACATAGGCAAGAAATTGGATGCCTCACATCCATTCAATTTACCTTTCTTGTTAGCTTTCTCATGATTGTCCTTCCACCATCCATTTACACTAATGGACCCAACCAACTTAGTCGACTGTCATACTCTTACATTTAGCCGCCCTTACACATTCACTAGCTTCATCAAAGTCTTTCATTCCTTGTTGGGTTCCACACAACTCTCCTAGAGTTCCATCAACTTTCTTCTTTCCCATCCAATTCCCAAGAACCTCAAAATATAAAATGCAAGAACAAGAAACAAACAAGAAGAAAATCATGAAAACCAATAACAACATGACACCACAACAAACTGGTAAGGCATTGCACCAAACATAAACAAAACCACAAACCAAGCTCAACAAATCACAAAAGACCAAAAGCGCAAGATTAACAATAGACACCATGACTCAATCCCATGGTTCCCAAGGAAAGCTCAACCTGGACCTTCTTCAATATTTCATGGAAACCTCTCTTTCCATGCATCTCCCTACATCACACTACCATAAACACATAATTTTCAATGTATAAATAATTATAACAATATACCAGATAGCTTACCTTCTTATGCCAAACACGTTGCCTTGTAGCCGAACACATTTGTCATGTCTCAAGGGACTCCAATTCCCTTGACAAATCTAGCTATAACTAGACACCATTTGTTATACCTATCAAATACATGTCCATTAATATAGCACATATCCACATAATTTCAGACAACTTAGGGTTAAGAAGAGTTCATGTATGCAAAGCACTCATTCGTTTGGAATTGTGGTTTCCAAACACAGCCAAAGGAATTCTCACCCAACAACTTTCTTTTACCTTTACCTTACTGCAACTGATTCTTACCATGTATTGTCACATTACCCAATGGATAGTTATATAAACAAATCAACTATTACCTTGTCATGCTAATACAAAGCATGTTTCCTGCAACTATTCACACATGTCGATCACATGTTCCAAATATCAACGCAACATATCTATTACTTGGAAATCAACCTTCACCAATTCTAACAACCATTTCATAATCAAAATCAACTCACATTCATCAGCCATAATACATAATGTTACACGTAAGTACATATCAGTTGTCTCAACACATATGTGTTAGTCTGACCATCTTAAAATGAGATAATTTCTTCATGCAATATTATAGACACGTACTCATATCATGCAATTAATAAAACATTTAGACAAACTATAAACATTTAATGTTAGTTAAATCAACTTGACATCATAATAGACACCAAACACTCAAACATCAAATAGACAACATAATCAAATAGTCAAGCACCAAATATACGACACAAGTAAACACATACCTTAATTTATCTCAGGGGAGGCTATCTTGTTTGCATAATAAAGCTATATTAGCATGATGTAACTTCATAACATATCAAATCAATCGTAAATAAGGTCATCATATCCACAACATTAACTAGGTAACATGTTCAGATCATAAACTCATAAACAATTTTCATTCATACATAATATTCACATTTGCACAGTCCGTCTAGATTAGTATGACATAATATCACAACATATTAACTCATACCTGAATGTCATAACCCTAACCATTTGCATAGATCAATTCAAATTAGTATGATACATATAAGATCAATATCTTAATGTAATAACCCTAATCATCAAATTACTAGCATATAACAACAACAAGTTATATATCATGCTCTTCAACAACATATAACCTAATCATTAAGCTAGCTATCATATAAAAACAAAAAGTTAACCTATAACATAATCATCAACAACATATAACATAATCATCAAGTTATCTAACATAAAACAACAACAATATGCATATAACCACATGTTACTATCATTCATGACTATCTGACACGTGTGTATGAATACACTAATCAACTAGCATCTATCATGTATGTAACCATAACATCAATAGAATGAAAGACATACACATAACCATAATGCATATAACAATCTTTAACCTAATACCTACATGCCCAACATACAAACTTGTATGACGACATGCTCTTGCCTCGAGATCCAACGCTGCAACTTCACTTTGATGATCAGCATCTCCTTCTTTATCTCAACCAACTCATTAGCATCATAACATACCAATAACATCACGATGACCTAAAATGCATATAATGACCTCATGGACAACAAAATTAACAATGACAATGCATGCATAACAACATCTAGACACCGACATGCATAAAAAATGCATATACAACCAACATGCATCTATGACAAATGCATCCCAACAACAACATTATCAACTCCTACATGGAAACACAATTGTAACAATGACCACTACCATGCATACATAACAAGAACATATAAAACCTACATGCATGCATGACACACACATTATGATCATCCAGTCCAAGTGTTGAACCATGCTCTGATACCACTTTGTGGTATTAGATATCACCCAAAAAGAACGGAAATCAGACACCATCCAAAGAGAATGAAACCCGCTCTAATACAACTCTATGGTATCAAATGACACCCAAAGAGAACATAAACCATACACCTCGCAAGGAAAATGGAATAATTCTCTGATACCACTCTATAGTATCAGATATGACCTAAATAGAGTGCAACCCACTCTGATACCACTCTGTAACACCCTCCTCCCACATCTATCGAAGTAATCGGACGACGATTGTAAATATGCGACGAGAGGTTACTATGATATGATTTGACTCCCTATGTGTCAGTTAAGGAATTGGAGTCAATGGAAACACACCACACATACCTTCCACATAAGCAAAAGAACTCCCAGGAGCCATCCCAACCACTCAGGTAACCAACCCGTGAAACCAACTAAAGTTTTAGTGCATCAAACCCCTGGAAGCTCCCTTGATATGGGAAAGAGTGTGTTTGGGAGGCTCCAAAAGCTCCCACAACAAGGGCAAGGGAGCTTATAGGAACTTTTTTCCCTGGTGCTCTTCCTGCAACTCCACGATTTTTGCCACTTTTTCAGGCCGAGAGCCTAGGTCACTGCCCATAACTCAATGACAGGTTCATAAATGAAATTTCATAGTGGAACAAAGATATATTTGCAAAAACATCAATAAGGACTAGATTGGACCCCTACTAGCCATGACAGGCATTTCATCAAACATGTCACAAACATGAAAGCTACAGGTCTTAACAACATAACTGAGCATAGGGGTCTCATACTTATCTTAGAATCGATAAGAAACATTGATGCCTCAATTAGCTGCAATTTCATATATTAGGCCATAGATACATTGTTTATTCATTTACAAGTAAAAACATGATGAGAGGCATACATAGCCACTGTCATAATACATGTTCATAACCAGAATAATAATAATAGAAATACCAAGGAAACAACAACCATATAATCCACATATAAGCCAGTATTATACTCATGAATTAATAAGGAGAAATAACCTCATATTAATAATGTAAAGGCCAACTAGGTTTGGGAATTTCATGAACCACTCGACCATAGATTGGTTGAACCAAATGTTTCTTTCAGCCAATCACCCCGATACCATATTCCAAGCATGAAGGTGGAATCTCATGGAACAATCCATCAAAATAGAACCAGGACTTCTAGAGGCCAAACCACCTCAACCCATCAAACAGTGACTCCACCTCACAGTCATACATCACAAACCATCACCAGATTGGTCTTTACCCAAGCCTTCCAGGGCTCTAGAGCGTTTTTTCCAACCAAGGCTTCTAGGACTAGTAACTCAACCCAAGTTGTTACAGGGCTTCCAAAGCATTTGTCCAACCAAGGCTTCCAAGAAATAGTACTAAACCCAAGCTAAAGGAAACATGAGAACTAACCAGAAAACCAAAGAAATGAACCCACAACACCATGGCTATCCTAGAAAGGACAAGGCTAGCAAAATCCACTATCAATCTAGGAAATCCTCCATGCCAATGACAAATCATGACCAATAAACCACATGCATATGTCATTCATGCCAAAACAAGTGAGGAAAACATGCATGCAACTCGGTACCTACAAGTTGATCTCGTTGTCCTCTTGTGCTTTCCTGCTCTTCCTTTGCCTTCTTTCTCCAATCATCCAAGTATTCCACATTCTCCAAGAGTGCTCCAAGAAAATTCTAAGTGTCCAAGAGTATGAGAGAGAGAATATAGTGAGAGCTCCAAAACTGAACTGATAAAAAGATTAATTGATCAAGCCTGCCCACTAATCCTCGGAAGCTTTTTTATCAATGAGGCCTATATTTTCTTCAATTTCCATTATTTTCCTTCATTTTCCCCCTCACATGCAACTTGTGACCTTTCACCTTCCTTTTCTCCTAATTTCCATTATTTTCATAAATAAAATGCTAATTAATGCCTCTTTCCTTTCCAAAGCCTTTGCCATTTCATTCTCTAAATTCCTTTAGCCATAATAATCGAAATTAACAGCCACTAGGATGTCTTTCCCACCATTCATCTTGGAATACATGTCCCATGACTGTGGTCTTCTTTTTTCCTTTATTAAATTTTACATGGAATTTTGACCAAGGTTGTTACAAAGAACATGCAGTGAACTCCTAAAGGGCCTCCAACTCTCATGCCACATGCCATGGAGCACCATGCAGTTCACTGTGGCCTCACAAGAAAGATTAACCTTATTAAGGGTCTTAGGGAATTTGGCAACTAATGGTGATGCACATCCATCCCTCTTGGACAAGACACTGACACTTTGAAAATCCATGGTCACCATCATCCATTCAGATAAAGCAGCCACATCTCCTCACCACTAAGGTGTAGCACAGATGACGATGTCTGAGATGAGGAGATTCAACATCAATGCCACTAGGGAAAGAATGCATACTGCTCAAAATGCGAGGCTAAGGAAGTATTTGATGTAGAGTCACAATTATGAACGCTAAAAGAGGAAGTAATCCTTAGCATTAACATAATTCCTCATAAACTGTAAGATCGGTTGGTACCCAACATATACACATAGACCCTGTCCAAACAGGGTTGTCTCCAAAGTAATCATTTTACATTAATAAAAGAAATCCTTATGTCAATTGTTGCCATGACATAGATTAGATCCTCATGGATCCTTCCAATGCCTTTATACTTTTCACGTTATGTTATTTATTACAAGTTATCAGCAACACAGTCTAGAATTCTCACAAAACATCATTTCAATCTAGAGATGCAACATAGTTTTTGTTATCATGTAAAGGCATTGCACAATAGATCGTTCATTATCATAATTATTGAATGTAGTCATTAATCTTTCTCAAAAACACCATTTAAATCTAGAATGTCACATGCATGCATTGTTAGTTAAGCAAATGCAAAAGATCACTTATCTTATAAATTTTAGGGCAACTAACTCTCAGACAAAGACTGCCCACCCAACCTTAGACAATTGCATCCAATCTCACTTGCAGTTGTCACTCCTGAGTTGGATTACAAGAACTAAGGGACTCTGCTTAAGGGATGAAAACACCAACAACCAATTGAAACAGGGAATCTGAAGGACCTATTTCCTCCTTTCACCAGCCACTTAGTAGTCAAGTAATGAATAAGGAATCCAAAGGTCAGATGCCTCCACCCTCTAGATACCTAATGGCGGTGAATCAAACACACATGGAATCCAAAAACTTATTCTCGACCCAAGCACAAACAAGGAATCTAGAGGCTAGTTTCCTCCACCCAAGAATGTTAAGGGAGTCTATAGAATCAAGTCTCCACCCAAGAGTGTCAAGGGAACCTAGGGAAATAAGTCTCAACCCTTCAAGCAAACAAAGTGGTTCCACCCACTTTTGGGAATCCAAAAACACTTTCAGATCAGTGACAAGAAATACTTCATAGGCCCTCCCTCCAAGAATCCAAGGAACAAACCTCCACCCCAGCCATCAAGGGAATCCCTAGAAATCCCATTGCCACCCTCTAGCTATACACAGAATCTAGAGGAAATTGTTCCTCACCAAGGAGAGACCTTCTTCATGCCAGCGTTTCCAACCGAATTGAGATCATTGTCTTCTCTTCTTTTATCTGCTGCAAACTCCTTATTGCCTCCTGTGTTGTTTTTTGACTGAATGAATATCGAGTGAATGAATGAGTCGCCCTGAATGGGGTCGAACCCCCTTCTTTTCTTCTTCCCTCTCTTTTCTTTCCTGTTCAAGGATTTATTTTCCCTGTCGTTGCTTCCAACATAGTTCGTCTCCATAAATTTCCTGTCATTATTTCCTTGCAATTATTTTCCAAGGAAACACGGGCTATTTACTTTAGCTTCAACCCCATTTAATTCAGGAGACCCCCTTTATTAAGGCACACCAACTAAATTTATTAGTTGGTATAACAATTCAACTTTTCCTACAACAAGGAAACCTTGTGTATCCCAAATAAGAAATCTCCTCAGCTCTAGAATCTATGTCCCTTTGAGTCAGCCCATTTTAATATATGTTTTCAAAGGTATTTACATCACTTTCATGAGAAAACCTAGGTTGGGGTTGTCACACCTTTGTCATTCTCTCGCTATCTATTTTGATAAAAAAACTCCTTGATAATTTCCAATGCTTTCAAGACCTTGATGGTGCCAAAACGGGAGTGGAAGATTAGGCATTCAGACCCAGGCAATCATTTTTGTTACTTCCATTGTTGATGTGTCAAATTCTAGGAACCAGGGGATGGTGAATAACCTAGTTCTACCTCAGAACCATGGTCCTTCAAGTATAATTTTATGGTAATATTTTTTTGAGGAAGGATGAATGATAAAGAAACCCTTCAAGCATAAATAGGTGTCACACTCTATAGTCAATTATTTTGTATCCATTAGTATAGGTCCTCTGGTTTAGGCCAAAAACCTTTAAATCAACAACTAACTACCTCCTCATGAAAATATGAGGACATATTATTTACCTATGAGTATCGAACTTCGATAAATGGGTATTTCTCCATGTTTTCCATTATGTAAGACCTAGGAAAAGTCCCAACAAGAGCTATGGAATTAACATGTTGTATATTTAATGAGTCTCAGTATTGCAATAAGAATGTTGCAACTCCCAAGGCTACCGACTTTAAATTATCAACCTGGGGTTCGTACAAACTTAAGAGGTATCGACACTATATGTGCATTATACAATGTCTTCTTCCTTTTCTATCATGATGTAATGGAGTGCATGTATTGAAATCAAACCCTAAACTAATTGTAGAAAATGAACTGAAATGGGAACCCTAACCTATTGCAAGAAATAAAGTACAAGGAAAGAAACTTATTCTAATTGTATAAAGATCATGAAATAAATGTAAAATAAACCTAAATTAACCCTATTTATCACATGTGATGATTTAAACTAACTGAGCATGGAATCTGATCTAGAGAGTGCTAATTGTTGTGTGAATGAATAAATATAAAATAACTTTTTCCTTTTTATATTTTTAGTTGAAAAATGTAAATGTTAATCTTTCTTGGTTCTTTGGCAAGGGAGACATGTGTGGACGAAAAGGAGTACAATGGTTCAGATGGCTTGGAGGGAAAGTAGGGGCCTAATCCTAGCTTATAGTGATGATTTTTCTCAATTCGGGCTCGAAACAGGCCACTACAGGTTTTCTTATAGGATGTCTATAGGATCTCTTGTTATATTACAAAAAGCAAGCCAAAAGCTTCGGAAGTGGTCTAGAAGATGGAATGGAGCTTGGGAAAGGTAGATAATGGAAGAATAAGGAATGGAGGTTGTGGAAACTACCCAGAGCTCAAGCAAGGGCTTCAATATGGGTAGACTTGCTCAAACGAAATGGCAATTTTTGCTTATAAAACAAGAATTCGGATTGAAACTTTAGTGGATTTTGGCGACATGGGTGGATGAGGCGAGAAGAGGTCTCCCTGCAATGTATAATCTCCTACAACAACACACATTATTATCTGCATCTATCCACAAATTCATCTATACATGGGAAAGATTTATTAAATAACGGAAAATTACTAGTCTAAAAATAAAAAATTTGAAAACTAGTGAGCTAGTAAATCTATCAAATGCCTAACCTAATCAAGTGAAAATGCAATGGGGTAATTTTTTTTATTAAATATAGTGTTTTTTTTATCTTATTCAAGTGGATCCATCTCGATTGAAGGTCGTTAGCATGCTTAAAAAAATAGCAGAAATTTACTGTTCTTTGCTAAAAAGGAGTTTAAGAAATTTAGATTTGAGAATAAGAAGACTAATCCAAGTAGCTCAATGATTACTATGGCCTTCCAAAGATTTTCCAAGGATGAAATGATGTTTGTGATCCTGCAAAATAACTTACGTCAACCATTTAACCCAATCCTACAACAAGAAATCATTAATACTAAATGCAGAAATGTAAAGAAATAAGAACAAGAGATGCATGTGAATAAGAAGTGAAAAGAAAAAATGAAAATGATACAAAAGGGCTTTGAGGCTCCTAGGATGGCCAAGCCCAAGGAAACTCAAATACCTATGGAGGAGAAAAATATTTAGAAGCTAAACATGACACCAATCTTCATTATTTTCATCAATACAATGACATCCCTGTAAGAAAATACAACGGAGCTGCAAAAATACGAGTTCTCTCCATAAGAAGACTAGTACAAAAATCTCTCTCTAGAGGAAAATTCAACTTGGTACTTATACAAAATGATTAGGAATCATTCCCCATGAAAGGAAGAAGCTTTCCCCACCAAAATCCCTTGATTAGTGGATCTGGTTCCCAAATACTAGGAATCTGCATTAAATGGCAGGGAACACAGTCCTAGATTTTCTCAATCATTGGAGTTCCAAAATCTGTGCCATAATTCCATAATATCTTGTTTATTTATTATTTAATAGTGATGCTCCTATAGTAGGGATAAAGTCCCTAAATTATCTCATCTTCCAAATCTTCATAATCTGTCGAATATTCTCATAATATTCCATAAAAATAAATAATATTAGGCACAAAAATGCAATTATTCATAAACCTTCCTAGTAAATATATTAAAGTTAAAAATACATTATCTAATGCAAAAAGAGAGGTTTAATGTGCTGAAGGATGGTCATAGTCCTTAATTTATGTTTAATTTAGAGGCATGGGTCTTAATTTATGTCTAATTTAGAGGCCCATCACACCCCCTGCTGAAAGTGTTGCTCATCCTCTTAGCAACTTAGTGACCTCATTGTGTCTCATTGATGGCCCTGGTGGCCTCTCACTTGTGCACCCCTCAATTCTTTCTCTTAAGAATCTTGGCTATAAGTTCCGCAAGGACAAACCCAAAAACATATTTGTGCAAAGAAAAATCATTGCTTCTTGAGACCATTAGCTTGCCTTCTTCTTTTCTTTTGTGGCCTAGATGATTGCCTAATGGCATTGGAGTTTTCTGTTTTGATTAGGTCTCTCTTAGGCACTGCCTTTTTCTTTTGTTTTTAACACAATTTGTTCATTTCTTCCTTCTTGTAGCAACATTTTTCCTTCCTATAGCAGTCATTTCTTCTTCCTTTAGAGTCGTATAACTGTATGGGAGTGATGAGAACTTATGTAGGTTTGTGAAAATGGAGAGGATGCTCTGTTTGTTTTTTCAAGAAATTTTCAAGATGAAACAGAGTGTGGGGTTTTTTCTTGAAATTATGAAATGGGATGGATGAATGATGGATAGATAGTGAATATGAAGTGGATGGAGGGCTTGGAGTGTTGTGGTTACTTGCAAAAATTTCTTCTTTTAAATGTTTTCCCCATTCCTTGAAATCATCGCCCTTCATAATTTTGACTTTTCAACATTGCATGAGTGAAGGAGTGAGTTGCAATTAACTAGTTGAAGGCAGATGAGACTGCTGACCCATCCTTAGTTTATAAAACCTGATCTCTCATGCATTGACAACAAATTTATAGCTATAATATGCTCAATAGAAGAGGTCAAGAATATTTCATACCTATACCTACCTGATGGTTGTTGGAGAGACATACATGATGTTGCTGAATTGATGTCGTTGTGCTACTCATGACTCAGGTACATCTTCTTAACTGCCATTTTCTTTTTTGTTGATCTCATTTTGTTGATGGGTTGTCTTCTTGTTGATGTGCAGTTGTTGGGGGACCTATATCAACCTTCCCTAAAGAATACCTAACCTTTTGACCCATTTCTCCATCATATTGCCTCTTGTAGCTTCTTCTTGGCCTTCCTGTAGAGATCTTGTAGTAATTCAGAACTTCCTGTAGAGATCCTGTAGTAATTTAGGACAACCTCTTGTAGCAAACTTGTTTTGTCCATATCTCCCAAATGGTAGAATGGATCGACCTGAAACTTTGTCAGCATATTGCCATAATCATTATGCACCTCCCAAAAAAAATCTTAGCCAATGGATGAATGAATCTCAAGAAAAAACTAAAAATGGCTGAAGGTGATGGAGACCGATTTCTTGGAAACCATGCACTAGAATTTTTTGAAATTTCTTAGACATGTTACCATCATCCATATGCATCTCCCCATGAAACAATTTTTTAAATGGATGCACGAATATCGAGAAAAATAAAAAATGGTTGTAGACGATGAAGGTCGATTTCTTGGAAACCATGTACTAGAATTTGTTGAAATTGCTTGAGCATGTTACCATCATCCATATGCATCTCCCCATGAAACATCTTGGAAAATGGATTCATGGTTTTCAAGTTATGGAAAAAATAAATTTATGCTCTATGTATTTTTGTTTCCTGTAGTAAAATAGAGCATTCCTGTAGTTTTTTAGACATCAAGAAAACTGAATGGGAAAAGCTTGAGAATGATGGGTGGATGGTGGAAATAGATGAGGGTGATGGATTGGCATGGCCTTGGCCTTGTTGGAGCATTTGAACAAAGGAGGAGAAAATCAAAATTTGACTTATTTTGACTAGGTTTGACCAATTTTTTCTTTTTGTACCAACTTTTGTTTGTTGCTTGCAGATGTTGGAGAGTGCATGCATTCATCAAAGAAATACATGGAGCAATTTTTTATTTTTTTTCATTTGTTTTCTTCTAGGCCTAATAGCTGCCTCAAGGAGGTTTTCAACTAGTAGATCTCCCTAAGCTCCCAAAGGAGGCTTTCACCTAGGATCTTTTTTTTTTATCTTATATATATATATATATATATATATATATATATATATATATATATATATATATATATATATATATATATATATTCACTTACCCTACTTGAAAAACAAAATCACTTTCAAGTATAAGAATACTTCCAATGGAGTCATGTGCACATCAAGATGACAGAAATAGGCTTGAAATTTATGCTTTGACATGTACGTGAATTTGAGTGATCAAATGTTTTGACTTCAATGATATCAAGCACGATTGGAGAATAGAGTATTGCTGCACCTTGTTTATTTTCTGGACCTAAACCTCAATATAACTTTGATGCCCTTGGTTTCCTTGTTGATTTGGATCATCTTGGATGTCTTCTTCTTCTATGAAATTCAAATCTTCCGATTTTTGTTGATTGTTCTCTTGAATACATGGAGGATTTGATGGTAACCATGAGGGAGATTTCTCGATCTTTGATTTTTTTGTCTGTTCTTCATCATAAGCAGCCCATGATCCTTTGGTATTCTCATTTGAATCTTCTTCTTCTAGATGTAGTCTTTCGATGATATCAAGAGAATCTCTCTTTTGCAATGTTGACACCTAATCCTCAGCGGTTGGGTGTACCCGAAATGTGAATAGTCATCAAGTAGATGAACTGATCAGTCACATTCCTGTATATAAACAATAGTTACCTAATGAAATAAATAAATCAGTTTTTTCTGCCAAGTCTGGAGTTACCCTGGCCTGACATGGTATCAGAGCACAGGTCCCAGATCCCTTTTTTTCTGGCATGCCTTGTAACTCCTCTGTTCCATATTCTGCCATAACGCATCTGCCTGCTGGTGTTAGTGTAATTGCATCCATTGGTTAACGCCTCTTCCTTATTCCCTTCTGTTCTTAATAATCTGCCTCTGCCAGCGCTCTGTCCTCAAACGCCTCTGTCATTCTGCCACACCTGCGCTGCCCTGAATTCACCCAGAATCCAAAACCGTTCCAGCGCCTCTGGGCTCTGTCCACTAACGCATCTGTCCACTGAGCTTTCGATGCCAAAGATCCGTTGTGGCGGTTGAAGGGAAAGTGACTGCTGTTTGAGGGGACTCGAAAAGATAGTGTTGAGAGTGGGATAGAGCCATTAGCCATTGTTATCACTGTATTGCCTGTATTGACAGTGATTCCGTTCCGCGGACGTTTGGGCAGACCCATGAGCTAGGCCGGTGTATTACCCACCATCCTTACTGGATGCTATATTCTTCCAGTGACCGCACGATGAACTTGCAGTTCGCGCAACGCCATGAAGTAGTACCATCCGCCATATCCCAGAACTTCAATAACCTCGTACCTCTTGTCTAATTCGAACAATTTCACTTGCGTCAGACGTATATCTTCTCCACGATATTCCACTTGTACTATGAATTTCCCCTTGCCTGGAGACAAATTCGTAAATTGTTCTGTAATTGTTGATCTGAGAAGAGGCGAGATCGTGAACGTTGATTGAAAGACTCGGAATACCGTTGAGGCTGGAAGAAAGCTCTAAAGGGAAAGTTCGCCCCTTTAGCTTCTTCAAGGAATTTGCTCTGAGGTTGTCAAATTTCTTCCCAACAATCTCAGTCCGGCTCCCTCTTGCTCGCTATTTGCAGGTTTAATTGACGGCCAAAATAGTCACGATTTGGCCTGTATCTCTGCCTGAAATTGTTGGAGGTTTCGAGGATTTGTACTGGGAAGGGGGCCGAACCCACGACCGCAAGGATATGGTATGGTAACTGATTTGGTATTGCGCGTTTTATTCCATGAGAGTGTGAATGTCCGAATGGTAATGCTGTGAGTCAAAGTATTGCGCAGTTTATGTAAGCAGTCTTTCAAAGCAGTCAAAGTATTGTGCAGTTTTCAAAGCATTTATTTATCATTCAGAGTATTGCGCTGTTTTTCAAAGTGTTTATATATATCAATCAAAGTGTTTGGTATTGCGCGATTTATTACACAGTTTTCTTTTGAATGGTAATGCTGCATTGAAAAGTTATCATTTCAATGCTGATGCTTCTAGCAAACATTAGAGGGATTTGAAGGCTGTAACGTAAGGAAGTTTTTTTTTATCAGCAGAAGTAATTTTTTTTATAGAATGCATTCAATCATTTCTATGGTAGGAATAGTTCTCACTGGCAAGGAGAACTATCCTGAATGGTCCCGGATGGTAAAACACACCCTCATCTACAATGAGTTGTGGAAAGGAGTATGTGTCGGAGAAGAAGACAAAGACCCTGTGCAGCCTACATCAGATAAAGAGCTTGTCATTTGGGAAAACAAGAACAGCAAAGCCTATGCATTGATCGCAGCATCTGTAAATGAAGAAGTAAGTCGTCATATTTCATCTTATTCAACTGCCTTTGAAGCTTTACAAAAGCTGAAAGAACTCTATGACTCACATTCTGCACTTGAAGTTGTTCATCTCATGATTAAACTCTTCACTCTTGAACTGAAAAATAATGATCCTCTTACTCTTGCATCTGAAGTAAAGTCTATAATGCATGATATTAAATCCACTAAGGTTGAGCTGGATATCCCTCTTATTGCTTTTCTCAAGGCACTCTATCCTACCTACTCCAATTATCTTGAGTCTTTACAAGCAAATGGAAATCTTAAAGATATAACCTTTGACTCTCTTGTGAAAAAGTTTGCTGAAAGAGAAAAAGCCTTTGGAAAGAAGACAGTTCCTGAATCTTCTGAAGAGACTGTGTGCCTTGCTCATAAAGAAAAGCATCCTGCTCAAGACTTTACAAGAGGAAGAGGTGGACGAAGAGGAAGAGGAAGATATTTCAGAGGCAGGGGGGGTAGACATTCTCAAGGAGAAAAGGCAGATCTGCATTGCATTCGTTGCAAACGAAATGGATCACATGATGCTTCTACATGCAAGCTACCATGGGACAAAATTGAGCATAGAAGAAACCAGCAGAAAGGTAAAACTGATGATACAGACAAAGGTAAAGCACCTGAATCCGCTCACTATATTGAGGCACAATGTAACATTGGAGTAAATGAAGATTTGTTTAATGCTTCACTTGCTTCTTCGAAAAATGATTGGTTGCTTGATTCAGGAGCAACCTGTCATATGACTCATAGGAAAGATTTTTTTGAAGATTTCACTGACAATGTTGATGGAGCAGTATACTTTGCAGATCAGTCAAAAATCAAGCCATCAGGGCTTGGCACAATCAGGCTTAAACTGCCTGGTCTTCCAGACTTTCTTCTGGATCATGTTCTATATCTCCCACAGCTCAAGAGAAACTTGTTGTCCTTGGTCCACATCCGCCAGCAAGGTCACTCCATTCATATGTTTGATGGCAAGCTTGAGGTGAGAAAAGCATCTGACCACTCACTTGTCATGAGGGGAATAGAAGAAGAAAGACTTCTTAAACTGCAAGGAACCTCTGCTCATGCACAACATTTCTCATATATTTCTCATCATGAAGAAGGTACACTTCCATCAAGTTTATTATGGCATGCTAGATTTGGACATTTAAACTATGACAGTCTCCGCTTATTGAAGAAAAATGGTGTTGTTGGTTTGTCTACAATTCCTAGGAAACATAAGCAATGTGATGCTTGCATTCTAGGAAAGCATAGCAAACAGTCTTTTCATGATTCACATTCAAGAGCACATAGGAAGCTTGAACTCATTCATTCAGATTTATGTGGTCCAATGCCTGTTCCTTCTGCAAATGGAAATAAATATATCATGACATTTATTGATGATTACACCAGAATGTGTTGGGTTTATTTATTGAAGAACAAATCTGATGCTTTTCAAACATTCAAGAATTTTCATAAGTGGATTGAAAATGATGCACAATCTCATATTGGGTCTATTCGCACTGATAATGGAAAAGAATATACATCAAATGAATTTGAAAACTATCTTCGACAACATGGGATCAAGCATCAAACAACTGTGCCTTATAATCCCCAACAGAATGGTGTAGCTGAAAGAATGAATAGAACAATCTTGAATATGGTACGATCCATGCTTTTCTTCAAAAATGTAAAGATAATGTTTTGGGCTGATGCTGTTCTATGTGCTGCATATATAAAGAATAGATGTCCATCAAATGCTATAAGAAACAAGACTCCTTATGAATTGTGGTATGGACATGTTCCTTCGGTAAAACATCTCAGGATCTTTGGTTCCACCTGTTATGCTTTAATACCAAAGGTACATAGAAACAAACTTGGTGCTAGAAGTCGTAAGTGTATCTTCCTGGGGTATTCAAACACATCTAAAGCATACCGCCTCTATGATGAAGTAAATAAAAAGTTTGTTGTATCTAGAGATGTCATTTTTCTTGAATCATCCAAATCTGACAATGTTGTTGAGCGGCAACTTGATCGCTTGGATAGATTCGCAAAAACAAAATCATTTCAAGAATTTGATAATCAAATTCCACATCTTGGATAGATTCGCAAAAACAAAATCATTTCAAGAATTTGATAATCAGATTCCACATCTTGAAGGGGGGATTCCTATACTAGAACAACATGTGGAATCTTCTTCTGAAGAGCAATCTCCCCTACATGAAACTCCAACAACGGATGATGCTTTAAGTGATGTAATTGATAGAATTGGGAGACTCAATCTTGATTCAGTCCCAACTCAATCAACAGAGCAGCCTGGACCATCTCAGAAAGGTCCCCCAAAGTGGCTGACAAAGACACTTGAAAGTGTTCATCCTGATGAAATTGGAAAAACAGGAACCAGAAACTCAAACCGACAAAATGGAGGTGATGTAGATGACTCTAATTCACCTGTTGATATGGATGTTACTTATGATTGTGAATTGAACTTGTCTACAGATTTTGAACCAACTTCCTTCAAAAAAGTTGCTTCTCATGATGAATGGGATGCAAAAGGAGTATGATGCCCTCATAAAGAATGGCACTTGGAAGCTGGTTGATCCTCCATTTGGAACCAAACCAATTGGCTGCAAGTGGGTCTACAAGAACAAATACAAAGCTGATGGCTCACTTGACAAGCACAAAGCTAGGCTTGTGGCAAAAGGTTTTGCAAAGAAGGAAGGGGTCGATTATGAGAAAACTTTTGCCCCCACAGCAAAATGGGCCACCATCCGGAGACTCTTTGCACTAGCTGCTCAAAACGGTTGGAAAGTCCATCAAATGGATGTAAAAACTGCATTCTTGAATGGAGATCTAAAAGAGAATGTTTTTATGTCCCAGCCTGAAGGATTTGCTGTGAAAGGACATGAACATAAAGTATGCAAACTTGTGAAGTCCTTATATGGCCTCAAACAAGCACCACGAGCCTGGTATGAAAAACTAACAAAGCATCTTCTGAAACTCAACTTCAATCATTTTGATCTTGATGATGCAACTTTATTTGTCAAGAAAGTTGGCAAAACAGTTGTATATCTTGTGGTATATGTAGATGATCTTTTAATGACAGGGAACAATGAAAGCTATATTGCATCCATAAAGAAAGAATTAGGAAAAAGTTTTGAAATGATTGATTTGGGCTATGTTCATTATTATCTTGGCATTGAAGTAACCCAACATCCAAAATCCATATTTCTTTCTCAAAAGAAATACATTGGAGATTTTTTAAACAAATTTGGCATGACAGAGTGCAATCCTCTTTCTACTCCAATGGAACAAAACTTAAAGCTCACATCTATTGAAGGAAAGGAATTTGAGGATGCAACAAAGTATAGACAGCTTATAGGAAGTCTCATCTACCTCACTACTACCAGACCAGACATTTCATTTGCTGTTGGAATCCTCTCCAGGTTTATGCAAAAGCCTTGTGAGGGACATTGGTCTGCTGCAAAAAGAGTTCTAAGGTACTTGAAGGGAACTCAAGACCTTGGAATCAAGTATACACAGGAGGACGACTTCAGCTTGATTGGATACTCTGATTCAGACTTCGATGGAGACAAAGAAATTGGAGTATCTACTTCAGGATATGCTATGAGTCTTGGATCAGGAGCTGTCTCTTGGAGATCACGCAAACAATCAGTTCCAGCAGATTCACAACAGAAGCAGAATACGTGGCAGCAGCTGAAGCAACGAAAGAAATTGTGTGGCTCAGGAAAATTCTTGAAGATTTGCAGGTAAAACAAGTACAATCAACTCCACTCATGATTGACAACACCTCTGCAATAAAGTTGGCCAAGAACCCAAAGTTCCATGATCGTACTAAGCACATCAATACTAAATATCATCTGATCCGACATCACGTTGAGGCCAAAACAATCCATCTCCGTCATTGTTCCACAAATGAGCAAATTGCGGACATCTTCACCAAAGCGCTTGGAAGAGAAAAGCTTGAAAGATCCAGAACGATGCTTGGACTCACCAACATCCCTTCAGATTAAGGGGGGGAATTGTTGACACCTAATCCTCAGCAGTTGGGTGTACCCGGAATGTGAACAGTCATCAAGTAGATGAACTGATCAGTCACATTCCTGTATATAAACAATAGTTACCTAATGAAATAAATCAATCAGTTTTTTCTGCCAAGTCTGGAGTTACCCTGGCCTGACATGCAATACTCTTCCTAAGCTATGGTGAATACCATTTAGCTCAAGAGGAGATGTTTGGAAGTGTTGTACCTCAACATTATAAGTGAGCTGAGCTACTTCAATGTGTGGGTTTGGAAATGGTTATACAGGTAGTTGAGTGGGATTGGATATTTGAGATATATGTGGTTGGGGTTGTGGTTATGGTGGAGGTGAATAGTAGGGATAACATGGAGTTGGGTATGGAGGACATTATGGATGGCTTCCATAATTTCTTTTCCAACCTTATTGTCAAGATTGGTTTTGGGGTTGAGATAGCCAATGTTGCAAAGGGTGTGCTCCAATTACTTTGAGGTGGATATGCATAACTTTGAAATTGTGAATTATGCTCTTGCATCATGTATGGTTGAATAAGCTGCCATGGTCCTCTTGGAGCTACATAACATAGTTGCATTAGCAATTGACTTGCTCCATTGTCCTCTTGGTAAACTTCCTTCAACCTTGGTAATGAGGGGAAATATTTAACATCATGTGATTCTGCATGGATGACACAAATATCAACATCTTCTTTTTTCTTTTTTTTTGAATTCTTAACATTTCTACTTTTTCACTTAGATTTATAAAAATTTATGTTTTAAAGTTATCAAGAAAATTTCCAAGTTTAGCTTGACTTACCAATCTTGATGTTGATTTACTTACTCTTTCCCTTCCTCTTGATATGTGTTTACATGTTTCACAAATTTCTTCAAATGATAGTTGGTATACATCACCTCCACTCATGAGATCAAGGAGATCAACCCACTCATCCCTAATTGTTCTAAGTAAGAGGGTTTTTAGTGTGTTGGATCCTAAATGATGTAGTTTTAGCCTCTTAGCATTGTACATGAACCTCTCTATTAGATCTTCAAGGCTCTCATCTTCTCTTTGATTCATTCTAAATATTTCTTCCTTAAGATCATGATCTTTATATTTTTCTAGAAATATATTTTTCATGTCATTCCATGATCTTATTGAATTAGTCCCTAAGCTCATGAACCATTTAAGATCTCTATCCTTCATTGTTGCTAGAAACAATCTCAATTTTTGAGTTTTAATAAGTGACCATAAGATGTACAAACAATTTCAAATTCAAAGAGAAAGGTTTCTGGATCCTCTGACCTTAGACCATGAAATTTCTAAAGAAAAGATGGAGGGATGTTCTTCATGTGCACATTAACATTAGTATCTTGAATGGGAAATCCGAGAGGATCTTCCTCATTGTCATCATCTCCATCCATTTCTTCTACATTCTTTGCCATCTTCTTCTTCTACCTGCAAAAGTGAATAGTGATGTGGCTCTTACTACACCACGTGATCAAATGGAGGGGTGGGTTGGTGTTGGAGATTTTTTTTTTTTAATTATTGAATTAAAACACTAATGCAATGAATTTCTCTATTTTTGAAATGAAATATGCTTAATGCAAATATTTTTTTGTTTTTGCAAAAAGTAAAAGAAATGAATCAACTAGGGAAGAAAACAATGCATACCTTAACACCTCCCTGGCAACGACGCCAAAAAGTTATGAGCCTCGGTATTGCAACAAGAATGTTGCAACTCCCAAGGCTACCAACTTTAAATTATCAACTCGGGGTTCGTACAAACTTAAGAGGTATCAACATTATATGTGCAGCATACAATGTGGCATTATTTTGTTGTCATGATGTAATGGAGTGCATGTACTGAAATCAAACCCTAAACTAATTACATAAAATGAACTAAAATGGGAACCCTAACCTATTGCAAGAAATAAAGTACAAGGAAAGAAACATATTCTAATTGCATAAAGATCACAAACTAAATGTAAAAGAAACCTAACTTAACCCTATTTATCGCAAGTGATGCTTTAAACTAGCTGAGCATGGAATCTGATATAGAGAGGGCTAACTGTTGTGTGCATGAATAAATATAAAATAAAATTTTCCTTTTTATCTTTTTACTTGAAAATGTAAATGCTAATCTTGCTTAGTTCTTTGGAAGGGGAGACAAGTGTGGAGGAAAAGGAGTACAATGGTTGAGATGGCTTGGAGGGCAAGTAGGGGTCTAATCCTAGCTTATAATGATGATTTTTCTCAATTCGGGCTCAAAACAGGCCACTACAGGTTTTCCTACAGGATGTCTACAGGAAGTACTAGTTCTTACAAGATGTCTACAGGATCTTCTGTTTTATGACAAAAAGCAAGATGAAAGCTTAAGAAGTCGTCTAGAAGGTGGAATGGAGGTTGGGAAAGGTGGATAATAGAAGAATAAGGCATGGAGGTGGTGGAAACTACCCAGAACGCAAGCAAAGGCTTCAATATGGGTGGATTTTCTCAATGGAAATGACAATTTTTGCTTATAAAACAAGAATTCGATTGAGACTTTAGTGGATTTTGGCGACATGGGTGGATGAGGCAAGATGAGGTCTCCTTGCAATGTAGAATCTCCTGCAACAACACACATTATCATCCGCATCTATCCACAAATTCATCCATACATGGGAAATATTTATTAAATAACGGAAAATTACTACTCTAAAAATCACAAATTCGAAAACTAGTGAGCTAGTAAATCTATCAAATGCCTAACCTAATAAAGTGAAAATACAATGGGGTAAATTTTGTTATTAAATATAATGTTTTTGTGATCTAATGCAAGTGGAACGAACTCGAATGAAGCTCGTTGGCATGTTCTAAAAAATAGCAGAAATTTATTGTTCTTTGCTAAAAAGGAGTTCCAAAAATCTAGATTTGGGAATAAGAAGATTAATCCAAGTAGCTCAATTATTACTATGACCTGCCAAAGCTTTTCCAAGGATGAAATGGTGCTTGTGATCTTTCAAAATAACTTACACAAACCTTTTAACCCAATCCTACAACAAGAAATCCTTAATACTAAATGAAAAATGGAAAGAAATAAGAACAAGAGATGCATGTGAATAAGAAGTGAAAAGAAGAAAATAAAATGGTACAAAAGGGCTCTGAGGCTCCTAGGATGGCCAAACCCAAGGAAACTCAGAGGCCTATGGAGGAGAACAAGATTTAGAAACTGAACATGACATCAATCTTCATTATTTTCATCAATACAATTACATCCTTGTAAGAAAATACAATGGAGCTGCTAAAATACAAGTTCTCTCCACAAGAAGACTAGTAAAAAATATCTCTCTAGAGGCAAATTTGACATGGTAGTTATACAAAATGATTAGGAATCATTCCCCATGAAAGGAGGAAGCTTTCCCCACCAAAATCCCTTGATTAGTGGATCTGGTTCCCAATACTAGGAATCTACATTAAATGACAGGGAACACATTCCTAGATTTTCTCAATCATTGGAGTACCACAATCTGTGCCATAATTCCATAACATCTTGTTTATTTATTATTTAATATTCATGCTCCTATAGTAGGGAGCAAGTCCCTAAATTATCTCATCTTTCAAATCTTCATAATCTGCCTAATATTGTCATAATATTCCATAAAAATAAATAATATTAGGTACAAATATGCAATTATTCATAAACCTTCCTAATGAATATATTAAATTTAAAAATACATTATCTAATGCAAAAAGAGAGGTTTAATGTGCTAAAGGATGGTCATAGGCCTTAATTTATGTTTAATTTAGAGGCATGGGCCTTAATTTATGTCTAATTTAGAGGCCCATCAATATTCCCTCTGACAACTTCTTTGTAGGAGACTAAAGGCCCAAGTATTTTTCCTTCGAGTAATCCTGATGTAGGGTTACCCCTGCTTACCCACAGTATGCATGTCAAACATGCATAAACTAATTTTCCCAGGAATTTGACCCACTAACGAGTCAAATCTTCAAATCAACAATGGGTTAGGGCCCCCCTTTCTTAATCTCTCTGCGGAATAATTTATAGACTAACATAGTCTACCTCTTCATTTGTCCATTCTATCGGGACTCATTCTCCTCATAAACCTTAGTTTATAACCTTAAGCCCGCATATATAACCAAAACCCCACTCTTTATAACTATAGTTATACCGGACTTTAAACCACATCAATCCTTCATATCCATGCTATTTCATTATAACCCATTCATAATGGAAATACCCATAAAGTATGCATAAACATACCTTTCCCGCTTTTAACACGTCTCTACACAGTTATTGAGGCTCCCTTTATCGCTAATCGCAATCGGATTCTTTGCATCACACTAACACACAACTCTTATCGCATTCGATATGCGATAACGCAATATCAAATTCCCAACATTATATAACGATGCCTATACCCTTCTTGGGTCTGCCTTCATATCGCATATCAACTCATCTCCATATCGCAATCTCGAGTCACATTCCCTGATCTTCGATCAACGCTTCATCGGCTTTTGGTGTATCGGCCCATTGCAATATCACATTCCTGTTATCCGTTGTCACTTGCCTTTGCGAGATGCGATTGGATCTCCACTGTTGATCCTATTCTTGATCCAACGGTCCACGTTCTATCGCTTGGTTGCCATTGGTAATTGCTTGAGGCCAGGGTTATTCATTTGCCGAATTCCGATTCGCGATTAGATCGCGACTGTTGATCTGGTTTTGATCCAACTGTCCTTGATCAAACGGCGATCGCTCATCGCAATTTCCCAAGGCCTGATTCCGATATCTCAATAAGGATCCCGCCAATGCAATTTAATACTGGCCATTGATCATAAAGATCCAATGGCTACTGTGCAACAATTCTTCATCCTTTCATCCACCTCTTTAATTTGGTTTTTCCACCATTTATTCAATGTTTGTTGTGGTTCGGGTTTCTTCAAAACGTTTCGTCCTTCCACTATTCCACTGTGCAACTCCCTCCTGAGCTTTAACTCTTGATTTCTTAATCACGATCATTCCATAACATTACTTGGGTTCTCCAATTGAGTTCTACGAACCCTTTACGATCCTCTGTCTCGCTCTCCTCTTTGCATTCACTAAACTTCGCCTGCATAAATATATATATTATGCAATTTTCTGATACACTCAATTTATCAGTCAATACATCAAAACACACACTAATACAGGTTGGAATTAAACCCGTGTATTTATAAATATGAACAACTGATTACATAATGAAATCTCTATCTCTCTGGCCTGATTCTTCTAATATCAGTGGCCTCGGTTTACACTCTGCCCGTAGGCTTACAACCACACTTTAGCTATCTATCTAGCCTATCTAAAACATCTAACTTTCTAACCCCTGTCTTTTCCTTTTAGGCTTACATTTATACAAAGGGATTCTAAAACCAATTCCTAGTTTAGATCCATAGATTCTTCAACAAAATCCTAAAATCTCTTCCTCATCCCTAAGGATCCTCTCTAATCCATAAAATCATGAACTAACTCCTAATCTGAGTTTTACAATTAATTCTCAAATCCTCTCCTCTCTTAATTATCCTAAATCTCTCATGTTCTCCTACATTCGAGAACATTTACAAATATGCCTCACTATATTCAATTAAATCCTATTCTCATTAAAATCACTCAAAAGCCTAAATAATTACATTAATTCACACTTAGGAGACCAACTCCCTTGAAAACACAATACCCCTATGTCTACTAAAATACAATGACATTATTGGGTTGAATGCTCCTGCATCAAACTCCCAAAGTAGAAAATTTTCATGATCTCCTGATCATGTGTGTTCATAAGTTGACAGAAAGCCTCCAAGGTCCCAAACTTTAGTTTGTAGTTGCCCAAATGCCTTGCACCTTTTTTGTTGTTGTATGTCTGATGTATTCTATTTCATCTTCCTCTCCTCGTCAATCAGGTTCAAGTTCTGATTGATCATCCTTCCTGCTGCTATCAATTTCCTCCACATGGACTGTTTCATCATCAACTGCCATAATTCTTCAATCTTTGTTTCCAGTTCATCCTCGCACTAATCCACATTCTGCCACTTATTTCTATTACTTTCTCTCTGTTTCAGGTTGTTGTTGTTGTCCACTAACTCTTCAAACTGTTGTTGGTTACTTTCACTTTGTAGTTGTTGGTTTACATTTTCTTCACTTATTCTGATTGCCCCCCTTTCATCCTTACCCTCTGTCAAGATTATCTCTTTCTGCATTGAATCCTGACTTTCCAGCATTCTCTCCAGCAATTGAACATCTCTATTCCATGGATTAAATTATTCCATAGAATCTTCTTCTTCCATTTTTATTTGGCTTCTCATCTGTGCCAAATTTCCTCCAGCATCTGCAACTAAACCTGCACTCATAAAACAATTATTAAAATAAAAAACATAAGACTTCTGCACCTTTTCCTCCTTTGGCAACAATTCAGCTTGCTGCTCTGTTTTCTCCTCCTCTATCAGCACATCAGTATGCTGATTTGAATTCTCAAAAGAATTCATGAGACTGTCAACTAGTCTCTCCTCCACACCATCTATTCTAATGATGTCTTTCTGTCCCTATCCACTGTAGTGAACTTCTTCATTCTCGTTCAATTCTGATTTTACAACCTGAACACTTACTTTTTGGTCTTCTAGCCTTTTCTCCAAAAGACTTAACTCCTGCCACAAATTTGCCATCTCACTTGGAATTTCTCCCAAAAGTTCTGTACAATCCTCACTATCTTCTTCTTTGTCACAAGCATAACTTATTGACACTATTTCTTCATTCTCAATTAGAATAAAATTCTGATCCTCCATCTCTTTGATAGTTTTAGATGTTTGTCCATCACTCTCCCTTTGATCATTTAAGAAAATCAATTCCTCATTATTCTCTTCAATAGCAAATTTCTTATCATAGGACATAATTGTCTCATCCCCACTGAAGATATTTCCTCCATTAAGCATGGAATTTATGAACTCCTTTTGTTGTAATAACTCAACTTGATCTTCATTTGAAAGGCAGTCATCATCATACTTTACCTGGCAATTTTCAGCTTCATTCAAGACATTTCCATAAAATGGTTTATCTTCTACAATACCTACATTCATACACAACCTGTCAGTTGTAAAACCACAAGACCTCATCATCTCATTTGATGATTCAATCACCAATTCCTCCTGTTGTTCCAAGTCATTTACATGACTTAGAAATATTTCGATGGTCTTCTCCTCAATCTCATCAAGTCCTTTACTTGATTGCTTGATATCCTTCTCTACTTCCTCTTTTAAAACATAATTTAGATTCTGCCTGTCTTCTTCCCTCTTTATGACAATATCAGAAAATTGTCCTTCTTTACATGTTTCACCTGTAAACATACACAAATTATCATATTTAAAATCATCAGACCTTTTGGTCTCACTTGAAGTTTCAGTCTTCAAGTCTTCATCTTCACCCAGAACTTCACCCTGCTCTGGTTCACAAATGGACACTTCCATTTCCAACTTAGCTTCTCTGAGTTTTCCATCAGCCACCTTCCTTGCCTCTGTTGTATCCTTCTCTGCAACTTATGCCACTTCACTGGCTTCTTCTTTAATACCCAACCTTGTCTCTGACTTTCCTCTAGTATCATCATCAATACATCGAGTTGTTCTTTCATCTCTGTAATTTATTTGTCAATTTCCTCTTGACTCATCCTCTTGCCATATGTCTTGTCATCCTCTTTCTTCATCTTTCTTTTGTTGTGGTCTTCCTCAGAACCTCTGCTATGACTATTGGTAGCCATCTTCTTCTCCATCTTCATGATTTCATCACTCATTCACTATGAGCTCCATTAAAGCCTCTACAACAGCAAGTCCTCCCTGCTGCCACTTACCTCACCAAGCTTTCCTCTATACTTGGTCTTTTGGCAAGAAATTGGTTCTCTATCTCTGGAATCTCCTTTGAGCACTCTTCTCTACTCCTTCTAGGCTTCAACTCATCTGCACCTTCTCAAGAACACAACTGTCCTCTTGTATTTCAATCACCATGAAATACTTGGTTTTGACCACTTCTTCTTTCGCTTAGAAAGTCTTACCAGATTCCTTCATTACTTAGCAATTCTACCCACATCCTCTATGGAATTACCTTTATGATCTACAACAATACCTTTGCAGTAACAAGTCTCCTCCTTGCTACATATGCCTTGCTAAGCTTCTCTCCTTTGAGCTTAGTCTTTTAGCATCTCTCTAGTTCTCTCCTTTCGAACCATTTGAGCACTCCTTGCTCTAGGCTTGCTGCAATATTCTCACCTCCTTATGCTATCACTTGTGAAACCATATAAAAACCACATATTCTCCAGTATTCAAATCAAAACAAAACATGTCATCTCACCTTCAAGATCTCTGCATGATCTTGTTCCACCATTCCACCTGTACTTTGAGTGGATTGTCCTCTGTTTCTTGCATCTGCTACACATCACCTCTGTGTACCTTCTATTTGTCAGATTAGGATCTGATCCCCCCTTGCCCGCATATACATCTTAAAACACATAACTCTATTCTAAGTCATTTTCTACAGAATTCCCTTATTTTCTTCTGCTATCAATTTTTCCAATAAAAATTATGCTTTGATACCAAATGATGCAGGGTTACCCTTGATTTACCCACAGTATACATGTCAAACATGCATATACTAAATTGCCCAGGAATTTGACCCACTAACGAGTAAAATCTTCAAATCAATAGTGGGTTAGGGCCCCGCTTTCTTAATCTCTATGCGGAATAATTTATATACTAACATAGTCTACCTCTTCATTTGTCCATTCTATCGAGACTCATTCTCCTCATAAACCTTATTTTATAACCTTAAGCCCGCATATATAACCAAAACCCCACTCTTTATAACTATAGTTATATCGGACTTTAAACTACATCAATCCTTCATATTCGCGCTATTTCATTATAACCCATTCATAATGGAAATACCCATAAAGCATGCATAATCATACCTTTCCTGCTTTTAACACGTCTCTGCACAGTTATCGCTAATTGCAATCGGATTCTCCGCATCACACTAACACACAACTCTTATCGCATCCGATATGCGATAATGCAATATCGGATTCACAACATTATATACATGTGCCTATACCTTTCTCGGGTCTGCCTTCATATCGCATATCATCTCATCTCCATATCACAATCTCGCGTCATATTCCCCGACCTCTGATCAGTGCTTCATCGGCTATTGGCATATCGGCCCATCGCAATATCACATTCTTGTTATACGCTGTCACTTGCCTTTGTGAGATGTGATTGGATCTCCACCATTGATCCTATTCCCAATCCAATGGTCCACGTTCTATCGTTTGGTCGCCATCGGTAATTGCTTGAGGCCGGGGTTATTCATTCCTTTGTCGAATTCCGATTTATGATTAGATTGCGACTGTTGATCTAGTTTTGATCTAACAGTCCTCGATCAATCGGCGATCGCTCATCGCAATTGCCCAAGGCTCGATTCCGATATCTCCATAAGGATCCCACCGATGTGATTTAATCCTAGATGTTGATCATAAATATCCAATGGCTAATGTGCAACAATTCTTCATCCGCCTCTTTAATTTGGTTTTTCCACCATTTCTTTAATGTTTGTTGTGATTCTGGTTTCTTCAAAAGGTTCTATCCTTCCGCTATTCCACTGTGCAACTCCCTCTCAAGCTTTAACTCTGTGATTTCTTAATCATGATCATTCCATAGCATTACTTGGGTTCTCCAATTGGGTTCTATAGCCCCTTTATAGTCCTCTGTCTCGCTATCCTCTTTGCGTTCACTGAACTTCGCCTACATAAATATATATATTATGCAATTTTCTGATACACTCAATTTATCAGTCAATACATCGAAACACACACTAATACAGGTTCGAATTAAACCTGTGTATTTATAAATATTAACAACTGATTACAGAATGAAATCTCTGTCTCTCTGGCCTGATTCTTCTAATATCAGTGGCCTCGGTTTACACTCTGCTCATAGGATTACAACCACACTTTAGCTATCTATCTAGCCTATCTAAAACATCTAACTTTCTAACCTTTGCCTTTGAATTTTAGGCTTACATTTATACAAAGGGATTCTAAAACCAGTTCCTTGTTTAGATCCATAGATTCCTCAACAAAATCCTAAAATCTCTTCCTCATCGCTAAGGATCCTCTCTAATCGATAAAACCATGAACTAACTCCTAATCTGAGTTTTACAATTAATTCTCAAATCCTCTCCTCTCTCAATTATCCTAAATCTCTCATGTTCTCCTACATTCAAGAACATTTACAAATATGTCTCCTTATATTCAATTAAATCCTATTCTCTTTAAAATCACTCAAAATCCTAAATAATTGCATTAATTCACACTTAAGTGACCAATTCCCTTGAAAACACAATACCCCTATGTCTACTAAAATACAATGACATTATTGGGCTGAATGCTCCTGCATCAAATCCTGATATTGGGGATAGAGTGGAACCTTTACTAATATTGTATTCTTTGAGGGACCTCTTGTCCCAGAGGAGTTTTCTTCTAAAATGAGCCTTTTCTCAATTGTTAGGAGTCTGTCCTGATGTTGCACATTGTGTTTCACATTTTCCACTGAATCTTCGTTAGTTACCCAAATCAAATTGGATTTTCCCTCCAAGGTTTTTGCGAATATCTGGAAAATCTTGTCCACTTTTATGCATAAACCCTGATTTTGGTTAAATATGCTCGAAATCGGGATTTTGAAGGTGGAAAAAAGTGAAGATCTACGCATGTAGAATTGTATCCACATCTTAAGGCTTTATATGGTTGGAACAGATCCACTTTCCCCTCACTAGCCCTAACGAGGGAGGGGAAAATCTTATTTTATAAAGATTGACTTTGATCTGGATACCATGGAATGAAAAGGCATGATGACCAAAAAGATTTAACATTCGAGACCCCCTTGCACTAGAACACAGAACCGAGGAAAATAGAAAAATAAATTTCGTCTCTAATGAGCTTGTTTCCCTTATCCACTTCTGAGATCTTATTACATAGCCCAATAGGCATGATATCGGTCTTTGTGGCTCGATCTTGGGCACTAAATGAGGCTATGTTTATGTAGCATTGACTCTTCTTGGTCGCCTATTAACCACGAAGATTGGAGATGATAGATAGTGGTTGTGTGACCCATCCATCACGAACAACTTCTTGCACATCCCTCTATATTTTTCCGGGAGAGCATTGAGATATGTGTTTCTTAGTCATTATTTCCCTACAAAACGTAGGCTAAACTCCAGATCCATATCAGCATATGGGCTAATGGAATGGCAAGAAACCCTAGTTCTCAAAGCGACCTCCATCATCCTCCATGCTTGGAAAATTGACCAATCTTAATATTGTGTAAATCTTTTAATTAATCTTGACATTGTGTGTAAAAGTTAAGATTATAATGATAATCATGAAAATTGGCCATACTTAGTCTCCCAAATGATGATCATGAAAAATTCACTATAGTTAGCACGGGGGATTCAATGGAGGAACAATACCATACCACATGAGTGAGTTCATATTAAGGGACATACATTGAAAAAAATGACATAATATATCAAACATATAATAGGAGTAAAGGGTTTTTATATCGGTAGGTATAAAAAATGCAACTCAAAGTTAATGAAAAAATATGAAGGGATATAAAAATGTTAATGAAAAATGGATACCTACAATACCTAGTGAAAGTAGGGGTTTAAATTGGGAAGGTGTGTTGGGTTCCTATTGGTATAGGATTAAATAATGTGATTTTTAGAAGTGTTTTCCAATATGTAGTCAAATTAAAGATATTGTTTAGTATGCAAAGAAAGCACATGATATGTCAGATGATTCATCGTGGTAGTTAGTCTCCTAAATAATTGATCTTGATAGTGTTTGTAAATCCTCTAATTAAGCTACATAGTGTGTGCAATGGTTAGGATTATAATGATCTCATTTCCCATCTTAAGCCGAGATGTGTTTGGTGCCTTTTTTTTCTAAGGTTTATTTAAAATAAAAAATAAAAAATTATTTAACTTTACTTTAATTTATCTAATAAAATAAATACTTGTTTTTTTAATGATGTGTTGAATAAATTAATATAAGTTTGTGAATTGAGGTCATTTGGTCGTTAGCATAGTGGTTGTTATCTTTTCTCTTTAGGTTTAAATCTTCACAAATGATATGAATTATAATGATTTAATAAATATGATTATAATAGCTTTATTCTTTATAAATTCTTAAATATATGTGTAAAATGCCCTCGCAACAGTGCTCTAATTCTGCCCCTTTGTTATAAAGCTTGATTTCTTTCCATCGGGAAAAAATTCGCAAACTTTAAAATATCGCTAATATATATCTATAAATTCTCAAACTTTAAAATATCGCTAATATATATATATATATATATTTTATGAAAAATAGATTTCAATGAGTATGCCGTAAAACTGCTTCTGCTTGGCTAAGAGCTCGTCTTCCTCGGACGTAAGGAAACAGGTTAACGGCCCAAGACCCAGAGGCATCTGGCAGGAGTGAAAGCCTACTCCCTTACGGACCACCAGCGGGTTATTACAGGTGGCGTGGTTTTCCTTGATAACAGTGATGAGTCAAATCGACATTCGCGGATAGCAGCCAGAGATGGCTGTCCTCACTGTTGGTTTGACATCTGAGTTTGATAGGTTTTGCCACCTTCCGAAAAAAAAAAAAAAAAGTTGCAGACTTCGGATCGGCCTGGAGTATGCCGTAAAGCCTGGAGTATGCCGTAAAACTGCTTCTGCTTGGCTAAGAGCTCGTCTTCCTCGGACGTAAGGAAACAGGTTAACGGCCCAAGACCCAGAGGCATCTGGCAGGAGTGAGAGCCTGCTCCCGATTACGGACCACCAGCAGGGTTATGCCAGGTGGCGTGGTTTTCCTATTTAACAGTGATGAGTCAACCCAGCATTAGCGGATAGCAGCCAGAGATGGCTGTCCTCACTGTTGGTTTGACACCTGAGTTTGATAGGTTTTACCACCTTCGGAAAAAAAAAAAAGAAAAAGTTGCAGGCTTCAGAACGTAACGGTTTTCTTTGGTCTATCATGAGAAGTCATTAGAAGCAGTGTGCCTTTCACAATAGACGAGGTTTCAAGGTCATCAAACACATTTTTTCATTCAGGAGCGAGGTTCATCCAATACAAGACATTATTTTCATTCAGGAGCGAGGTTCATCCAACACAAGACATTATAGAATACACAAGAAGAGTACAATCTGTTGCAGAGGCAAATTCTCAGCGCAACACCTATTCTAATTCAAACAAACAAATGCGAGAAAGAAACGATTGAATGCACGAGCTTTCTTAACCCAACCTTAATCGAAGTCGCTGTTCAAGTCATCCCATTCATTTTAATCTAATTGAATTTCTGTCTGCTGTCATCTCAGAATTCTGAAACTGGCACGGCCACATGAGACTCGTCGGAAATGAAGATGCCACCGTAGACGAGACCTGCGAGGCCGCCTCCGATCAGAGGGCCAACCCAGTACACCCAGTTGTCGGTGAAATCTCCGCTTACGACGGCAGGACCGAAGGAGCGGGCAGGGTTCATGGAACCGCCAGAGAAGGGACCGGCGGCCAAGATGTTGGCGCCCACGATGAAACCGATGGCGATGGGAGCGATGATGCCCAAGTCGCCCTTCTTGGGGTCGGCTGCGGTGGCGTAGACGGTGTAGACTAGACCAAATGTGATAACGATCTCCATAAGCACCCCCTCGCCCGTGCTCATGCCCGAGGCCACCGAGTGAATGGGTGTCGTCTGCATTGCAACCAATAAATTGTTATCATTATCAATTAGTATCGAAACTATGATGACATAACATCCTTCGTGTGGCTTACCAAACCGCCGGTGGTGAACTTCAAGAGGAGGCAAGCCACGATCGACCCAAGGAACTGAGAAATCCAGTAGAAAAAGGCGCGGAGGACCGTGATGTGACCGCCTAGGGTAAGCCCGAAAGTGACAGCAGGATTGACATGACCACCAGAAATGTTAGCCGCGATGGAGACAGCTACAAAGAGCGCTAGGGCATGAGCCACTCCCACCCCGACCAGCCCCGCCGGGTTCAGAGATGCATCCGAGGTCAGCTTATCTGCACGCATCATATTAACAAAAACACATGATTACAAGCTTTTCGAATTTGGGTTAGAAGGGCGCAAAAAAAGAAGCGCAATAGAGAAGAGAGCGAACCGTAAGCCATGACAGATCCGACACCAGCAAATACGAAGAGCAGAGTGGAAATAAACTCTGCAAGATATGACCTCAAAGCTTCAAACTTGAACGCATCGCCAATGCTGCCAATTGCAATTCCCAGGCGGCCCATCTTACTCAATCTGAATTAAACACTCTCAAACGAGACCCCAAAGATTTAAAAAAAGACCCAAACAATACCCACTGAATTTCGCAGTTGCAATCAATTATAGTAAAAAGCCTGGCTCGTTTCCTCTTATATACCAGTCCGAGCAAGTCCAAGAACTGGCCTAGCACCACGAATCATGCGGCCGACTGCCACCACACGTCGCTGTCATGAAACAGGGTCAGCACACACCGTCCATGGCAGGTGACACAGTATAAATGCCATAGCTTACAACATTTTTTTAGTGATATAATGATGACAATGCCCCCCACTACTCGCCTCGAATCTATGCGCTAACAATGACGAGCGCAAATACAATATGATTGGAGTTCAGCTCGACAGTGAAGAACCCTAATTAAAAATTGGGACGGTGGGTCCGCTAAGAGTAGTGATTGGACCAACAAATCGCCGACCTGGCCGTCCTTCATTATCATATTAGTAAATAAAATTACAGAGCAAATCCTGATAAGCCGCAGAGCGTTCATTCATTAACTATTATATTGTTGATGACCATTAACAAATAAATTAATGGATGCACTGACGTTTGAGTTTAGGTGAGGGGCGCCAGTCTTTTCAAACTGAAAGGCCCACTGGCTTTATTTTTTAATTTCCCTCGAATTATGTTATAGATATAGATATGCATGCCTCCATATGTTTATCTTTCTGAATATAATATAAACTAAAAACACAATATCCCCGCCCCTTTCTGCTATGAGCAAATTTTGCAGGAGCTGTCGGAGCAGAATTTTCCAATATTTTGGAAATAGGCCTGCTGCGCCACGACAAATTTGTTCAAATCATTAAACCATCCCTAAGGTCCCCACCACCCAACCATACATGAATGTCTGTATTTATTGTCGCTACATTAGTGCAATGAATGATTCCTATTCCATAGTTGGATCATGTGCCTTGTGCTCATCATTGTATTATAAATTGTATGGGTCACAGAAGAAAACAGTTTCTTAATGTTCGTGATTTACTTGTATGAGTATTCAATTACATTTAATTCTCATCTGAGTTATAAAAAGATTCAACAAAACTGGATTTTAATTTATTTATCAGCATAATGAGTTCTACGTCATCCATTTTAATATAGGTAAGAAAGAGTTAACAAAAGGGTCCGACATGAAAACTATAGAATCCTTTTAGCTTTTGGTGGTTTTATGACTATCATAGAAAGTAGAAATGACATAATGAAACCCAAATTTCATGACAGGTTATATTATAGGTAGTTTACATAAACCAACCAGTGATTCACATGACTGTTATAAAAAATAGAAATAACATAATGAACGCGAAGTTCATGACAGGTTATATATAAGCAGTTTACATAAACCAACCAGTGATTCACGAGTATCTACTCCCACTATTTAATATATTAATTGCACCCTCTGGAAACATAATAATAATAGTAATATGTTAAACATGAAAAATAGATATTGATCATTCTACAAACATATTCAATGATGTCATTACAGCTTTTTTATGGCCATTAAATTCTATGTTTAAAACAAATTTGAAATTAATTATATATATTTTTGTAGTTAATTTTTTAAATGTTTGGAAAGTTTTTTTGGTTTAATTTGCCTAAATTATGTCAAGAATATGTTGGAACTATAAGTATGAGTTGTGAGTTTTCCACAATTTAACTGACACAGTGGTTTTTAAGGGTGTTGAATCCATATATGTGTTGGAATTATAAGTATGAGTTGTGAATTTTCCACAATCTAACTGTCACATTTGTTTTTAAGAGTGTTGAATCCGTACATGTAAACAAAAATTTAATTTAGACAATACAAATTAAATTTTAACCCAAAAAAATTTGGATGCTAAATACTTCAAAACATATACTAGTTATAATTGCATATTTATTAAAGTATTTTTTATTTTTCATTTTTATTTTTGTGTGATTGACTTTTCAAGATTTTGTTTCAGAAAGAAGTGATAGTTTGAAATTCATGATAACTAGGAGATTAAAGAATTTAACTATATTAAAAATTTGTGTGCTTTATATTAAGTATTATTTATTTGATGATTTTAAATATTTTTATATCAATTAATTAATAAATTAATCAAAACAAATAATTATATATTAATTTGAAATGAATCTAACCGAATATATTATAATACATTAATTTGAAAAATATATTAATTTGAAATGAATTTAAAAATATATAATATATTTGTTTATGGATTCTAGAGTAAATGATGATAAGGTATTCTCTTAATACATTATGTAGACAGAAATTTAACCATACTAAAAATTGGTGTAGCCAAAATTAAATAAGAATAATTTTGATGACTCAAATTCCTTTAATCACAATTACTCAAACCACTTATTAATTTTCATAATTTAATAATATATATATATATATATATATATATTATATTTAATAATAACTATATTATCATTTAACCACAAAATAATTCTAATTTTAATTTAATTTAATTTATAATTAAATATTATTTATATAAAGAGACAATTATTTATCTTTTAAATCACAATATAAAAAATCGTGATATAACAAATCGCGAGTCATGCAAAGATGTAATTATCGCATAGGAAAATAAAAAATAGAAAATTAGAAACAATAGACCGAAACCAATATTTATTATTTGATCCATATCCTCGCTGCCAATGAAGCGAACAAATTTACAACAGGTTAAACTGAAAAACAATATTTAAATTTCGGTTCATATCGTCCGTGTCAGGGGAAGGGCCACATCGTCTGTATCCTAGAAGGACTACAAAAATTGTACAATCCACGGAGAGAATGTACGTATTGCTATCCTGAAAAGTTTTATTTATTTATTTATTTGATATGTGGTTAATTTTAATTACTATCATTTTTAAATATTTATATTTTTGCTTTTTGAAAAACAAGTTAACAGAGGAGATTTAAATTGATTTTATAATTTATAAAATATTTCATTTAATGTGTAGTCTAAACATGTTAGGTTTTAGAGTTTTTGGTTGAAATTAGGTGAATTTTTTTTTCGGTTAAATTTTAATTTTTATTGTTTAAAATGAGTTTTTTATTATATCTATTGATTCAACATCTTGAAATACCTTTTGGATACTTGGAATGTGAATAATTTACAACTCAAATTTGTAATTCCAAAAAATCTTAAATGAACAGATTTTGAACAAATTAAATAAAAAAATACTAGAAAAACCTACAAAATTTAGAAATAAAATATGACTTTCATAACAAAGCTAACACCAATCAAATTGCCTCCAAAAATTATTTTTATTATTTAATTTTTACTTTAATTTTTATACATTTTTAAAATATATATTTTATATATATTCAAATATTTAATAATTTTTTACCCTAAACTTTTAAATTTTCATATATGCGCATAATTTTTGTATTTATTTTTAATATATGCGCATAATTTTTGTATTTATTTTTATTTGTAAATATAATACACTTAATTTCAAGTTCTTTTGATAAAAGTTTAAATATATGCGCATAATTTTTGTATTTATTTTTAATATATGCGCATAATTTTTGTATTTATTTTTATTTGTAAATATAATACACTTAATTTCAAGTTCTTTTGATAACTTTCTTATTAATTCTACAGCGATTTATTAGAATTGTAAATTTTAATAGTGTAATTTAAATTTTTTTTGGATTTATTAATATATTAAAAACATATTCAAGTTTTAAAAAACCGCCATTTTCGTTAAAACTTTATAACCAAATCGTGATTAAACAATTTAAACTAAGAAAAATAAACCTTACTCCCAAACATTGTAAAATTAAATAAAACTACACTTGAAGTAGTCGCTAAGGTTTTTATACCTTAGTTTGACGTGGCAGCCATGACCATCTTAACCCTCCCTTGAGCATAACTCAATTACATATTTCAAAATATGGTGTTATGTTTTTGAAGTGTTAAGGGTTGGTGCTCCCGAATTAAGATTGACTATCTTTATTTTAATTGTAAATTCTGGAAATATTCTGATAGTCGCTGAGGCCATTTTGGAATTTGATAGAAAATAGTAACGATCAATGGTTTAACTTTGTTGTCGTCCATTTAATTCTCGAATATTTTTAAAATTTATCATCGAAATAAATGCAAGTATAGAGATTTAAATGAAAGAATAAAATGTTTTTTTACTCATCTAACTTGATTTAGAAAAAAGAAGAAATACTTTATATTAATAAGCACAACTAACATAATTACTAGGGGCACAATGGCAAGAGAGAATAAAAGGAAAATGTCTACAGAAAACTGTAACAAATCCACGATTTGTAATACCCAACAACATGATGGAGAAATCTTGGCAATTTACGAAAGATCATGCTTTGATTTGTAAATTTATGGGCATTTAGCCACAGGAACAAGAGCTTGTGAAATCCATCTAGCTAAAATGGTGCCCAACACGATCAATGGAGTTGAGACCAAGAGCCAAATGCCTTTTTACAGTCATTTTTTCACATTTGGATGATCAGAAGAGGGTTTTTGAAAATGTCGCTTATTTTATTAATAATTTCGGGTTTTTCATGAGATTTTGGGAAGAATGTTACAACCCAAAAAAAAAATAACATTTTTTGGTGGCTTCAGTATGGGTTAGGCTTTTCTCCATTCTAGAAGATTTCTGGGAACTAGATATTCTGGAAGGGATTAGAAACGCCATTGTGTATTTGGTGAAGATATCGAAATTTACTAAAAGAAGAAGGCACACATCATACGCTCGGATTTGTGTGTATATGAATATATCAAAACCTCTTCCTGAATCAATCAAACTTGAATATCATGATTCAATATGGACATAACTACTAGATTATGAGCATGTGTCGTTTAAATGTCAAAGATGCCACAAGTATGGACATTTTATTTGAGATTGCCCAATCACCTTGGCAGAAGCTCAACACAATAAAGAGTTGGGGGAAGAGGATGGCTTCCAAACTATGGTTTCCAAAAAAATAAATATGGACACAATCAAAATGTCAAGACGACATTGGCGCAACCTTAAGATAAGGTGCAATCCAAACTAGGGGAGAATCAATTTGCGACCCTCGAAAAGTTGGATAACCAAGAGGGTTCAGTGATATTATAAGAGAAACCAGCTGAGCATCACATGGAAATTGAAGCACTAGATAACTGATCGGTAAAGAAAATAAACCCTAAGCGGAAAAATCCAAAGGAAGCTGAAGCCGACAAAGACCTCAAATAGGTCCTAGTTCAAACAAGCAAGGTATTAGAAGCAAAAAACAAATAGGAAAGCTTGAGCATTGAAGAAAAGACTATGTTGAGGTTTTGTAATAACCCTAATTAACTTATATTATGAATGCAATGAAAACATTTGATAAAAAAGAAAATGTGTTGAGTCATGGGACATGAATTCCAAAGGGATGAGGTGATCTCTTGCTAGAAAAAATATTAATGTACAAAAAATTCAAATGAAGAATTTGAAAGGTCAAGGGAATTTGAAAAGTCAAGAAGAGGAAAATTGAATTGCTGGAAAAGATTTGGAATAGAAGGAGAAAGAAAGAAAAAAAAAGGAAAGAGGGAGAAGAGGGAGCTAGAAAAAGGAAGAACACAGAGAAACAACACAAGGAGGAGAAATTGGAATACCAAGAGAGGTTGAACAATAGAAAGGAATGAAGTTTTCGGTTGGCAAAGGAGCTAGAAGAAATCATCAGGTGTGGAATTGATTTCCTTTCGAGTACATGTTGGCCTGGTGGGTGGAGATGATGTTTCTTAGGAAATCCGAAAGGGTTGGGGTGGAGGAATTGATCTTGGAAACTTGTTGTTTTTTTATTCTATTACGGGTTTTGGAATCCCTGGATTAGGTGGAACCACAATGTTGAGTTGTGAACGGTGGAGACAGTTGGTCTCTAGAATCCCTGTGTGATTAGTTGGTTTCAATTCAATTGGTGGGTGGAGATGGGTGAATCTCTGGAGTCCATGTTTTAGATGATGAATGCTTTTTAATCATTGAAGCAAAATATCCCTCAACCTCTGGAATCTAGCTCGGGGGTGACAGCTAAAAGTGAGGCTTGGTTGTAGTTTTCTATGGTTGGGAGGAGAGTCATAGTCCCATACTCATTTTCCAATTAGTTTTGAGATAAATATCTCTCATGTTCTCAAGAAATCAAGAATTTATATATAAATATGCCTATTTTCATTGTTGGTTTGAAAATGATGTTTATTGATGGCATGATTTGTGACTTATTTAGATTTATAATTGAACAATGTGTTGTTGTCACTTTGTAAAAGGTGTTGGAACAACATGTGGCAGAGTGGATTTAGTTCTTGCACTTACTAGCATGCAATCTTCCTTATTGCAGTGATATGATTTTTTTTAAATTACAGGATTGTGCATGTTCACTCTGTATAAATTGTAGGTTATATGAGGATGTAAAAGAAAAAACGCATGAGATGCATGGCCTTATACTAACATCTTGGATGCAGGGATTATATATTATGATGATGTTGGGTTGCACTGGTAGAAAAGAGTGTCCAACAATGTTAATGGATAGTATGGAAAGATTTGAAATCTTGTGTTGTTTTCATGTTTAATATGTTGTATAAGTATTGGATGATTTATTGCATGCTATTGGGTACATTCTTAATTGAAGGGTAGGAAGTATTGACTCCATTCCCTGTGGTTGCATTTTTTCATGCATGAACCAAGAAAATAAGTTTTCTAGTTTGTTAATGTGTTGTTACAACTCTTTATAATTTTTTAAAGTATGCACTTGAAAATGCCATTAAATTTCTGTCATACATATGATTGAATGTTTCTTAGGTTCTTTTGTAAATTACTTATGAGTTTGATAATTTTCTTGCACTGGAAGTATTGCTGGAAAACCTCGAAAAGTTAAAAATATATATATATTCTAAGTTTAAGTGCTTGAAAACTGGCTGAAATTCTAAGTTATTTTTTGTTTTTTTATAGGTTGGTTAGGTCAGAAGTTGGGAGGTCGGCTTAGAAGGCCCAACCTCCGGTGAGCTTTACTACCCAATCTTTCACAGGATGAACTGAATCTTTGCACCTATAGGTCGGGAGGTCAGGGTGATCAGGGGTCGAACCTGTCCCAACCTAATGAAATGCAATGCCAAGTGTAATAGGGCTGACCTCGACCTAGGTCAAAGGTAAGGGGTCAGGCTCGATTTGTAAAACTTAGTTGTGTGCCACAGAGAAAGGGGTCGACCCCGACCTTCCTCGGTGTCTGTGCCTACCACATGGGACCGCCATGTGGGTGTCAGGTGCCAAATGGGACCGCCACATTGGTGCATCACGTGCCACATGGGTGCGCTAGGTGCCACTTAGGTGTCATGATAACATGGTGAGATGTAATTAGCCAATATTTAAAGGGCCATAACTTTTGATCTATAAGTCAGATTGAGATGAAAGTTATATCGTTGGAATTGTCTCGAGGAGGAAAACACAATGATGTTGTTTATTTAAAATTCTGAAAAAAAAAAGGTCAAAATATTTTAGCTCTCGTTCCCATAACTCTACTTTGGGAGTTGGGTCAAAAGAGTAACCACCTCCTTCTAACTTATGTTTGGTTTGGGGGTTACGAGGGTTATGTTTACAGGTGGTATCAGAGCATCCAAGTTCAACACTTAGATCAGATGGGCTCTACCATGAGAAAATAAGCAACATGTTTAGTTGCTTGTGTGAATGATTGAATGCACACATGCATCATTAATATATGTCTTTATTATTATTGATGAGCTAACAATTTGTGTTAACAGAAAAATGTTGTCGGGGATGCATGCATGCTTGTTTATTACAACTAGCCTTATCATGGAAACTATACAAAAGCAAGTTCATAGCATGATTTATTGTTATTTATTTATATTATCATGTGTCTAACATCACAAGCAACAACAGACATGGAAAGAAGAATAATTGAGGACAAGAATGGTACAATATAGCTTTGATCAATCCCAACATGGGTATGGATAAGTATGGATGAATGAAGACGAAAGATCGGTTAGCCAAGCAATAGGGGTAAATTCTCCTGATTGGATGGATACCTTGAAAAGCATGAAGGATGAGATCTAAATCTACAAAGCAGATAATGAAAGGTTGATCAAATATCAAGAAAATCATGTGGAGGTAAATGAAGTTATACTGCAAAGCATCATAGAGTTATAGAGACAAAGGAAGCATGAGTAAGGAACTAGTCATAGAGGCAAGCAACACTCTTTGGGGTCAAAAGAGAAAAAAAATGGGGAAGATGGTGGCAGGTCTAGGAAGAAGTTCATAGCAAAAAGTGAGGACGCTATGAGAGGAGAGGCACCATTGAGCACACTAAAAATGAAAATCAACGCTCATGGGCATCACTCTAGTAGACATTCTAACACTGCTACTAGGAGATATCATCACCATTCTCATCATTATCATCATCGTAAAAGGAAATAAAGGGACTATATTCCTAAAGAATTTAAGAAGTCCAAACCACCTACATTTGATGGAGAAATGAAGAAATATAAAGATGCAGAAGCATGGTGGCTTGGCATGAAGAAATTCTTTAGAATCCATGATTATTCTAAAAACATGAAAGCAAAAGCGACCACCTATAGTTCGAAAATAAAAATAGATATATGGTGGGAGGATTTGAAGAATGTGAAATGCATAAATGAAAAGAATTGACATGGAGCGAGTTTGATAGTTTATTCAGAGACAAATACTTATTAGAAATATATTACGACAATAAGGCAAAGGCATTTTATGAGCTTAAAATGGGACAACAGATAGATTAAGAATATATTACCAGATTTCTGGAATTGTCGAGATATGTGCTATATCTAAAAGAAGAGAAGGAAAAAGTTCAATGATTTATCAGTGGGTTTCCCATGTGTTTTAAAGACCACATAGAGTTTTATGAACCACAAACTCTAGATGCTATGAAGAAATTAAAGCACTAGTATAAACAAGCAAAGTGAAGGCCATATTTTAAAAGTGATTGGAAGGCTATGAATAATAGTAAGGATACAAATAAATGGCCCAAGAAAATTGTGGACAAGAAGGAAGGAATGCATTCATGTAGTGAAAGTCAATTTCAACATAAATCTAGTCTAGTTGTTAAAGGTAGTATGCATCAGCAGGAAGGAGAACAAAGAAAACTTGAAAATAAAGAGCAGTTGAAATGTTGAAATTATGGTAAAAAATACTGGAAGATGGACTTCCCACACCAGAAAGATGCAGGTCCAGAATTTACAATGCTCAGGAAACTCGAAATTTGGGGGATGTGGCATAGAGTCTGCCCAGAATCTATGCAGTTGTGGATAATTGCGAGGAATAAAACCAGGAATCCATCATTAAGATGGAAGGTAAGTTGTGTAATCATATCATTTCTATTTTAGTTGATCCTAGTTCTAATTATAGTTATATCAGTCCAGAGCTAGTGGAAAAGTTCAAGCTAACCAAAGATTTGCATGCAGAACCTTGGTTAATTCAACTGACAATGGGGAAAAAGAGAAAAGTCAATTATTGGGTGAGATCATGTGCATTTGAGCTCCACAATATGTCAACTACAACACATTTAAATTTTCTGCCATTGGTTGCGTACAACCTATTATTGGGCATGGATTGGTTGTATACGCACAGAACTAAAGTTGATTGTTATGAAAAGGAAATTGAATGCTTGAATGATGTTGGAGAAAGAAAATTCTTATAGGGTAAGCAAAAGCAAAAGTCAGTGAGACTAATTACCATCATGCAAGCTAAGCGTAGTTGCCGAAAAGGCTACAAATTATTTGTTGTACAAATTTTCAGCGATGAAAAAGCCAATGACAGCACCAGGGAAGAGGAGATTGAAGTGTTAGAGAAGTATGTGTTGCAGAAATTCAAAGTTGTGTTTCTAGTTAATATTTAGGGGTTTCCTCCTCTTAGATAAGTTGATTTCTTTATCAAATTAATGCCTAGATCAACACTAGCATCCAAGGCACCGTATCGTATAAGTACGCCTAAGTTGGTTGAGTTAAATCTACAACTGAAAGAGATGCTTGTTAAAGGTTACATATGGCTAAGTGTGTCACGTGGGGAGCTCCAATATTATTTGGGGAGATCCATTATTTCCTGGGAATCCACTTGGTAAATGGTTGATTCAATGAGGGAAACATATCCTTTTTTATTTGTTGTTTAAAGAAAATGTTTATAATTGTAATATTGTATAGAGTTGTGTGTGTTCCTTAAATCATGTTTTGGTGTTGCATATGGAACAAGAACATTGAGGATGGTGTCCCCCCAAGGGGAGGAGTTTGTGACAACCCAAATTAATCTATATAATGTAAACATTTGATAAAAAAAGAAAGAAAATGGGTTGAGTAATGGGACACAGATTCCAGAGGGATGGGGTGATTACTTATTGGAAATAATATTAATGTACACAAAATTAAAATGAGGAATTTGAAAGGTCAAGAAGAGGAAAATTGAATTGCTGGAAAATATTTGGAATAGAAGGAGAAAGAAAAAAAGAAAATGTTAGGTCCCTATACTACTAGTGAAACCCCTTATTGTTATTAGTACAACCCCCTTATTATATTGTTGTGCCCATGTAGTCCCCATATTTTTATTATTGTGCCCCATAGAAGCCCATTATTGTTATTATTGTGCCCTTACATTATTATTTTTATGTCGGCTCTAATTATATTATGACCCCTTAGACTCCTATATATAGAAAGGAGGTCTTGTCATTTGTATCATCCAAGAATTGTTCATTTGTGTAATGTAAAGGAGGTTGCCCCCTCAAAGTGGCTTATTTCTAAGGCGTTCATCTATCTTTTCTATCTTTTTGTGAGCTGGTTTCATAAAATTTCGTATCAGAGCTTTGGATTTTAGGGTTTTTTTGCTCCAAATAGGTCATCGTGGCATTTTCCCTATAACTTTGTATCTGCGACATTTCAGAAGCGAAAATAAAAACCCATTTTAGACGAACTCACGCTGAACCTCAAGTCCAAATTTCAAAGCTTGTCTCGCTATATTTGCGAAGATATGATCTGAGGAAGTTAGGGTTTTTACAAGCTCTAGAATTTCAACTAAAACAAGTCATCGTGGGATTTTTGCTATAACTATTTTTCTGCGACATTTCAGAAGTTACAAAAAAAAAAAAACGATTTGATTCGAAATCGTTCTAACCTTAGGGTCTGAATTTCAGAGCTTGTCTCGCTATATTTGTGGAGATATGATTTGAGGAAGTTAGAGTTTTTGCAGACTCCCGAATTACATTCCAAACAGGTGAACTGGGGAAAGTCATCATAACTTTCTCTCTGAGCATCAAACTGAAATTTCATAAGAAGTTACAGAAAGAGGACATATTGTAGCTTTTGATGTATATTTTGCAGATCCGAAGGTCAAAATAGTGACATGTGGCACTTCATACAAGTTCTCTCTTCTGAAAAGGTATATAATCAGGTCATCTTGGGAGATTGTGCATAACTCTTTCTTGGAGAATCCAATTTCGATCAGACTAGTGGCATTGCGAGGAAGACATAGAGGGCTACTACAGATCATGATTTCAGAACTAGAAGATTGGACATTACAGAGTTACAATCATTTCAAGATTGAGCTCCTAAAATCAAGAAAAGGCAATATGAGGAAGTTTGATGGCAAGGATACAGTAAATTGGATACTACATATGGAGCAATATTTTGATCTACATGAGGTACAACTATTACAAAAGGTACGTATTGCATCTTCATATTTAGAACCACATCAATTTTTATGGTATAAAGAGCTTTGTTCTAGTAAAAAACTTGTCGTGTGGTTAATTTTCGTGGAAGAAATGATGGCAGATTATGAGGATACAAAGAGCAACACCTTCTTTAGAGCAACACCACAACAATTGCAAGAAAAAAGAGCAAAATGGTTTTGTTACAAAGTGGAAAGAAAAATTATGGCAACAAGGAAGTCTACCCCTCACAACTATAAAGATGGAAGTGTTGTATCCACAACAATTGGAAGAAAAAAGAGAAAAAGGGCTTTGTTACAATTGTGATAACAAATACATTAAAGATCATAAGTGTGCTAAGAAGAAATTATTTTACATCGATTGTGGAGAGGAGGAAGAAAAGGATCAAGAAACGTCAAAATAAGATGATATACACCAGGAGCCAACCCCAGAGAAAGAAGAAATGAATCCGATCATATGTTGAAAAGCATTGGAAAGAATTACTACTCCTCAACCTCTTAAGATAGAAGAACATATCAAGAAGAAAAAGGTTCAAGAAGTGAAAGACCACATCAAGAAAGAAGAAATGAATCTAACCATATCTTGTAATGCATTGGCCAAAATTACCACTCCTCAAACTATCAAGATAGAAGGACATATCAAGACAAAAAATGTTCAAGAAGTGAAAGATGTTATGAAACCAGCTCAAGAAAAGATAGAAAAGATAGATCAATGCCTTAGAATTCAGCCTCTTCGAGGGGGCAACCTCCTTTACATTACATAAATGAACAATTCTTGGATGATTCAAATGACAAAACCTCCTTTCTATATATAGGAGTCTAAGGAGTCACAATATAATCCAGCCGACCTAACAATAATAATATAAAGCCACAAAAATAACAATAGAGGGATTCTATGGGGCACAGAAATAACAATATGGGGGTAATAGGGGCACAACAATATAAATAATGGGTATAACTACAATAGTAATGGGGTAATAACTAGTATTATAGGGACCCAACATGCCCCTCTCCTTCAAAAAAGTGTTGTCCTCAACGCTTGAGTAGTTCTGGATACTTCTACATAAAATTCTCATCCTCCCATGTGGAATCTTCAGTGGATAAGTTCTTCCACTTGATAAGATACTCTGAAATTGATTGATTTCATAGCTGTCGAGTTCTTGTTTTTGTGACTGCTTCCGGTTCCAATATAATTTTTCCTTCCTCGTCATGTTCTGGCAATATTGTTTGAATTGGGAGCTTGTCGCCTATAACCTTCTTTAAACATGAAACATGGAAAACTGGGTGCAATCGAGAAGCTGCAGGAAGCTCCAATTTGTATGCCATAGTACCAATCTTTTGCAACACCTTGTACGGACCATAATACTTTGGTGATAATTTATTATCCTTCTTAGCTTGCTTTAGGGACATTTGCTTATATGGTTGTAGCCGTAGGAATACCCAATCACCTACATCAAAACTTCTTTCACTGCGATGTTGATCTGCCTGTTGTTTCATTCTATTTTGTGCCAACACGAGGTTGTCCTTTAAGAGTTGGAGGACTTGTTGTTGATGTTCGATGTGATGTTCCATTGCCTGAACCTTAGAATTTTCTCTTAAATATGATGTGATGGATGGTGGTTGATACCCATAAAGTGCCATAAATGGGGTCATTTTTGTTGCTGTATGGAAGGAAGTGTTATACCACCATTCCGCCAGAGGCAACCATTTGACCCATTGTGTCTGTTTATCAGATACAAAGCAACGAAGATATCCTTCCAAACATTTGTTTACTATCTCAGTTTGCCCATCAGATTGAGGATGATAAGATGAGCTATGAGCTAACTGAGTACCAAGACAAGAAAATAATTCTGTCCAAAAATTTCCAGTGAAAATGGGATCTCTGTCACTTACAATAATCTTTGGGTTTCCATGTAGCTTTTGAACTGTTTCCATAAATGTAGTAGAAACTGTACTGGCTTTAAATGGATGTGATAATGCACAAAAGTGTGCATACTTGGTAACTCTGTCAACTACCACCATGATGAAACTCTTTCCCTCAGACTTGGGTAAACCTATGATAAAATCCATTGAAACCTCCTCCCAACGTTGGCTTGGAATGGATAAAGGTTGTAATAGACCCGGTGTCTTAATTGTTTCAAATTTATTTTGTTGGCAAACCAAACATTCCGCCACAAACTTTTGAATATCTAATTTAAGGCCATCCCAAAAAAATTCCTTCTTAACCCTGTGGTAAGTTTTTAAAAATCCTGAGTGCCCTCCTAAGGGGGAAGTGTGCAATTCCATAAGAATCTTTTGTTTTAGCTGGGAATTCTTACAGAGGTATGAGCGATCTTTGTACCATAACGAATCATTTTGCCAGCTAAATGTATCAGAACTACTGGAATCTTGTTGTAGCTTTCGAATAAGTGTCCACACTTCTTCGTCATTCTTCCATTCCTCCCTTGCTTCGTTTATCCAATCTGGTTGGATAATAGAAATGGCACACAACAATGCTTCCACATCCTCATCCTTTCTTGAGAGTGCATCTGCCACCACATTTTGCTTCCCTTTTTTGTAGATGATTTCAAAGTCATAACCCAACATCTTTGTGACCCACTTTTGTTGCTCTTCAGAGGATAATCTTTGTTCTAAAAAGTATTTAAGGCTATCATGATCCATTTTTACCTTGAAGTGTCTTCCCATTAGGTAGGGTTGCCATTTCTTAAGTGCATGGAGTATTGCCAACATTTCTTTTTCATAAATAGCTTTGTTTAAAAACTTTCCCTTGATTGGACGACTTTCCAAAAGCAATGGGTCTTTCATCTTGCATTAAAAAAGCACCAATTCCATTTCCTGAAGCATCACATTCCACAATAAAGGTTTTTGTGAAGTCCGGTGTAGCTAAGATCAGTGCTTGGCACATTGCCTCTTTAAGATGTTCAAAGGCCTTTGTTGCTTCCAGAGTCCATGAAAATGAATCTTTCTTCAATAATGTTGTTAGAGGTGCTGCTATTCTCCCATAATTCTTAACAAACTTGCGATAATACCCTGTCAACCCAAGAAATCCTCGCAGATGCTTTATGGATGTGGGGATTTTCCATTCCTTAATGGCTTTAATTTTGCTAGGGTCTACCTTAACTCCTTCATGAGATACAATATGACCCAAATATTCCACCTCCTGGACTCCAAAGAAACATTTGGATCTTTTTGCATATAATTGTTTCTCCTCCAATAGTTGTAGCACCCTGTCAACATGTTCAACATGATCCTTCCAAGACTTGTTGTAGATTAGTATATCATCAAAAAATACTAACACAAATTTTCTAAGGAATGGTTTGAAAATTGAATTCATCAAACCTTGAAATGTTGAAGGTGCATTGGTAAGGCCAAAAGGCATGACCAAAAATTCATAATGACCCTCATGAGTTCTAAATGTCATTTTCGGAATGTCTTCAATCTTCATTCTGATTTGATGATATCCCGAACAAAGATCCAACTTGGTGAAGTAAATTGATCCATGCAATTCATCGAGTAATTCATCAATGACAGGAATGGGGAACTTATCTTTAATAGTGAGCTTGTTGAGCTCCCTATAATCCGGACACATGCGCCATGATCCATCCTTCTTGTGCACCAATACTACTAGAGCTGAGAAAGAACTTTGACTCGGTTGAATTATACCAGCCTCTAGCATTTCTGCAACCATACATTCAATTTCACTTTTTTGGACATAGGGATATCTGTATGGCCTGATGTTTGGAGGAACACTTCCTGGAATCAGATGAATAGCATGATCATGATCACGCATAGGTGGGAGACCTTTGGGAGTCTCAAATACCTTGGAATGATTGTCCAGGAATTTTTGGAGATCTGGAGAAATAGATGATTCCAATGTGGAAACATCTAGCGAACATAATTGTGCAATTACACCTCTTTGCTCCTTTTTTAGAAGCTTAGTCATGCCATTAGAGCTGATTATCTTTCTTGGTTTCCCTGCAATACCCCTTAATTCAACTTCCTTTCCTTCCGTAGAAAATTTGATGAAAATTCTTGAAAATTAAAAGCTATTGTACCCAAGGATTGTAGCCATTGGACTCCTAGTACAACATCAGCACCTCCCATTGGAATGGAAAGCATTGGGCTAGTCAATACATATTCTCCCATGGATAGCTTGATATTATGGCACTTTCCAGAGCAATTTATTGTTCCTCCATTTGCAATCATCACTTGACACTCTGGTGCTGGATATAGGAAGCAATTCAATTCTTTTGCTACCCTACAATGAATAAAATTGTGGGTGCTTCCTTAATCAATCAACACTATTACCTTTTTCTTCTTGATTTGTCCTTCTATCTTGATGGTTTGAGGAGTGGTAATTCCCGCCAATGCATTACAAGATATGGTCGGATTTATTTGTTCTTCATCTAGGCTTTGTTCCTGGAGTATATCCTCTTCTTTTTACCTTTCTTGCTCCTTTTCTTCTTCCTCTTCACAATCTATGTAGAATAATTTCTTCTCAGCACACTTATGACCTTTTGTGTATTTGCTATCACAACTATAACAAAGCCCTTTTGCTCTTTTTTCTTCCAATTGTTGTGGTGTCAACCTTGTAGGTTGTGGAAGACTAGGGGCAACAACACTTCCGTCTTTATAGTTGTGAGTGGTATGCTTCCTAGTTGCCATAATTTTTCTTTCCATTTTTCTTGCTAACCTGAATGCCTTCTCTAATGAATCAGGTTCCCAAAGGCGGACATCATGTTGGATATTATCCTTTAAAGACCCTATGAACACATCAATCCTATGCTCCTCTGGAATATCTTTTACCCTTATGTTCATTTTTTGGAACTCCTCAATGTGCTCCATTATTGAACCCTTTTGTTTGAGACTTATTAGTTGGCTAAAAAAAGTGTTGCTTTTTCTATCCTCATAATGTGCTATCAATTATTCCGTAAAAATTTCCCAAGTGATAAATTGTTTACGGGAACAAAGCCATTGATACCATACAAACTGATTTGGTTCCAAATATACAATTGCCATACGTACCTTTTGTGCGTTTTGCACATTATTGAGATCGAAGAATTGCTCCATCTGTAATATCCATGTGGCGGGATCCTTGCCATCAAACTTCCTCATATCGATTTTTGGAATATGGTGATTCTTCAATCCAACATTAGCGTCTATGGAATCATGATTAACATTTCTTTTATTCTCATCATGAGTTTCCTTTACTACCTTTTCACCATTAGTAAGTATTTCTTGTAGAAAATTTGTCAAATCTGTCTTCAAATCTGCCATGCCTGTCTTCAAATTTTTGTTCAAATCCATCTTCAAATTGTCCATCTTAGCTTCCATGCCATTCAGCTTAGCTTCCACGCCATTTATCTTAGCTTATGTTAACTTTTGTGAGCGTGAGATTTGTTGCACTTGTTCTTGTAATTTTGATATATCATGTAGCATTTATTCCTCTTCTTCATGAGTCATGCTAGAGCTTTCAAGTTCCTTACTAGGTGTTTGCATTTTCTTTCCTCGGGGCCTCAGTTACCGATAATAATGCTTTACTATGCCCTTTGAATTCCGTTAAACCAAGCTTACACAAAAATTTTAAAAAAAAACTACACACCTTTTTTCACTTTATAGAAGCCTGATATTGAATCTGATGTATCTCTGTAATTTCGGATCATCCAGTTCTGAAATTGCGACCTGTAGTAGCCTTCTGTGTCCTCTTTCCAATGCCACAAGTCTGACCCAAATTGGATTCTCCAAGGAAGAGTTATGTGAAATCTCCCACAGTGACTTGCTTTTAGACTAGTTCAGTAGAGCCAACTTGTACGACGTGCCACGAGTCACTGTTTTAACCTTTGGATTTGAAACATGCATACAAGAAACTATAGTCCGTCCTCTTTCTATACCTTCTTACGAAATTTCAATCCGATCCCCAGAGAGAAGGTTATGATGATTTTCCCCAGGTCACCTGTTTTGAATGTAATTTAGGAGTCTGAAAAAAGACCAACTTCCTCAGATCATATCTCCACAAATATCGCACGAAAAGCTCTGAAATTTGGACCCAAGGTTCAGCGCAATTTCTTCTCAAATGGATTTTTTTTGCGACTTCTAAAACATCACAGAAAAAAATTTATAGCGAAAGTGCCACGATGACCTGTTTGGAGCAGCGAAACCCTAGAATCCAAAGCTCTGATACCAAATGTTATGAAACTAGCTCAAGAAAAGATAGAAAAGATAGATCAACGCCTTAGAATTCAGCCTCTTCGAGGGGGCAACCTCCTTTACATTACATAAATGAAAAATTCTTGGATGATTCAAATGACAAAACCTCCTTTCTATATATAGGAGTCTAAGGAGTCACAATATAATCCAGCCGACCTAACAATAATAATATAAAGCCACAAAAATAACAATAGAGGGATTCTATGGGGCACAGAAATAATAATATGGGGGTAATAGGGGCACAACAATATAAATAAGGGGTATAACTACAATAGTAATGGGGTAATCACTAGTATTATAGGGACCCAACAAAAGATCACATAGAGCATCAAGAAATGAATCCTACCATTTCTTGTAATGCACTGGAAGAAATTACCACTCCTCAAACTCTCAAGATAGAAGGAAATATCAAGAAGAAAAAGATTCAAGCAGTGAAAGATCACATCAAGCATCAACAACAAGTTCTCCAACTTTTAAAGGATAACGCCACTTTGGTGCAGAATCGAATGAAACAACAGGCAGATCAAAATCGCAATGAAAGAATTTTTGATGTAGGCGATTGGGTATTTTTATGGTTACATCCATACAAAAAAATGTCCCTCAAGAAAGCTATTTATGAGAAGGAAATGTTGGAAATACTACACACACTTAAGAAATGGCGACCTTACCTAATGGGAAGACACTTCAAGGTAAAAATGGATCATGATAGTCTTAAATACTTTTTAGAACAAAGATTACCTTTAGAGGAACAAAAAAAATGGGTCACAAATATGTTGAGTTATGACTTTGAAATAATCTACAAAAAAGGGAAGCAAAATGTTGTTATAGATGCACTCTTAATAAAGGATGAGGATGTGGAAGAATTGTTTTGTGTTATTTATATTATCCAACTAGATTGGATAAACAAAGCAAGGATGAATGGAAGAAGGACAAAGAAGTGTGGCCACTCATTCAAAAGTTGCAGAAGAACCCAGTTCAAACAATATTTCCAGAACTTGACGAGGAGGGAGATATCATATTGGAACCTGGAATAGTCACATAAAAAAGAACCCGGTATCTACGAAATCGATCAATTTCAAAGCACCACTCCTCAAACTATCAAGATAGAAGGACATATCAAGACAAAAAATGTTCAAGAAGTGAAAGATCACACAGAGCATCAAGAAATGAATCCTACGATTTCTTGTAATGCACTGGAAGAAATTACCACTCCTCAAACTCTCAAGATAGAAGGAAATATCAAGAAGAAAAAGATTCAAGCAGTGAAAGATCACATCGAGCATCAACAACAAGTTCTCCAACTTTTAAATGATAACGCCACTTTGGTGCAGAATCGAATGAAACAACAGGCAGATCAAAATCGCAATGAAAGAAGTTTTGATGTAGGCAATTGGGTATTTTTATGGTTACATCCATACAAACAAATGTCCCTCAAGAAAGCTACTTATGAGAAGGAAATGTTGGAAATACTACACGCACTTAAGAAATGGCAACCTTACCTAATGGGAAGACACTTCAAGGTAAAATGGATCATGATAGTCTTAAATAATTTTTAGAACAAAGATTACCTTTAGAAGAATAGAAAAAATGGGTCACAAATATGTTGAGTTATGACTTTGAAATCATCTACAAAAAGGGAAGCAAAATGTTGTTGCAGATGCACTCTTAAGAAAGGATGAGGATGTGGAAGAATTGTTTTGTGTTATTTATATTATCCAACCAGATTGGATAAACAAAGCAAGGATGAATGGAAGAAGGACGAAGAAGTGTGGCCACTCATTCAAAAGTTGCAGAAGAACCCAGTTCAAACAATATTTCCAAAACTCGACGAGGAAGGAAAAATCATATTGGAACCTGGAGTAGTCGCATAAAAAATAACCCGGTAGCTAAGAAATCGATCAATTTCAGAGCATCTCATCAAGTGGAAGAACTTACTCACTGAAAATTCCACATGTGAGGACAAGAATTTTATACAGAAGCATCAAGAACTACTCAAGCATTGAGGACAACACTTTTTGAAGGAGAGGGGCATGTTAGGTCCCTATACTACTAGTGAAACCCCTTATTGTTATTAGTACAACCCCCTTATTATATTGCTATGCCCATGTAGTCCCCATATTGTTATTATTGTGCCCCATAAAAGTCCACTATTGTTATTATTGTGCCCTTACATTATTATTGTTATGTCAGCTACGATTATATTATGACCCCTTAGACTCCTATATATAGAAAGGAGGTCTTGTCATTTGTATCATCCAAGAATTGTTCATTTGTGTAATGTAAAGGAGGTTTCCCCCTCGAAGAGGCTTATTTCTAAGGTGTTCATCTATCTTTTCTATCTTTTTGTGAGCTGGTTTCATAAATAAAAAATAAAAATAAATAAATAAAGGAAAGAGGGAGAAGAGAGAATTGGAAAAAGGAAGAACTTAAAGCAAAAAAAAACTCGAAGGATAAATTGGAATACCAAGAGAGGTTCAAAAGTAGAAAGGAATGAATCTTTTCATTGGAAAAGGAGGTAGAAGAAATCACCAGGTGAGGAATTGATTGCCTCTCGATTCCTCGTTAGCATGGAGGGTGGATATGGTGTTTATTAGGAAAACCCAAAGGGATGGGGTGGATGAATTGATCCTGAAAAATTTCTGGAGGATTTTCGGATGATTCCTTATTGTATTTTGATTTTACTATGGGTTATGGAATCCCTACATTGGGTGGAACCACAATGCTGAGTTTTTAAGGGTGGAGAAAGTTGGTCTCTAGAATCCCTGTTTGATTTATTGGTTTCAATTTAGTTGGAGGGTGGAGATGGGTGAATCTTTGGAGTCCATGTTTTATATGATGAATCTGTTTTAATCCTTGAAGCAAAAGATCCCTAAACCTCTGGAATCTGGCTCGGGGCTGATAACTACAAGTGAGACTTGGTTGTTGTTAATTTGGTAGCTCAGTGACAAATTCCAATCATGGAACTAAATTCCTCTTTCTGAGAGGACAAATTTTAACCTTTAAAGCATTGGATTTAGACAAGGGAAAGTGTATTTTTGAAGTGAAGCCCACATGTGCACAAAACGACAGGTCAGGCCTAAAATTAAATTGGAAACCCTTGGAAGCCTATAAATACAAGTCAAGTGACCCAAATTTAGAAATCATCATTAAGAATATTCTTCTTCTCTCTTGTTTGGATTGGTTGACAAAGGTCTGAAGTGAGTTCGTGGAATTTGGTTTGCACAGGGCCGAAATTCCAGGGTTTGAGGCTCAAACATGTGATTAGGGTTTTTGTTTCCAACCAAAGGCTTGTCTCAAGGATTTTTTTACTATAACTGTAGTCATGCAGGCTCATCCATGTAGTTGGAACATCTCAACCGCACACATAACTCTCCCTCCATGTGGTTTGGATCTAGGGTTTCAGTTTGACAGTTGACTACAGATTGGGAAATCTTACTCTGATAAGTATTGTTGCTAGGATCATATTTCTGTTATTCTTTGGTTGATATTGCTGGATATTTTGGTATGGGCTCATTATACTCTCTACTGAACATTTTATGAAAATATAATTTAAGAAGAATTGCAAAGGGTTTTCCCCCTAGTGGGGTTTTTCCATGGTCATTGACCAAATATTGTGTCTCTTGTCTCTTGGATGTCTTTCATTGTGCATTTGTATAATTGTTATCACTACTATTGCTTTAATGTCATTGGTTAATTGAAGAAGTGAAATTGTAATTTGCATGCCATTGGAAATTGTTGAAGTAATATTTGCGGCATAGAAAAATTCTTGATGAAAAATTAACATGGTATTAGAGTTGAGGTAAATATAAGCCCAAGAGACATAGAGGAAAAGCATCCATCCTCTAGTAGTTGAATTTTGGTATGGTAAAAAAATTCTACCTCATACTTCAAGGATAATGAAAAGTTAGCTGATGCATTTGGCCTTGTAGCTTGGAAGACCATGATCAATGTCACCTTAGATGAGTATGATGTCATGGAATACATTTAACGGGAGATTTCACCACCACCAGAAATCCACCTCATGCTGCCAAGTCCAAGTACAAGAAAGGTGAGATTAAAGCTAAGAATATTAGTATTGATTCATTAAGAGATCATCTACTTGTTTATATTTCGTCTTTGAAAATATCCAAGGAAATGTAAGATAAGATTGTGGGCATGTATGAAGTGAACAATTTGAGCCACATTATGGATTTGAAAAATTAACTCAAGATATATAAGATGCACAAGGGAGAGACTATAAAATCATTATTCATGAGAATCACTAAAATCGGGGATCAACTCCGGACTGCTCAAGAAATTGTACATGACATGGAATTGGTGATGAATGCCCTTAGCAGTCTTCCTTAATCATGGGACATGTTCATTACTCCTATCAACAATAGAGAAAGGATACCTACATTTGATGAGCCACTTTCTCTATGCAATCAAGGAGAAATATTAATGATATCTAAGGGAAGAATTCAAAGGCTAAATGAAGGAGAGTCAGCTGCCTTTGTTACTCAAGGGAAGAAGAAAAACAATAAGAAAGGAAAGGGAAATCCATCTAATGAAAGAAGACCTCCTCAAGACAAACGAGATTCCAAGGACTAAAGAAGATGAGATAGAGATGTTGAAAGTTACAATTGTCATAAAAGAGGTCACTATGCTCCATATTTCCTGAGAAGAGGGATGTTGCAAGAAGAAACACTTCAAGGTCCTACAACAATAACCGTGGCTACAACAACAATAGGTCATATGATAGATGATATGATAGAAGAGATGGAAGAAGAAATGACAGAAGAAGAAGAGACTCTCCCGATTATCGTGAAGAAATCTATCGTCCACAAAAGAGGTCAAGAAATTCCAGGTATGAAAGTAATGCTACTAATCAAACTGAATAAATTACTATTTTTTGCACTTACTAGTTCCCCTCCTTTGTATACTTGTGATAGTTGGTTGGTTGATAGTGGGGCCACTCATCATTTCTCTAGATATAAGGAGGTTCTCTCTAACTTTGTTGAGAGGGAGTCCAATTTGAAGATTATTTTTGGAGATAACTCCACTCATCCAGTCAAAGGCTTTGGGCCTATCAAATTTCACTTGGACTCTGGGGAATATTTTTTGCTTCATGCTGTGACATATGTACCAAGATTAATGAAGAATTTGGTATCCATATCTACCTTGGAAGACAAAGGAATGATGGTTGCATTCATCAAGGTAAAAGTACTTACTTGTTCTGTTGGATCCCCTATGAGAGATGGCTTCACATTGGGATCTAGATTTGAGGGACTCTATAGAGTCACTTGAAGACCTCTTTTAGCATTGGTCCATGATACTAATCATAAAAGTGAGATATGGCGCAAACTACTGGTCCATCTACATTATGATGCTCTTCTGAAATTTAAGAAGTTAGTCTCTGGGATCCTCGATGTTCAAACTCAACATGATGGAGTATGTTTAGGGTATGCCATTGGAAAGAAGGCAAGGGGACCATTCCCATCTAGCAAGAACAAGGCAAAAGACATCTTCCATATCTTACATTCTGATATATGTGGATTGATGCCTGACACTTACTTGGTGGTCATATCTATTACATTACCTTCATCAACGATTTCTCAAGAAAGATATGGGTATATTATTTGAAGAACAAGGATGAGGCCTTAGAAATGCTCAAGGAGTTCAAATCTTTGGTAAAATATCAAACAGGAAATAAAATTAAGGTCTTTAGGTCTGACAACAGTGGGGAATACATCTCAAATGAATTCATAGACTTTTGCAATAAGGAAGGTATCAAGAAGGAAACTATTGTTCCCTACGATCCCGAACAAAATGGAGTGCTTGAGAGAAAGAATTGGTCTATTGTAGAAGTTTCTCGAGCCATGCTCCATGATCAAAACTTGCCAAATTTTCTTTAGGGAGAAGCTACTAACGCAATCGTATATGTTCAAAATAGGGTTCCTCATCAAGCATTGGACGGGAAAAACTCCCGAAGAAGTATTCATAGGTATCAAGTCCGATGTTGGTCATCTCCGTATATTTGCTTGCCCCATATATTTTCATGTGCCAAAGGACAAAAGGAACAAGCTCGAAGCCACAAGAAGAAAAGGTACATTTTTTGGATATTGCGAAAATTCTAAAGCATTTAGAATATATATTCCTATTCAAAGGAAGGTTGAAATTAGCAGGGATGTAACATTTGATGAAGATGCATCCCTTGGAAAAGCAAGGAACCTCCCTTCGCCTCCTTCCCCTGAAAATAATAATGATGATATGGATATTTTAGAAGATCCTTCCATACATGAATCCATGAGAGACATTATTGATGATCCCATGGAGCCTATGGATCCTTTGGATCCTCCGCCATGTGATCCCCCTACCAGGAAGAGGCCACTTTGGCTTCATGACACATTACAGGATGCTAAGAGACTCATTCCCACCAGAAGGTCATTTAGAGAAAGCAAGAAGCCATGCATGTACCAGGGATATGTTATATCAATGAGCAATATGATTCAAACTAAGCCTCCCACCTTTGAATAATTCGTGAAGGAACAAGTCTAGAAGAATGTTATGGCCAAAGAACACAAGTCAATTATGAATAATGATGTATGGGATGATGTGTTGAGCCCGAAGGGGAAATTAATAATGACTTCAAAATGGATCTACAAAATCAATCATGGGGTTAATAGAAGCATCGAAAAATACAAGGAAAGGACCGTTCATACCCCGATGGTTTCCCCAAAAAGAGCGATAATATTATGATGATATATTTTCTCAAGTTTACCACTACACTACCATTCGATCCATTATGACACTTAACCCTAACTAGAGTTGGACTCTTCACCAAATGGATGTGAAGACTTCCTTCTTTCATGGTTTGCTTCAAGAAGAAGTATATGTTGAGAAACCTCCAGGATTTGAAGTTCATGGCAGGAAGACCCATGTGTACCAATTGAAGAAAGATCTTTAGGGATTGAAGCAAGGCCCTCATGCCTAGTATGCTAGCATTGATAGTTACTTGATGAAGCTAGGATTCACAAGGAGAAATGTCGATCCAAACTTGTACTTCAAATAGGTCCAAGGTATGTCTCTCATTTTTTTATTATATGTTGATGAATTATTCTTGTCAGGTGCAGACCCTCTCATTCTTGAATGTAAGAGGGATTTGGATACTGAATTCAAGATGAAAGACCTTGTTTTGATGCACTATTTCCTCGCATTATAAGTATGGAAAAGACCAGGAGAAATTTTCCTTTCACAAGGGATATATGTTGTGGAATTGTTAGAGAGATCTGGCATGGTTGAATGCAAGTCCTTGCCTACACCTATGAAGATGAATTTCAAGAATCTATGTGGAGAGGTTGCCGGACCAAACCTAGCAAACCCTTCTGAGTATAGAAAATTGGTTGGTTCTCTCATCTTTCTTATCAACACTCACCGTGACATATGTTTCAATGTCAACACTTTGAGCTAGTTTATGACTGATCCACACCATGTACATTGGGTCAATGCCAAGCATGTATTGAGATATCTACATGGGGCTATTAACCTTGGATTGAGATATACCATTGTAGTTGTTAGACTACATGGATATATAGATGCAAATTGGGTTGGTAGTTTTGTCGATAGGAAGATTACTTACGGATGTTGTTTTAGTATTGGATCTTCCATGATATCATGGATGAGAAAGAAGAATAACTATATATCCCTTAGCACTGATGAGGCCGAGTATATTGCAGCCAGCCTAACGAGTTGTGAAGAAATTTGGTTGGAGAAGCTCTTTGGAGAGCTATTTGACTAGGTCCTCGAAACGAAATTTATATATTGTGACAACAAGAGTGGGATTCGTTTATTAGATAATCATGTGTTCCATGACAAGCCGAAGCATATAGAGATCAGATATTATTACATCTGAGATATGGTGCAAAGAGGAGTCATGAGACTCCTCCAAATTTCGACAAATGAGTAGATATCTGATATCCTCATCAAGGCTTTGCCAAAATGGAAGTTATTGGTATTCAAAGAGCAACTTGTACTAATTGATATGACCCTTTTAGATAAGGGTCTGAGCTGATCAAGAACACTGAGCAGTGCTCTTCCCCCTTAGTTGAGCTCCCAACGTGAGGGATGGAGTTGATGAGCTTTTAGGGATGAGGGACCTCTGACTTATATGGTGTATAAACCTAAGATCTCCCCTAGTCATAGTATGCACCAGTTAGCATCCTACCCACATTGTGGGATAACCTCCCCATATGGCCAATGGGATGAAGGACTTGGAATAGAGCGTGATCTCTACCCCTTTTGGTAGGTGGATCTCACCTAAGTTAGTGGATACAAGTGTTCTACCATCTGACTCTTTAGGGTTAAGGTAGATGATTAGGGATAATAGGGTAGAGTGTGATCCTTACCTCTGGTAAGTTTATCTCACCTATTTTCAGTCACTTTGGGATAGAGTGTGATCCCTACGCAGTGAGGTAGGTTGATATCACCCATTTATTTTAGTTATGGGTGGTAGTTATGGCTCCTCGATGATGATGATAATGATTTTGGGTGGTAGCAGAGTCTTCCTGATGGTGACAGAGTCAGGGTGGTAGCTATAGCTCCCCTAAAACATTTTGTTCAACATGAGATCAACAAAGACAATATGAGATGAGTTGGGATGTACATGACATGATATATATGATGATCACATGTTGCGTTTGGAATTTCTCCCTAGATAAGAGTAAGTGTTAATTTGGTAGCTCAAAGACAAATTCCAATCATGGGACTAGATTCCTCTTTCTGACAGGACCAATTTTGACCTTTAAAGCACTAGATTTGGACAAGGGAAAGTGTATTTTTGAAGTGAAGCCCACATGTGCACAAAAGGATAGGTTGGCCCTAAAATGAAACTGGACACCCTTAGAATCCTATAAATACAAGTCAAGTGACCCTCATTTGGACATCATCATCAAGCATCTTCTTCTTCTCTCTTCTTTAGATTGGTTCGCATTTGTATGAAGTGAGTTTATGGAATTAGGTTTGAACAGTTCCAAAATTACATGGTCTAAGGCTCACACATGTGATTAGGGCTTTTGTTTCCAACCATAGACTTGTCTCAAGGAATTTTCGACTATAACCATAGCCACGCAGGCTCATCCATGCATTTCGAACATCTCAACCACATGCATAACTCTCCATCCATGTTTTTGGGGTCTAGGGTTTTAGTTTGACAGTTGACCATAGATTGGGAAAGCTTACTTTGATCAATATTATTGTTGGGATCATATTTATGATATTGTTTGGTTGACATTATTGGATTTTTTTGTATGGGCTCATTGTACTCTTCTTTTAACATTTTATGACAATCTAATAAAAAAAGAATTGCAAAGGGTTTTCCCCCTGGTGGGATTTTTTCCTAGTCATTGACCAAATATTGTGTTTCTTATCTCTTGGTTGTCTTTCATTGTCCATTTGTATAATTGTTCTATATACCATTGCTCTATTGTGATTGGTTAATTGCAGAAGTGAAATTGTAATTTGGATGTCATTGGAAATTGTTGAAGTAATAATTGTAGCATAGATTCACAATTCTTGATGAAAAATTAACAATTGTAGTTATCTATGATTAGGTGAAGAGCCATAGTCCCAGAATTAGTTGCCCATTAGTTTTGAGATAAGTATCTCTCATGTTCTCAAGAAATCAATAATTTATATATAACTATGCCTATTTTCATTGCTAGTCTGAAAATGATCTTTATTGATGGCATGTTTCATTATTTCTTTAGCTTTATGATTGACCAATGTGTTGTTGTCACTATGTAAAAGGTGTTGGAACAACATGTGGTAGAATTGATTTAGTTCTTGCAGTGACTAGCATGCAATATTCCTTATTGCAATGATATGATTTTGTTTAAATTATAGGATTGTGCATCTTTAATGTGTATAAATTGTAGGCTATATGAGGATGTGAAAGCATAAATGCATGAGACACATGGCCTTATACTAATATCTTCGATGCAAGGATTATTTATTATGATGATGTTGGGTTGCCTTAGTAGAAAAGAGTGCCCAGTAGTGTTAATGGAAAGTATGGAAAGATTTGAAATTTTGTGTCGATTTCATGTTTAGTTTGTTGTATAAGTATTGGTAGATTTATTGCATATTATTGGGAAGATTCTTAATTGAAGGGAATGCAGACTTGATTCCATTCCCCTTGGTTGCATTCTATCATGCTTGAACGAAGAAAATGAACTTTCTACTATGTTAATGAGTTGTTACAGCGCTCTGTAATTTTTTAAAGAATGCACTTTAAAATTCCATTAAATTTCTATCATAAATATGATTGAATGTTTCTTAGGTTCATTCATAAATTCCTTATGAGTTTGATGATCTTCTAGTGCTAGAATTATTGTTGGAAAAACTCGAAAAGTTAGAATAATCTATGTTGTGTTTAAGTGCTAGAAAAATGGTTAAAATTCTAAGTCATTTTTTATTTTTTTTCACAGTTTGGCCAGGTCAGAGGCCAGGATGTCAAGCCTTCATATGAGCTTTATTTCCTAACCTCCAGTAGGTCGACTTGACTCTCAACATTTGCAGGTCAGGAGGTTAGGGGGTCGGGAGGTCGAGGTGGTCGAGGGCCAGACCCACCTTGACCCAATGAAATGTAGTGCCAAGTGTAATAAGCATGACCCCAACCTAAATTGGAGATTAGGGATCGGGCCCAATTTCTAAAACTTAATTGTGTTCCACAGAGAAAGGGGGAGGCCCTGACCTTCCTTGGGGTTTGTGCATGCCACATGGGACCACCACGTCGATGCGTCAGGTGTCATGTGGGACCACCACGTGGGTGCGTCACGTGCAATGTGGGACCACCACGTGGTTACGTCAAGTTCCATGTGGGTGTTTCGTGTGCCATTTGGGTGTCATGATGATGTGGCAAGATGTAATTAGGCAATCTTTAAAGGCCCATAACTTTTGATACGTAAGTCAGATTAAGGTGATACTTATATTGTTGGAATTGTATCGATGAGATGAACACGGTGATATTGTTTATTTAAAATAATGGAAAATTTAAAAAAATAGCTCCCATTCCCAAAACTATACTTTAGAAGTTGCGTCAGTAGAGTAACCACCTCCTTTTAACTCTAGTTGGGTTTTAGCATTAGGAGGGGTGTGTTTACAAGTTTCTTCGCACTTGGGTGAAGGACAAAGTCCACGAAATTCCATTGAATCAACTTCAACATTTTGGCCACTTATACTTGTTAACACTCAGGTTGTTCCCTTTGACTCCTAAGGGAATACGGCTGAGGTAACCACAAACCAATCTTTGGACTGTAGGTCCTAGCCTACCTGCAGTCAGAGAGGGCTCTCTCTTTACGATTTAGCTTTGTTTAGGGGTGATTTTAGGCTAGATATGAGTGCATGAGTTTGTTTTAAATTTGGTGGGATGGTTGATGTTTTTCAGACAGAGTTGGCATGCAAAGTGTAAGAAGTTCAAACCATTGGGCATGGAGTCTATGAATGTGAACTGAAGGGTGTGTTTTCTTTGGCAGAAGAGGGGAATATGGAGCAAGATAGCTACACATGGTACAATGATTAATGTTGGAACAAGGATGAAATGGAGGTTAGGGGATGAGAGGCAATTAAGGATCTCTCATCCAGCCAAAGAGGGAAAGTGGATGAAGGCTAAATAGGAGCAATGAAGAGTTTCCTAGACAACATTCATATGTGAAGGAAATAGCTTAAACATGATCAATTAAGTATGCATATTCATCACTAATTCAGAATAAAACATAGAAAAGTTACAAGAATTGAGCACAGAGGGCATGGAAGCCAGTTCTGAACTATTCCTTCTTCCTGCAACTTAGATTATGATATATAGATGATACAGATACATATAAACTGATAAACAGAGGGAGGAAAGACTTATTGGACCATGAGCAAGCACGAGAATTCCATATCAAGCTCTTCAGCCATTAAAAGCACAACCAGCCATTTTAGATGCAAACATTCCAACAATCTTTGATTACAGAAGTTCTTAAACTTACAGCACAAGTCTCGAATGAGAAATACAACCAACCCACCCTTTTCACAATACAGAGGGAGGTATAAATAGAGAAAATATCTAAAAAATATCTACAACAGCAGATCTGAGACAGATCTAAAGAAATAAATGCTTCTAACCTAACATCTGTTGAAAGTAAATGTAAAAAATATCTATCAGCTGCGCAGGAGGGAACAGCCATAAGAATGAATAAATATTGGTCCTTTGCTGCAATGCGCTAGCAATTTTTCCATAACTGTGCTTTGGGACTTGCAGCACCGCTCATATTTGTCTTCATACACAGTTTCTGCAATATCTCGGCCTAACAACACTTGAACTGCCTCTTTCAGGCGGTTCTGCTGCCTTAAGCGGCTTTAAAGCTCATAACTGCGATCTGGTGAGCCTTTATGGCTCAAAACTGCCTTATTGACTTTGATGGGGGGCCTTTATTATTCATCTACGTAGGCTTTAATTCATTTCCTGCAAACACTTTAACTGATACTCTTTAATTGCTGATCGGGGCTTTTCCCACTGCTGATACACTTTTCCGCTTCAAAATCGCCCCATTATCGCCACTTATGGCGAGATATGACTGCTGCAATACCTTCCGTGGATCTTTGTGGCTTCTGGAGGGCCATCGGCACTTGGTTGAACAAAAGATTACCAAAACTGAAGAAATCCTGCAAAATGGCAAAAGATCTGCACAAACATGACTGTTGGGGCAAAAATCTTGCTTTTCGGGGCCGAACTGGGCAGGAGCGATGAACAATGGGTCGAGAATGATCAATCTTCTTTTGTTGATAAGGCAGGCGCGGACGCCGACTGATAACATGAAGAAATGGCCTTTTTTCTTTAAAACAGGCAAAAATGCCTTTAAACGTAGAAAAACATCAAAATTGGGCGCAAGCGGAACACTGTTCATAAGGTTAGATCCTGGCCATTGGATCCGGCGTGGGCCGATCCAACGGCCAATATTAGATCGCGATATCGCATCTGGTCTAACCATCGGGGGTGGGTATTATATATATATGAATGCCGAAATAGGGAGTGCCGCGACAAGATCAGGGTTGTTAATCTGAGGGCCCGATCCAACAGCTCCCGATAAGTCGGAGCATTGGCGATTGGCGGGGGCATTATAATATGGGCGCAAAACTCTTGCGACCGCCCATAGCGATATCGCATCGGCGGTCCACCATCGGAGCAATGCATATATATGGGCCAACTCTTGACCGCACCTCCAACAGTGATATCGCTTCGGAGGGGGGTTTAATCATTCGGAAAAAGGCTTTTTAAGGGATGCGATGAGGCTTTTGTGATCGGAGGGAGGTTTGCATGCTTTATAAAGGGTTTTGAGGCCTCGGAAGGGGTCCGATAACCTAAAAAAGAGGAATTTCATGCTTTGGAGAAGTCCAAAGGCACTTGAGAGGGGTTTTATGGATTTGAGAAGGATTTTAGGCCTTTAAAAGGGTTTGTGCCTTGGAAAAGGTAGAAACAAGGCCAAAACGATGGATTTTATACATTTGGAGGGGGGTTTTATGCTTAGGTAGGGGTCCTTTGCATTGGAAGATGGTTTGAAGGGGCAAAATGAGGGCTCTTGCTAAGTTTCAGGCAAACTTAGCAATTCCCTAGCATACTTATGGTTATTTTTCAACCAGAGGGAGGGGATATGTACATAGGGGAGTTATTTAGCATATTTTTAGTAGGGGAAGGGGAAATAGATAGGGATTTACATAATAAGTTAGAGGTTAATATGAAAATAGTGAAGAAAGCAATAAGTATGGAAATCTTAAGCTATAAAGGGGAAATAGAACTTGCTAGAGAACATGTGAACACTCCTTAAGTAAAGCAGATCTTTACCAAGGCAAATGATATGAAGCATGATGAATTTAAGAGATATCAAGCAGATCTTGAACTCTTTGGGGAAGTTAGTGAGTGATTTGGGGAAGAGGAAGAATGGGAAGTTAGACATACCTCACTTGAGCTCCTCCAAATGGAAAACTGCCTCATACTTGTGATCTAAATAGATATAACACTTGAAAACATAAAATGGATCACAATTCATTAATCTACCACCACAAAACTACCTACCCAGCCTACTTACCTAGCATTTTATCTTCTTTTTGGTTTGGGTGCACTTGAACTAGCATACCCAGCTTTTCATTCTTTTCTTCTTGCTGTCCTCCTATCTAAATCTACACTTATTGCATCCAGGGGCTCAGATTAGGCTGTTGAGTACCCTTGTTTCTCTACCTATCTACAAATCTGCCAAGATTAAGCTGTTTGGACAGATATTCATTCTCTATATTCTACAACAAGAAATTGAAACCTAGGGAAGCCAAGATTAAGTTGTTTGGACTTCCCTTAACTGAAAAACTCATCAAAATGGATTCACTCATCAAAATTTGGAATACAACAGTGGCCTTTATACTAGCACACTCTCATGGCCTCTTCTTTGGCTTCTTAAGGAAATATGGAACATTGCAGCATGCAAAGTATGACATATTTGGCATGTAAAAATGTCGATCATGAAAGATGAATACCTGTTGCAACAGGAGGCTAATAGTGGCTCCACTTGGGGATGGCTTTTCCTTGTGAAAAGCCAAGAACAGCAGGTCAGACAGCCTTGTATTCAGTTGTTGTTGTATTCTGCAATATTCCCTTTGCTGGCTGCCTTATTAATCCTACCCACTTACCCTAACCAGCACTTACTTTGCTGTTAGGTGAAATGAAACAGCCAATGCAGCCACTTAAGTATTATAAACATCAGTGAGCTTTGCTGCTTGTGCTTGCTGGTGCCTGAAATGGAGATCTTGCAATCTGATATAGCTTTGTTAATCCTTGAGAAGATCAGGAAACTGCTGACCTTCCTTGCTAAAACAAGAAACTGTACAAAATGGTCCTGCAGCATATATACATTATTGCTGAACTGAATTAAAAAATTGTACAAAGGCTTGGGACAGCTATCATGCTTTGGAATTGGGAGACTATCAACAACTTGATATTGAACCTTGCAGCCTGCTAATGGAGAGGAGCACTGATCTATTTCATCACACAGCTTGCCATCTGATGGATTATTCAAAAACTGGAGCGAAACTTGCAACTTATTACAAACAGCGTCGAATGGGACTCGACTGATCTGCGCAGGCTGCTCCTCTTCTTCTTTAAAAAACTCAGATGGCTGAAAACAAAGAGGTAGGGGATCCACTTGGATCATTTGGTCACAGCTGCTGCTTCTAAGTCTTCCTCAATCTGATATTCAATGGCTCTTTGGGGCTGCAAAACTAGAGGCAATACATTTTGAACAATGATTTGATTATCCTCCAGACGGTCAATATCAACACTTGCTGACACTTGGTTATACACAGCATGATAATTCTCCTTAATAAATTGAAAAGACTCAAAACAGAAAGGTAAAGTTCCTTCGCTGAAATCAAAATTTACAGCATTTTCCTCCTCTTCTTCATAGCTGAAATGAACAAGCTGATCACTGGGTTTAGGCTGTTGAACTTGAACTATGCTTTCTGCCTTTATATGCTTTGATTCCTCTGCAATGCCGATTTGGTCATTAGGCTCATAATCATCATCATACCCATCGTATTTGGGCAGAGAGCCGAAAGAAGAGAAGTTGTTATATTCACATAGTATATCAGGAGATTGCTCCTTCACATATGGCTCTATGAATATGTCATCTGATTTGTGGTAGGTTTGTTCGTGAATGTCACTACTTTCCTTCTGCAAAACAAATGTGTTCTAGTGCTTTAAATATTCAACTTTCATAGCGATCTGCTGCATCCTTTCTTCTGCTTCTGTTAACAAATAAAGAAGTTTTTCTTCTTGCTCTTCCTTGCACTGTTTTTCCCTCATCTTCAGATTTGCCTCCACGTCCACAGCTATGTCTTGCATCTGTTTTATGGTGGACGGGCTTCTTTCTCTCAAACGGAATTCAATCTCAGGATCAAAAGCTCTTGGATAATGCAATAGAGCTAAATCAGGGGGAGGTCTAATATTCAATGGCATAGAAAGATAAACTTGATTGAATCTGTCAGAAAATTACTGAACAGATTCATTAGGAAGCCTTTTTAACTGATCATATTCTTCTATGAGCATGAGGAAATTGACTTTGATCATCCATCTATCAAGGAAGAGTTTGAATAACTGCTCAAGATTAGAGATGCTAGCCTCAGGCAATGCTTTAAACCAAGTCCTAACTTCGCTTTGCAAAGAAAGGGCAAACAGCCTAATACTAACATCCACGTCTTCAACTTCAAAAATGTTAAGATAGTCTTCAAAAGCTTGGATATGCTTTTGAGCAGTAACTCCGTTCTCTCCATCAAATCTTGGGAGATACTCAGGATGATTTTTAGGCAAAGGATTGAGCATGGGAGGCAAAATGAGAGGCTTGTATCTATCAAGAACCTTACGCTGCATAGGAATATGTACAGGGGTTGGAAGAATGGGCTCGATATGAACAGGGATAGGATGATTTGCTTTGACATTTGCTTCCTCCTTAGCTGTATGATGATCTTCAGCAGCATTTAAAGGCTGCTGTTCTAATGTGCAAGGAGGCTTTTCCATAACATTTTCAAAAGGCAAATCACAAAAATCAAATCTAAAATCGCTTTTAAAATACAATATACACAACAAAATTTTATGGAAGAGAAAGAACATGACCTCTTGGATGATAATCCAGGTCAAAAGCCTGATCTGCTCATATATTTGCTTTGGGTTCATTTCTCCAGCGGAGTCTTTATTATGAGGATTATGTGGAGTCGCCAGATGGATAAATCAACTTTGAGGGGTCTGACCTCTGTCCGCCAACACAGATTAGAGCTAATATGAAATAAAATCTAAAGAAAAGGGAGATTTTCTCCAGGAAGCAAAATATTTTTGAGATTTTTGAGATTTCTTGATTTTTGGGATTTTTTAAAACAAATTTGAGACTTATTTGAAAGGCAAACTAATCAAAATTGGGGATTTACAGTCATAAACAAATGATCCTGGATCCCCAGCGGAGTCGCCATTATGTTAACACCCAGGTTGTTCCCTTTGACTCCTAAGGGAATACGGCCGAGGTAACCACAAACCAATCTTTGGACTGCAGGTCCTAGCCTACCTGCAGTCAAAGAGGGCTCTCTCTTTACGATTTAGCTTTGTTTAGGGGTGATTTTAGGCTAGATATGAGTGCATGAGTTTGTTTTAAATTTGGTGGGATGGTTGATGTTTTTCAGACAGAGTTGGCATGCAAAGTGTAAGAAGTTCAAACCATTGGGCATGGAGTCTATGAATGTGAACTGAAGGGTGTGTTTTCTTTGGCAGAAGAGGGGAATATGGAGCAGGATAGCTACACATGGCACAATGATTAATGCTGGAACAAGGATGAAATGGAGGTCAGGGGATGAGAGGCAATTAAAGATCTCTCATCCAGCCAAAGAGGGAAAGGGGATGAAGGCTAAATAGGAGCAATGAAGAGTTTCCTAGACATCATTCATATGTGAAGGAAATAGCTTAAACATGATCAATTAAGTATGCATATTCATCACTAATTCATAGGAAAACATAGAAACGTTACAAGAATTGAGCACAGAGGGCATGGAAGCCAGTTCTGAACTATTCCTTCTTCCTGCAACTTAGATTATGATATATAGATGATACAGATACATATAAACTGATAAACAGAGGGAGGAAAGACTTATTGGACCATGATCGAGCATGAGAATTCCATATCAAGCTCTTCAGCCATTAAAAGCACAACCAGCCATTTCAGATGCAAACATTCCAACAATCTTTGATTACAGAAGTTCTTAAACTTACGACACAAGTCTCGAATGAGAAATACAACCAACCCACCCTTTTCACAATACAGAGGGAGGTATAAATAGAGAAAATATCTAAAAAATATCTACAACAGCAGATCTGAGATAGATCTGAAGAAATAAATGCTTCTAACCTAACATCTGTTGAAAGTAAATGTAAAAAATATCTATCAGCTGCGCAGGAGGCAACAGCCATAAGAATGAATAAATATTGGTCCTTTGCTACAATGCGCTGGCAATTTTGCCATAACTGTGCTTTGGGACTTGCAGCACGCTCATATGTGTCTTCATACACAGTTTCTGAAATATCTGGGCCTAACAACACTTGAACTGCCTCTTTCAGACGGTTCTGGTGCCTTAAGCGGCTTTAAAGCTCATAACAGCGATCTGGTGAGCCTTTATGGCTCAAAACTGCCTTATTGACTTTGATGGGGGGCCTTTATTATTCATCTGCGCAGGCTTTAAGTCATTTCCTGCAAACACTTTAACTGATACTCTTTAATTGCTGATCGGGGCTTTTCCCACTGCTGATACACTTTGTCGCTTCAAAATCGCCCCTTTATGGCCACTTATGGCGAGATATGATTGTTGCAATACCTTCCGTGGCTCTCTGTGGCTTCTGGAGGGCCATCAGCACTTGGCTGAACAAAATATTGCCAAAACTGAAGAAATCCTACAAAATGGCAGAAGATCTGCACAAACATGACTGTTGGGGCAAAAATCTTGCTTTTCGGGGCCAAACTGGGCAGGAGCGATGAACAATGGGCCGAGAATGGTCAAGCTTCCTTTGCTGATAAGGCGGGCGCGGGCGCCGACTGATAACATGAAGAAATGGCCCTTTTTCTTTAAAACAGGCAAAAATGCCTTTAAACGTAGAAAAACATCAAAATTAGGCGCAGGCGGAACACTGTTCATAAGGTTAGATCCTGGCCGTTAGATCCGGCGCGGGCCGATCCAACGGCCAATATTAGATCACCATATCGCATCGGGGCTAACCATCGGGGGCGGGTATTATATATATATATATATATATATATATATATATATATATATATATATATATATATATATATATATATAGATATATCTATATATATGCGAATGCCGAAATAGGGAGCGCCGCGACAAGATCAGGGCCGTTGATCTGAGGGCCCGATCCAACGGCTCCCGATAAGTCGGAGCATCGGCGATCGGCGGGGGCATTATAATATGGGCGCAGAACTCTTGCGACCGCCGATAGCGATATCGCATCGGCGGTCCGCCATCGGAGCAATGCATATATATGGGCCAACTCTTGACCGCACCTCCGACAACGATATCGCTTCGGAGGGGGGTTTAATCATTCAGAAAAGGCTTTTTAAGGGATGCGATGAGGCTTTTGTGATCGAAGGGAGGTTTGCATGCTTTATAAAGGGTTTTGAGGCCTCGGAAGGGGTCCGATAACCTAAAAAAGAGGAATTTCATGCTTTGGAGAAGTCTAGGGGCACTTGAGAGGGGTTTTATGGTTTTGAGAAGGATTTTAGGCCTTTAAAAGGGTTTGTGCCTTGGAAAAGGTAGAAACAAGGCCAAAACGATGGATTTTATACATTTGGAGGGGGATTTTATGCTTAGGAAGGGGTCCTTTGCATTGGAAGATAGTTTGAAGGGGAAAAATGAGGGCTCTTGCTAAGTTTCAGGCAAACTTAGCAATTCCCTAGCATACTTATGGTTATTTTTCAACCAGAGGGAGGGGATATGTACATAGGGGAGCTATTTAGCATATTTTTAGTAGGGGAAGGGGAAATAGATAGGGATTTACATAATAAGTTAGAGGTTAATATGAAAATAGTGAAGAAAGCGCTAAGTATGGAAATCTTAGTCTATAAAGGGGAAATAGAACTTGCTAGAGAACATGTGAACACTCCTTAAGTAAAGCAGATCTTTACCAAGGCAAATGATATGAAGCATGATGAATTTAAGAGATATCAAGCAGATCTTGACCTCTTTGGGGAAGTTAGTGAGTGATTTGGGGAAGAGGAAGAATGGGAAGTTAGACATACCTCGCTTGAGCTCCTCCAAATGGAAAATTGCCTCATACTTGTGATCTAAATAGATATAACACTTGAAAACATAAAATGGATCACAATTCATTAATCTGCCACCAAAAAACTACCTACCCAGCCTACTTACCTAGCATTTTATCTTCTTTTTGGTTTGGGTGCACTTGAACTAGCATACCCAGCTTTTCATTCTTTTCTTCTTGCTGTCCTCCTATCTAAATCTACACTTATTGCATCCAGGGGCTCAGATTAGGCTGTTGAGCACCCTTGTTTCTCTACCTATCTACAAATCTGCCAAGATTAAGCTATTTGGACAGATATTCATTCTCTATATTCTACAACAAGAAATTGAAACCTAGGGAAGCCAAGATTAAGCTGTTTGGACTTCCCTTAACTGAAAAACTCATCAAAATGGATTAACTCATCAACATTTGGAATACAACAGTGCCCTTTAGACTAGCACACTCTCATGGCCTCTTCTTTGGCTTCTTAAGGAAATATGGAACATTGCAGCATGCAAAGTATGACATATTTGACATGTAAAAATGTCGATCATGAAAGATGAATACCTATTGCAACAGGAGGCTGACAATACTATCAATGCTAACAAAGCTTTGGTATGTCGGTGGGGGATCTACTACAATCAGCCATACAAAAGTGTAATAGATCTCAAGGTATAAATATGAATGAACCCCTAATAATCAACAAGGGAAAAAGAGGGAGGAAAACCACCAGGGAAGCCCTCAAAGAAGATGGGGAGTACATGTTGAACTCAAGTCAAATGAGCCAGATTAGGGAGTATTTCCATCAAATTTCCTTGATTTTGCATGGAAATTGATCTCTTGGAATATAAGGGGGTTGAATAGTAAAGGTAAATAATGATATTTGAAATCTAAGATCAATCAAGAAAAACTAGAGATAATGGTATTGTAGGAAACCAAGGTCTCTACAAGAAGTTAGCTGAGATCATCGATATATGTTGGAGGGGTTGTACGCTGATGGCACTAGACACGAAAGGAAGTGCAGGGGGCCTAGCCATGGCATGGGATCCATGAATGGTGATAATTCAAGACTATGCAACAAGCCCTAATATACAGTATCATCGCTTTCTTTTGCTTAAGGGTAGGCGAGATGGTAAAATTTGTCGTAGATTATGGCTCCCCTATCCCCAAAAAGAAGGAACGATTCTTGGAAGATCTTAGGGAAATAAGGCAGATTCATCAAGACTAATGTTGGATAGTAGGTGGGGATTTTAATTTGAACCGGGGTCTAGGTGAAAAATTTGGTGGGATTAGACGACTGGATCCAACGGTCATGCTCTTCCAGGAATTTATTCAAGATATCAAGATGGTGGAGGTGGAAACTATCAATGGTACATATACACAAGATGTGGAGGAAGACACCAAGTTGTATGCCAATTGGATCGTTTCTTTCTCTCGGAAGAAACCTAGGCTGGGATATGTTTATGAACGCTTTAATCCTTCCTAACATGGGATCTAATCATTGCCCAATTCGGTTGGAGATTGACCTAAAAATGGCTCATTGGAATAGGCCATTCTACTTTGAGAGCTTCTAGCTCCAAAATTTGGACTATGTGTCTAACCTAGAAAGGTGGTGGCTTAAAATATTGACCCCTAGAGGTAAATGGATGCAAGTGTTAAAATTAAAATTGAAGGAGCTCAAAAAAGGATAAAACTCTGGAATGAGAATGATTTTGGGAACATTCATGTGGAAAAATGGAAACTGGAAGCACTCATGGAAGAAATCCAAAGTAGAATAATAGTAAAACAAAGATTTGAGACTCTGGTGGAGGAGGACGGATGTTTAATCCATGCTCTGGAGACTCGTAGAAAATAAAAAGAGATGTTATGGAACAAAAAATCCCATATACAATGGATAAAAGAAGAGGAATGGAACACTAATTTTCAACGTAAGTCCACGATTAAACATCGGCACAATAACTTAATCTTCTCTCTCACCTCTTAAGACTAGCAAAGACTAGTGGAACATGAAGACATGGAAGCAAAGTTGGTCTCCTTTTACTAGGATTTTCTATCTAAAGGTGATCAGGATCGATTGGAAGCCATCAAACAGATAACACATCATATTCCCCATTTGATCACCATGGAACAAAATGACACTCTCATGAGGGATATCTCTTTTAGGGAGGTGGAGGAAGATATCATGGCAATGCCTATCAACAAAGCACTAGACCTGGACGGCTTCAACATATGCTTCTTCAAATCATGTTGGCATTTCATTGGTAGAGATGTCCACACCGTTGTCGAGATATCCAGACAATCACAATAGGTATGGTCTAGTTTATATGCTACTTTTCTTAGCTTGATTCCCAAAGCTAATAACTCTATTGATCCAAGTGGGTTTAGGCCCATAACTTTGTGTAATGTGGTGTCCAAAATTATCTTGTCAATCATAGCGAGATGATTGAAGCCTTTGTTGAAGCATATAATCAATCCTGAGTAAAACGAGGTTCATGGAGGGTAGGAAAATCTTAGATGGGATCAGGACTTCCCATGAGATAATCCACACCCTTAAACATAGTAGAAAGCTAGAGATTCTAGTGAAATTGGACTTATCTAAGGCATATGACATACTAATTGGACCTATTTATTGAAAACTTTGGATTCTTTTGTCTTTTCTGCCTCATGGGTTAGATGGATAAGGTCATTAATTTCCATGCATTTTTTCTCTATTTTTCTATATGGTTCTTCAATGTACACTTTCTGGTATTCCAGGGGACTCCACCAGGGGTACCCTCTTTCTCCCAAGGGTTCTTGGTGGTGTTAAATCCATTTTCACCATAAAAAATGATTTAAACACTCCCATAGTAAGATTTCTTGAAAACAAATTGCCAAATTCGAACGAGAAATTTGCCACCTAGGGAAAATTGTGACCTCATTAGACAACGCCTAAAAGTATAACCTAGAATGTTCATAAATGCCTCTCTCTTGCTGACTTCCTCCACATAGATGTGACCACATTTTCTGATGATGGGTGATCTAGATCATTCCTGACAATGGGATTTTTAATGGACTTCCTTTTAAATCTCACCTTTCTTCAAGGATTCATTCATCTTGAAGTATGGTGAATATTCACCTATCATACATCAACTTTGTATATATATTTGTTCATACATACAATATATCACTGTGTTACTTTGTAAAAATAAGGGACATAGACTACACAAATGTAAGTTCGGTTGAACCATTGGTTTTATAACAATTTTTTTTCCTTTATTTTTACAACCAATGTAGATCCATCTTAACTTTGGATCTATCAAGCGCTAAAAGGGATCAAATCTATCATGGTGCAAACCTTTCCTCATGTTTTGCACTCAGAAAAGAGCTTTGCACCTTGACATATTTGATCCCTCTCTGGGCTGGATAGATCCATAGTTAAGATTGATCTACCTTGGTTATTTTTATTTTTGTTTCACGTTGTTGGTTTCGCCAGACCAAGTTAGGCTCAGTTCGAGTATCCTGACAGTCATTTATGCACACGATCCCACCAAATAACACCTCCATTAGGAGAATTTTGAGGTTTAAAACAGGTATCCTAAGAAAAATGTACAACCAAAATAAACTTTATAAGAACCAATAGGACTCAAGATGATGATGTTAACCATGGGGGATGATTCACCACATTTGGAGTAAAAAAGTAAAAAGATTAAAAAATAATAAAATAATAAACTATTTTTTCAACATTTATTTTCAACTTATCACCCTAAGGTTTTACTCAAATTTGGAGCAGGAGTACTTGTTGGATGCAAAATTTAATTCCTCATCCAAGGAGTACCCATGTTGCATACTTTCGATTGACACTGCTGCACAAAAAATAAGAAATACATGAAAAAACGTGATTGCAATCACATTTTTCATGTATTTATCATTTTTCGTGTAGCATGGTCCATCAAAAGTATGCAACATAGGTACTCCTTGGATGAGGAATCAAATTTTTCATTCAGCGAGTGTTTCCTCTTGAAATTTGAGTAAACCCATAGAGAGATAAGTTGAAAAAATAGTTTCTTTTTTTTTCTTTTTTTTTTTCTTCTAAAATTTGATGATGTAATCTAATCTTATTTTATTATTTCCACTATTGTTTTATAATTTTCATAGGAGACCCATTTTAGATCTCAAAAATCCCGTAATGAACGTTCACTCTCCCAAAATAAGCGCTCGTGACATGCTTCCACTGCATCTTGTCCTACATGTTACTACCAAGAACCTTCAACTCCTCTATGAGAACCTAGTCAAGGCATTCCTTATAGAACAAGGTCATATTTAAATTAAAGATATGAGCACATTCATCATCTTGTTGAAAATTTATGAAGAAACGTGATAGGAAATGCAAAGAAAACATTGTGGAATGTATCTGCGATCCTCCATGGCCATTGTAGATGCCAAAAAAGTGCAGCGTTGGAACACTCTTTTTATTTCTTTCATTTTTCATTCTATTAAAAGCCACAAGAATTGAAACCGCATCCTCCATTTCTCTTTGCCTTCCAGAGATCGACACAAAATCATGTTCTAGATAAATATTATCAACACCTACACTGTAACCATCAATTCTCTCGATGACCTCTTCTTTAAGTCCTGCCAATCTAGGGTCTTGCAACTTCGCTTTGCTTGTTAACAGAAAAGTCAAAAGGCTTACCTTATATTCATTTCGAGACATCGAGGCTTCGTTTGTGGCTGGATCCAACTTGACTCCAGTCCCAGACATTAAGCTCTTAATGGAATTCACGTAGTCCGTGGAAAAATCACGACCCAAAATGGTAAATTTAAGTCTTTTCTGTGACGTTTCAGTGCACTTCATGATGGGAGACATTGTGATGACCTTGAATTTCGGGATCTCCATGCACCTTCCCCTTGTCACACGAGACTTAGGCTGGCATGGTAGCGAATTCCTCTCCAATATGCTACACGAGATCCTGCAGACCTCTAGGCTTGCCATGTGAGAAAGGCTTGATATATACCGACTCCAAAAATGCCCTTCATTGGAAAACAACATATGCTACACGAGCTCCTGTAGACCTCTAGGCTTGCCATGTGAGAAAGGCTTGATATATACCGACTCCAAAATGCCCTTCACTAGAAAATAACATAGGAAAATCCCTTCAACAACAAAGGAAAATCCCTTCAAGGTTAAAAATTGTGCTTTCAAACCCGAGCTTGCCAATTCAACTAAAACTGTCTCAAAATGAAATATGTCAAACTTTCTCAAGCTATCTATAGAAATAGGTAAAATTCGAAGCAAAACCTAGACAGACACATGTTGCTTTCTATGGATCTCCTTCCATGAAAAACGCAATGCGGAAAATCATAAAATGATGAGTGTTTATTGTGTGACAGGGCAACCTGTTAAATTAACAGTGCATAGGGAAAAAATAAAGACAGACACAGCAATACAATCATACACAAATGACACAGTATGTTGTAGCTCTGATACCACTTGTTATAGATCTAACCCAAGAATATTATAGATCAGATACGAAAATATAAGATAATGCAAATAAACCCAAAAATAATATGAAATGATTCTTTATAGATCAAACCCTTAAGGTAGGGCAACACCATACATTCACTCCTTAAGGAAGGAGAACACTCCACAAGCCATATGCCTGTTCATACAATAATCCTTCACCATCTTCCATGTGGAGTCTCTAGCCTCTATATAGGCCTCATACATACAATACCATGGGTCATTACCATGGTTCCCTCATACCATCAACTAATACCATGGGCCCATTACATTATTATTAACTACTTGTGGTCCCTTACGTGATATGGGTTAACCACCTTATTTATTACTATGGCCCATCCCATTATTACATTATTAGCTTGGGTACCTCCCTTGGTACCCCATATTATCCCCCCTAGGTATATAACACAGTAAGTTAACGTGGTTCATCCAACCAATCTGGGCTACGTCCACCAAACATAGGCATCGGCAATCTTATTATTAATCAGGAGATTACAAAATGATCATTTTCCTCACAAACTCTCACGCACACTACCCAATCCGTCTGGACACCTGTTTTATAGCTAAGAGGATCTAACTGCCTCATAAATCCTCCTACAGCAAATATAGGATGCATTAACTCACTCCCAACAAAATAGAGCTAATATAGCAACCAAATCTGATTGTTGTCACCTACTGAGATTTTTGCCTATTTTATTAAAACAGAAAATCTCAACAATCTCCACCTTGACAACAATTAGCTTGATGCCCTATTTCTTTATTATTTTACCTTTTCTGCAAGCCAAGAGAAGCCAAACACCAACGTAGCTTCTCTAACAAAACTGGTTTCGTGAACATGTCTGCACAATTTTCCTTTGTATGCACCTTTTCAAGAGAGACTCCCCTTTCAGTGATAACCTGTCTTACAAAATGGTACTTAATTGGAATATGCTTTGATTTACTATGATAGGCCGGATTCTTAGCCAAATTTATTGCACTTTGACTATCACAAAGTAACCTGATGTTGTCATGTAACCTACCAAACTCACCAAGCAAACCTTTCAACCAAACCGCCTCTTTGCAAGCATGCGAAGCAGCAATGTATTCTGCTTCAGTAGTGGATAAAGCAACAATGTTTTGTAGCTTTGACATCCAGCTAATAGCTCCACCTGCAAGAGTGAAGACGTACCCTGAAGTTGACCTTCTCTTATCCAAATCACCTGCAAAATCAGAATCAACATACCCGCAAACAGATTCACTACTCTTATTGTAAGTAATACAATAACTACTTGTGCCTCTCAAATATCGAAGCACCCATTTCACTGCTGACCAGTGTTCTTTACCCGGATTTTCCATATACCTGCTGACAACCCCAACTGCATGTGAAATATCTGGTCGAGTACAAACCATCGCATACATCAAACATCCTACTACATTGGCATATGGAATTCGAGACATATAATCCTTTTCTTCATCTGTATTAGGACATAAACTGGAAGAAAGCTTAAAATGGGAAGCTAAAGGGACTGACACAGGCTTCACATTGTTCATACCAAACCTCACAAGTATTTTCTCAATATACTTTTGTTGTGATAGCCACAGCTTACCATTGCTCCTGTCTCTAAAAATCTCCATGCCCAAAATCTGTCTTGCTGCTCCTAGATCTTTCATATCAAACGTCCTTGCCATCTGAGTCTTCAACCTGTTGATTTCTTCAATGCTTTTGCTTGCTAAAAGCATATCGTCAACATACAACACTAAGATAATGAACATGCCATTACTTAACTGCTTAAAGTAAACACAATGATCATATTCACTTCTTATATATTTCTGACTCAACATGAAAGAATCAAATTTCTTGTACCACTGTCGAGGCGACTGCTTCAGACCATACAATGACTTCTTGAGCCTGGAGACAAATTTCTTATTGCGATGCTGAACAAACCCTTCCGGTTGTTCCATATAAATTTCCTCATCTAAATCACCATGTAAAAACGCAGTCTTAACATCTAGTTGCTGTAATTCTAAATCAAGCAAAGCAACTAATGCTAACACAATTCTAATTGAAACAATTTTAACAACTGGTGAAAATATCTCATGAAAGTCTATGCCAGCTTTCTGAGAAAACCCTTTTGCAACCAGCCGTGCTTTGTATCTGTCCTCTGAATCATCCACACCCCGTTTCACCTTGAAAACCCATTTACATCCCACAGTTTTCCTGCCATTCGGAAGTTCAACCAAATCCCACGTGCCATTCTTATCTAAGGCCATCATTTCTTCCTTCATGGCTGTTTTCCATTTGTTACTCTTTGAACCTTCTACAGCTTCCTGATAACACAAAGGTTCATCATCGTTAGCGGTCAAAGCAACTGAAGTAGCATAATCATCATACCTTCTCGGAGGGCGTTTGATCCTTGTAGACCTCCTTAAGGATGTTTCTGGTGCTTCCACAATTGGCTGACTACCATCTGTAGGAACTTCTTCATGATCACCATCTGAGCCCTGTTCATGACCTACATCTGAACCCTATTCATAATCTGATTTTGAAACCTGTTCATGACTAGAATCTGAACTATGGTCATCATGACTATCATCAGAAGTGTTGTCAAACTGAATGCACTGGAAATCAGATACATCATCCTATTTCAATTTATTATCTACATCTAACTGTACAAGAGAGGATTCATCAAACTTTACATCTCTGTTGATGATGATTTTGCGGGTAGTAGGATCCCACAATCTAAATCCCTTTGTTCCATCACCATACCCAACAAAGATATACCTTATTGATTTTGGATCTAATTTAGTTCGCTGATGTTTAGGCATTAGAGCATATGCATTACAACCAAACACTCTGAGTTTAGAATAATCACAAGGGCGTCCTTTCCATACCTCTTGAGGAATCTTGCAACCTATCGATGTCGATGGCGACCGATTTATCACATAACAAGCTGTAGCCACCGCTTCTGTCCACAACTCCTTCTGCAAACCAGCGTTACTCAGCATACTCCTTGCTCTCTCCAAAAGAGTCTTGTTCATGTGTTCAGCAACTCCATTTTGCTGAGGAGTATACACAGTAGTCTTATGTCTCTCGATCCCTGCATCCTTACAATAGTTTTCAAACTCCTTGGAGGTAAACTCACCACCATTGTCAGTTCTTAAACATTTTATAGTTCTACTAGTGTTGTTTTCTACCAATGCTCTAAACTGCTTGAAAATTGTAAAAACATCAGACTTCCTCTTCAACATGTAGACCCATACTTTCCTAGAAAAGTCATCAATAAACGACACAAAATATGACGAGCCACCATACGAGGTTGTAGGTGCTGGACCCCAAACATCTGAATGGATATAATCAAGTATTCCTTTACTAGTATGTTTGCCTGTTTTAAACTTTTGTTTACTTTGTTTGCCAAACAAACAATGTTTACAGAAATCTAACTTTCCAGACCTTAGATTAGGAAGTAACTTGCGATTAGCCAAAATCTTTAACCCTCTTTCGCTCATATGGCCCAACCTCTGATGCCATAGGCGAATGGAATTACTGTCATGTTCAGACACCGTAGACACATGAACTGACCCTGTTCTTCCTTCTAACTGAAACAGATTTCCTAGTTTCTTATCTTTCATTACTAGTAAAATACCTTTGTAAATTTTCATTGCTCCACCTTGAATGACAGTTTTATATCCATTTGTGTCAAGTGCCCCCAGTGAAATTAGATTTTTTCTTAAATCTGGTACATGTCTTACATCAGTTAACATTTTGGTTGTCCCATCAAACATTTGCAGTTGTATACTCCCTATTCCCACAATATTAGATGTGACATCATTACCCATGTACACGACTCCATCATTCACTGATCTATATGTCTTAAACCAATCTCTATGAATACACATGTGGTTTGATGCACCGGAATCTAGCAACCAATGTTGATCATGATTTGAGAAATTAACTGATAAGACTTCGTCGCTCATACCTGAACCAGATGCGGAACCTGTATCAGTCATGTTCGCTTCCTTCTTTTCTGCCGATGAAGCTTCTTTAGAAGTTTGTTGTCGCTTCCAGCAATCCTTCTTCAAATGCCCTGATTTGTCGCAGAAGCAGCACTTTACTTTACTCTTCTTTCCTTTCGACTTTGAACGCGAATCACTGCGCTTCCCAGAGCGTCTTTCTCTAGAACGACCTCTAGCCATCATTGCCTCTGATGTAGAGGTGTCAGCATTCGACCGCTTCCTGGTCCCCTCTGACAACAAAGCTCCGATGACATCATCAAATTCAATGGTTTCGGATGAACTAAGACTCATAGAAGTAACAAAATGATCCCACGACTCAGGCAACGAGCACAATAAAGTTATGGCTTCATCCTCGGCTTCAAATTTTACTTATATGCTTTCTAATTGTACAATTAGAGTATTAAAAACATTCAAATGATCAGTAATGGAAGTACCTTCCTTCATTCACAAACTGTATAGCTGCCGCTTTAGGAGAATCCGATTTGTCAAGGATTTGGTCATATACAGTTTCTCCAACTTCGTCCACAAACTAGCTACAGTCTTCTCTGACACGATGTTAAATAAAACATCATCATCCAAACGCAATCGAATTCCGCTCAAGGCTCTTCCATCCAATTCATTCCACTCATCATCTGTCATAGGGTAAGGCAGTTTGGATCTGCCCAACAACGCCTTCGCCACGCCCTGTTGTACCAGCAGATCATGCATCTTTACCTTCCAGATCTGGAAATTATTTTTGCCATTAAATTTCTCGATTTCAAATCGGGCACTCTGAGTTTTCGCCATCTCGTCTAAAACAAAGAATCTCCAATTTCAAAGAAGTTAATAAATAACAAACCGCCTATGCCTTATTGTACAATGCCTCTACTTTATATTAAAAAACCCTTTGTTGTTTGTATTTCAAATTAAAATTGACAAACAATGTAACCGGACTGGCGCGCAACAAAAAACATAAAATAAACTTGGCTCTTGCTGATCAACTGACGATCCGCGCCAACAAAAAATCGGTGTAAGGAAAAAAACTTGGCGTGATTTTACCTTTACTTTCCGCGCCAATTTAGTTCTTAGCGTGCTGGCGCGCTTATCTCCTTCGGGACCGCGCCAATTACCTTTCTGGCGCGACTGTTTATAAGTCAAACGCGCCAACTGCATATCCACGCAGGTTCATATCGGTTTCAACGCTCAGCCACGCCACTCCTTCACGTTGTTTTCAACACGCATCAAAACGAAGCTGCAGCTCATGCGAATCGATCACAACTCATGCGAAGCAATCACGGTGCTTGATATGAATCAATCACAGCCGCATCAAAGGTTTTGCTTTGGCCAAACACGGTGTGTCCAGCTCGTGGTTAAGAAATAGCAATATATACAGCGTTCAGAGATTTAACAGTTCCAACGCTGCTTCAATGCTATCAACCCTCCCACGCGCAGGTAGCTTGTCTTCTGCACGCACACGCACCAACCAACACCGTCTGCATGCACCTTCCGCAGCAAATTTATATATATATATATATATATATATATATATATATATATATATATATATAGATAGATATCACGTGGTATTGCGGGCACAACCTCAAGCCGTAACATTGTTTGCCGCAGGCAGTTTTAAATAAAATGTTTTGCGCTTTGGTCCACAATTCAGCAGCCGACAGTCAACACGCAGGTCCATCCACGCAGATCCGTCCACACAATGTTTAATCTACCACAGACTTGGGCCCGTTCCTCCTCTGCTGCGCACTATGATACCAATTGTTAAATGATATCTACCATGGACATGCTCTATCTACTAGGTAGGGGAACAGGGACCCATAATCAAGTGAGCAAGATAGTGTCCCTCTCCTAAGGAAACGGGTAGAGAGCTGGCCTGATTTCGTTCCCTTCCTCGCTCATGGGTATTCAAAACTTTCTACTACTCACTTGAGTCTGTGCAAAGGTGCCAAGTCATTCAGATCATCAAGACCTTTTCATAGTCCATTGGATTTGAGGCGTGCACTTTAACATGATCACATCCCTTACCTTTTCATGGTGCATTAAATTTTAATGGAACAATTTTACATCATAATTATAGAAAATTTGGTATTACATTTAATAAGATTATTTCCAACAAGTCCCTCTCCTTATTCATTGTTCATCAATTGAAATTGAAAAATGTTAATTCATTGTTTATCAATTGAAATTGAAAAAGTTAAAATTTATTTAATGTTTTAATATGTAAATGTTTTTTAATAGTTATTGTGTATTTTTCAAGAATGGGCATATATACACATGGTTTGAGGTTTAGCGTGGAGATGTGTAAAATGATATATATCGCATGATCAAATTGTATAAATAAAAAAACTTTTATTAAGAAAAAGGATTGAAGAAACGAAGGAATAATGTTTTCATTACATGAAAAATGGACTATTCATCATGCTTATTTATAGTAGCAAAATAAGATTTTAACAATAACTAGAAGATAAGCATTGCAATGCAACAAATAAGATAGCTACATAATGATACAAGTTTCAATGTTCTTTTATTGGACCTCTAACACCCCCAACACCCCAATACCCCGGCACCCATAAGAAAAACATAGCGTGAAAAAAACAAAAAAAACAAAAAACAAAAAACAAAGAATGGGTCCTGCAAGCAAGGACTACTAAGTCACCCATGTAAAACCTCCCATGAGTTCAGAAAAGGAGAAAAACCCATATGAAAAATATCCTCTCCAAAAAGAAAGGACAAAAAAGAAAAGATGAATGAGGAGATGAAGGAAGGAGGACTCAAGATGATCCTCCAAGGGAAATTTCCTTCATTCAAGCATCAATTGTAATCAAGGAAATCATGGTGATGCCAAAGGTTTGGTGTAGATGTTAGAAATTGAGAGACAAGAGAGATTGCACACACAAAACACACACTTTTTATTGACCAGACAAAGGAGTTACATATATAATAATAAGATTGTCAAATTCTAGATGATAAGATCTAAAGAAGGTGGATGTATGACTCATAGACAACTCACACACATAGGGAAATAACTACTTCTAGAATCACACCTAGAGACTCACAATGACAACTCACAACAACACATGGAAGCATTACTTCCAACACCCTCCCTTAATGCTCACATGGAAAACATTGAAAACACATATTACAACAACAAGGATAATCTATGTCTGATTGGTCTTCATCAACACTCACATCCACTCTGGAATCTCGAAAAAACCACTCTTTCACCATGACATCTTTGAGTTGTCACTTGACCTCCATTTAAAATGTAACCGCCTCTGACCATCATTGATGAATTTTTCAAGATCAACAATATTGACACCTCGCCTCATTGGGGCTTCCGCGATAAGTGTCGTCAAGTAATGAACCATCCTATGGATGAACCACCATTTGTCGAATATTTTGCTTTCGGTTATCCGTCATTTGTTAGGATGGAGGTCTAGATACTTAATGTGTTCAAAAGTTGATTAAACAACTTGACCTTACTAACACACAAGAATTGATGTTTCAGAGGGCTTCGACTTTAAGAACCACCAACCCTTTTTATAACTAATAAAAACACATAATAATTGATGTTTCAGACACCGGGGCTTCTATTTTAAGAACTACCAACCTTTTTTATAACCAATAAAAACACAAACACCAACCACCAAAACGTACAGAGACAATATCAATGACTGCTCTTTATTGAGCTATGCAGATCAAATCAAGTATAATAATAATAATAATAACTTTGCTTATATTGGTATTTTCCATCAGATTTGTAGTGTTTGGATCTTGATCTCTGGATAAATAATACCACAATGTTTTAGTAGTTCAAAACTAGAATGAGAAATTCCAACATTCCACTTGCACGTCGCAATTGTACATCTTGCACCATCTGATAATCTCAAGAACCACCATTTAAATCATGTAGACATTGCACTAAATTATAGATACACATTAGATTAAACCAAATCTATGTTGATCCAACTTCTTCACAAGCAAATATCCTCTTCTTTTACAAATATTTTTCCATAATGGAACTTCACACAATAGCAACAACACTGGATCTTCACAATTCTCCTTTGCATGCAACTATCCACAATCCACACACAGATCAAATATTCACAAAAACAATATGTCAAACACTCTACTGAACTAATCTATGTACAAAGGAGTATCATGGCTAAAATTACATGATCTCATCCCCTCTCGTGAGAGAGTCAGGGTTGAACCAACTCTAATACCATATTAGAAATTGAGATCAAGAGCAAAGAGAGAAATTGCACACAACATAAATCACACTTTGATATCTTTATTGATCACAATAGTTACACATATATAGGGCATGCATATCAGACTTCCACACTTCTAGATCGTGACTATTGCTCATACATAGGAAACAACAATTTCTAGATTGACGTTTGGGAACTCTCAATGACAACTCATGACAACACATGGAAGCATTACTTCCAACATTAGATGTTCACAACTTTATATCTAGTGGGAACATACTCTAAGCTAATAATGACATCTTGAATAATTTGGAAAATGAAATGCATATCATTTTCAATATTGTTGGTCCCTTGATGCTCCACTAGATTTATGGAAATATGTATGGTACTCTGATTATCACACCAAATAATAGATGGATGATCATGTTGAATTCAAAACTCAGTCAATGAATATCAAATCTAAAGAGCTTCCTAACAAGAAATAAATGTGGCTCGACACTCAACTTTTATAAAAGATAATGCAATTATGAATTGTTTCTTGCAGGACAAAGCAATAGGAGTAGAACCAAGATGGAAATAAAAACTAGATGTGGAATTCCAATCATAGCCTAGTTAGAATTTGTCAAACCCACAAGCTCATAAGTACCAATGGTTTATTGAATGCCAAACTGGAAGTCTCCTAAATATACCGCAAAAAATGATTTTCTTCCTTCCAATGACTCTCATCAAGATCTTGAGAGAATTGAGAGACCATCACTACTGCAAAACAATGTCAGGTTAGGTGTGAGTTAAATAGAGTAGACTCCCAACCAATTTTTGATACAGTACATGATCCACCCATAGTGAGGTGAAACTAGTCATAAGAGTAACACCTAATTGAAAAGGAGTAGGTGTAGGCTTACAACTAACCATGTCAAGGCATTGAAGTAAATGAAGAGCATTTTTTCGTGAATGATGGCCATCCCTTCTAACACTGATGAAACTGCATTCCAAGAAAGTAATGCAGAAGGCCAAGTTTGGTCATATCAAATTGTCCCATCAATTCTTCCTTGACACTCAAAATCATAGATGAATAAATCCCTATGAGGATCAAATCATCCACATACATAACTTGAATGAAAATATCAAGCCCTTCCTATGAGTGCAAACTATAGGATCAGAATGAATCGGTTGAAATATGAAGCAACAAGAAAAATACCATCTTATCATAGTGAGCTCTAGGAGCTTGTTTGAGACTATATAGTGAATGTTGAAGCCTAAAAAGTGGTGAATAATCCTACACAAAACCAACAGGTTGTTCTATGTAAATATCATCATGTAGATCACCATGCAGAAAGGAACCTTTTACATCCATTTGGTAAAGTGGAAAACCTTGTGAGGAAACAAGAGAAAGCACAAGATGTATAAAATCCATCTTGGAAACAAAGGCAAAGGTCTCATAATAATAAATTCCTTCAACCTATGAAAATAACTTGACCCATAAGAGGTGTCTTTCATTTGTTAATAGAGAAATTTGTTGCATATTTGCTTGTGTAGAGCCATTTACAATGAACCAACTTATGTCTTTTTGGGAAGAGGAATGAGATCCCAAATGTGATTCTTCATCAAAGAAAAATACTATTCTATCATGGTAGCTTCCCACTCAAGTATTCCAACAATGTCAAAAAATTGTTGTGGATCTTCTGAAATGGCGTGACCTAAGAGAGAGATTCCACATGACTATGGATCATTGGAGGTAAGATAACTAAAATCAAGGGCTTCATAGCCATATCTATCCGACAAATTTTACTAATGAGGACTCCTCCTCAAATATTGGCCATGAAAATTGTTCTTGGTTAGATTACTCAAGTTCACGTGATGTTGATGGTGTATTCTATTTTGGCTAAGGAAAATCAACTGAACTTTATTCATCTTCCAAATCTACAAAAATATCAGTATAAGCAGGACCATTATCAATAGTAAAAGTTGAGGAAGGTGAAGAAGATGATGCCAAATTGTTGTGCTCATCAAAATGGACATCCCTTTGAAAAAATACTTCCTTAGAAGTAGGAAAAAAGAGTCTATATTCCTTCATCTCTTAATAATAGCCAACAAATATAAACCATGTTGAATTTTTTTTTACATTTCTTTGTATTTTTCATCTGGAATTAATACCCAAGTTGGACTACCAGATACTTTGAATGAAGATACATCAAGATTAATAGACGTCCAAACTTCCATTGGAGTCATATAGTGAACTACCCTATGAGGCCTCTAATTTTGAATATAATTGGCACAATCAATTGCTTCAGCCTAGAAAGAAGGTGCCATGTTCTTGGACTTAATCATGTAATTATCCATCGCCTTTAACGTTTAATTGTTCCTTTCAGCAACATCATTTTGTTGAGGGGTGTAGGGAAAAAAGTTCTTTAATGTTGTATGTCGTGTTCTCTATAGAACTCTTTGAATGCAAAACTCACATATTCACCCCATTATCAATGCATAGTGTCTTGATGGAGCAAGAAAATTGCTTCTCAATAAAGGTTTAGAATGTCTTAGATATTGAGAATACTTCACTCTTGTACTTAAATATGTATATCCAAAAGTGTTGTGAGGAATCATCAATAAATGTGAGTAAAGACTTAGCCCCTGAGAAAGAATGAATTGAAAATGACATCAAATAACTATACACTAACTCAGGAGGTGTTGTAGCATGTAAAGCTTACCCTTTAGGAAAGGGATCTTGATGTTTCTATCCAAGAGCACAACCCACACAAACCCCATTCATACAAGAAACCTTTGAAATACCAAGAGACATATTTTGAGGGCATAATTGTTGCAAATATCTGTAGTTTAAATGTTAAAATATTTCATGCCAAATCCTACTAAAAGAATTAGCATGAGCAATGAAACAAGAAGTTAATTTGGGTACAAAACTAGCAAACCTATATAATCTAGAAGTGTGATGAACCTATCCAATAGAAAGAAAAACTCCTCGATCATGTATCTCTGCATACCAAAACATGTGTACCATAATAAATATATATATGCCTTCATTCAACCTCAATAAGTAATTCAAATTGCATTACCTACTATGGATAATTTTAGCAGCTTCTATAGTTAATTGAGAGTAATTTGAGTTACCACAAATTCAACTACTCAAATAAACTCATGTCTATCTCTGTTCTATAACTAGAGATCAATTAATTGATAGACACTAGAGTTAACTCCACTAGATAGTTAATTTTAGCCATCAATTAGTCCACAACTCACTTAAAGGAATCTAACTTGAATTAGCTTACAATAACTCAGTGATAGGCCACATCACACATGTTAACTGAAAGCTAACTCATGCATCTATGAGATTGAATTTGAATTGGAATACTTGACTAAGGCATAAGTCAAAGAAGCGATTCCTTGCTACATTTTCAACACTCCCTCTTAGTGATGAAGGGATTCTTGGACAAACCTTGTCCACCTGGATATGTCTTCAACTCTACCAAGTTCGATGTTGCTCCAGCTGCTCCCTATAACCTAGAAGTATGACTTAGAAGAATTATCTACTTCCTTATGTGGAACCTTCTTTGAAGACCCATTCTTTACCACCATGCTTTGTGAGTTCACCACTTTAGTCATAAGTGCCAAGTACCATGTGTACTTGGGTGTCTACTTCTTGATGTTGGGAGAATAAACTCTCTTCTAAGATCTCTTAACCAAATCCTTTTCCCACTTGGATCGAACTTTCCCTATACTAGAAGTCTCTGACTGAGTGGATGCCTCCACTCGCCCTAGGCTATGGTCCTCATCATCATCTTGCCGGTCATCCCAACTTCCAACTAGCTTAGACTAAAATTAAGATATTATTTGAGGCTCCATATTTATATCTCTATCCTTCTCTCACTCAACCACCACATATACTATGAGAACTCTCTTCCTTGTTGCTCAAGGATGCACATGCATCTACCTCCAATTTGTAGAGGTTCTCAATCCTGAACCCAATCTGCTTGACTTGTCCTAAAGTAGAATTCTTGATGCAAGCCTTCCCTTTGTTGAATACAACATCATACCCTTTGTCTTCAATGGTTGTTAGTTAGACAAGGTTTTTCTTCAATCCTGGAACATACATCACATTCTTGAGGTGGAGCAGGGAATCAAACTCCCTCTTAAAGCTCACTGTACTAAATCCTTAAGTTAGGTATCTACCATAATCTCCAAGCTCGATATGGAATTGCATGTATTTCTCCTCCAAACTACTGAAGAATTCCTTATCCCATGTTATGTGGAATGAAGCCCCTGCGTTAGTCTACCATAAATTACCTCGTACTAAGATTACCATGCAAGTTGTCAAAGAGAAATCCAATTCAGACTGAGAAGAGAGTGCTTCTCCTCTTTCCGTTATTTCAGCATGCTTGTTGGATTTCTTGTTTCAGCATTTTGTAACATAATGTCCAAGCTCATGACAATGAAAACACTTGATCTTGCTAAGATTCGTTTTCCTTACCTCCATTCTGACTAGACTTGATTTTTCCTTGGGCCTTCTGGCCCTTTGATTTCTTCTCTCTACTAGCTAAAGAAAATTTCTCCTCATATTTTGTCCCATATGAAACTCCATACCTAGTGTTCCTCCTTATCTCTTCTTGCACAAGATCTGACCACAATCTCTCCTAATTAGAGAGCTTATCTTTTTCATTCACTACATCCTAGAAACTATGCCAAGGTTTGTGAATCCAAAGAAGAGTAATGCTTACAAGATATTCTAGTGGAACTATTTCTCCAACACCTCCAACTTCATCCCTCACTTAAGAAAACCTAGATAGATATGTAACAATGGGCTCATTCTTTCTCATTCAAATGTTCCTCAATTTGTCCTTCAAAGAAAATTTTCTAGCATCACTACTGCTTTCAAACATATCAATACGCCTTCCACATATATAATGTTGTCATCCTTCCCATGAAAATTTGGAACAATATGGTCTCTAACTCCTTATAGGATCATCCTCCTAGTTTTGGCAGTGTCCTTCCTCCATTGAGTCAGCCATTGTGCATCTAATGCAGGAGGTTTATGAATATTAGTCTTGATATATTCCAAACTCCGTTATCATCTAACACAACCTCCATTATGTCCAGGTTCATTGCACAAAAATTCGAAGTCCCTTCTAGGGTATGCTCTATCCTCGAGCCATAGGATGACATGATTCCTGCACTTGCAGCATTCCTGCACTAACTGATCTTCTCTCCAATTCACTTTGAATATGATCAAGGAACTTATTCTCTATCTTGTTTCTAGCTCTGATGCCATGTAGAAAATCCACGAAATCTTGCAACTACTAATGAGATCATACTGATCACAAAATACACGAGATTTCTCTACCAATAATTTACAAAAATAAAACAATGAATAGAAACACAATCACACATAGAACACATAATATATCTAGGGATCCCAACTGGGAAAAACCCCTGCTTTCTTGTATTGAATCAAGTAAGAATTTTGATCTATTACATACAATCTACTTCAAGTCTGAAGCTCCTTGCAATACTGATCAACTCTCTACAAGACTTTCCCAACACTTAGGCAAATAAGGCTTGCTAGGAGATCCTATTTCCTAACGTAATTCTACCCCTAATAGGAATTTATGTTATTTCCTTTCCTAATTCCCAAGATAAACCAAAATCTCGCAAGCTCTGCACACCAAAACTTGTATACCATAATAAATAGATTTGTGCCTTCATTCACTCTAAATCAGAAATTTGAATCGCATGACCTACTAGGGCTAATTTTAGCAACGACTACAATTAACTAAGAGTAAGTTGAGTTAACACAAATTCAACTACTCAACTAAACCCATTTCTATCTCTATTCTATAACTAGAGATCACTTAACTGAGAGATACTAAAGTTAACTAAACTAGATAGCTAATTTTAACCATCAACTAGACCACAACTCATTGAAAGCCATCTAACTCAAATTAACTAATAATAACACAATGATAGGTCACATCACACATGTTAACTGAAAGTTAGCTAAAGAATCTATGAGATTGAATTCGAATTGACATCTTTGACTGAGGCACAAGTCAAAGAATCCATTCCTTGCTACATTTTCAACATTAATTACTCAAGTAATTACTTCTTTAAATTTAATTTTGCCTTTAGTTAACTCATTGTTACACAAGAAAACCTCAAGGAAAATCTTTATAAGTGAGAGAAAAACATGAGATAGTCATCATGACTCTAGCTTAAGGCTTAAGAGAGTGTGATAGAGCTTAGTTTATTCCTAGTGAGGCATTGTAGCAATGGGTTAATTCCTAGTAGTGTGCCATAACACTCCACTAAGGCTGAGTTAAGTGACATCTAGAGGTATGGAGGCCAAAAATTGAGCTTAAGAGTGATTTTCTAAGATTTTAGCATCGAAATGAGGCTCAGTGGGACATTATAGTGTTTCCTTGATATTTAATGTAGTGCTAACGAGGTCCAAGAGGAAGAAATTTGAACTTTAAGGTCAAGTCTTGGGGCAGTAGCTCTGCCTTGAGACCCGAGAGGGCATTATAGTGTTGGATTTATGTGTAAAAAAAAAACATTGTTAGAATATGGTGAGCAACAAATGAGATGACAATGTGCTAAAAAAAATGAGATCACAATTTGAGAAACAATAAATGTTGTTAGGGTGAATGCATGAAGATGGGTTACACTTTTGGGCCAAATGTGGTGATGGAATTTCAAAATTTTACTCTTTTATTGAATTGAAGCCTTCAAAATTCATATAAACATTGTGAATTTTGATCTGGAGTAAAAAGACAATTTGTGGAGAATTATGTTGTTGTCCTAATTATATTTTTTGCAAAAAAAGGTAGTGTCGTATAATATGCCAATCTTTCATTAAATGAAATGCTTGTCCTTGCAAATTTTCACACTTATTAAGAGGTATGCATGTGTTCATGTAGCATAACTTAGTCTAAAATGTGTAATTTTTAAAAAATATACAAGCATGATCTACACAAAGAGAACTAAGTTCATATTAAAATATATATTTTTATGAAAAAAATATATATTTTTATTATTTTTCAAAGTTGGCCAAGTAATATTTCAATTGCATTTTATAGAGACGTGTTCACTTTAGGTTTTTTCCAACTATTTAAATAAATTGAAAAACCAAGAGTACACTTTTGAGGATGAATCATAAACAAAGATAGTGGTATTTTTTGAAATTTTTTATTTGTGTATATTTTATGAACTATTGATTTTTTATTCAGCCTCTTTAAACTGTCCAAAAACAATTCAAGCATTATGTTTAAAAGAAATTAGATAAAAAATATCATATGAATTTGAAAATCTCAAACTCATATGCCATTGGATAGAGGATTCCTTCATGAATCCAACATAATCAACTCCGGCACCTAAGGTCAAATTTTTCCCTAAGTCCACTAGGGTTCAAAATGGTGTTGTAGAAAATTTTGCAGAAGGGGTGCTGAAATTATGGATTTTAGGACCTCAGAAGCTCGATCGAGCACTTAAAATGCTCGATCGTGTGCTAAAATTTTTAAATTCAAATGGCTCGATCAATCTATTTTAAATTAAAATATCTCAATCAAGCTATTTTTTAACACTTGAGGAGCTTGATCGAGTGCTTAAACTGCTCGATCGAACCCTCTCTTTTTTCACATAATGTGTCGTCTCTTGCCAAAAAGTGTAACCCGGCTCCATGCTATCACCCATTAGAATGTGACAAACAATAAACAACTCATAATGTGAAGAAAAATAAATGTCGTCACAATGTGATGCACAACAAATGACATCACAATGTAATGAACATCAAATATCATAGAAATTGGACAAAAAGTTGATGCCACAATGCAACAAAGAAAATTGTTGACAACCATGGTCGCTTATGTTAAATTATGTCAATCATAATGTTCCCTTAGTTCATTGAGGTCAGACATAGTTAACCATGGCCATATCTGGTTGAGCATAGTCAATCATAGACAATAAGGTTAATCATGGTCAAGACAACCAACCATGTTTAACCAAGGTCAAATGTGACAAAACCATGGTCAACACGATTGATAATGATTAATCGTGGTGAACCATGGTCAAGATGGCCAACCATGGTCCACATTGGCATCATGGTTGGTCGTGGTCAACCACATTCATCTATAGGTAAATGCTAACAACTTGGTCTACAATGTCTAACTATAGTCAATCATATGTTGTCGATAGTCAACCATGGTCAAATAAGCTCAGTCATGGTCAAGCATGTCAACTGTGGTCAAACCATGAAGGATTTACCTTGTTAACCAATATCTTACCATATTCATTCATAAAGGGAATTTTAAGTTGTGGAAAACAATGTCAATATACTGTAAGTATTTGTTGGGGGGGCATAGATGTGGGGTAGAGGGAAATTATAGATATTGTGAGTTATAAAAAGGGTTAATCATAAAAAATAGAAGATATTTATTAAAAACAAGGGTTATTTTTATTAGAAGGTTGTATTGGGAAGAGGTTCAACGAAAGGATTTTGGGAGGATTTTATCAATATATAATGAGATTAGGGTATTCTTTAATATCCCATGAGTAATGGTGCTATGACATAAGTTGACTAAGTGGAGAACTAATTGTATTGGGAAACGGTTCAACGAAAGGATTTTGGGTGGATTTTATCAATATATAATGAGATTAGGGTATTCTTTAATATCCCATGAGTAATGGTGCTATGACATAAGTTAACTAAGTGGAGAACAAGTTGTATTGAGAAGTGGTTCAACAAAAGGATTTTGGGATGATTTCATCAATATATAATGAGATTAGGGTCTTCTTTAATATCCCATGAGTAATGGTGCTATGCCATAAGTTGACTAAATGGAGAACCTATGGGTCAAATATAGCCACCAAATTTAACCATATTCGATCTTGTTCAACCACATTCAAACAATTTTGAGCCATAATTAAACAATATGAATCATAGTTAACCATGATCTTCTAAACTACCCTATACATATTAATTTTGAACTAAAACAACCACATTTTAATATATCTCATCAACTCAACTTTATTTTCGGGTTATAATAACATCATTACCATATAGAAAAATAAAAATAAAAAAACATTAAATTATCAACATCTCATTTTGCACGTAAGAAAAGGTCTCAAACTAGTGGTAGTTATCGTCTATGAAAATATACATTTCCGAGTACCTAGACCTTACGTCTCTTTGACGAATCCATTCGCTCCTTTTTCGAAGACTATTTGTGATCAACATTCATTCTACTATACGACATCTTAATTTTATGTTAATTAAATTAAATTTTTCTTTCCATACATTTTCCCTTACGTCATGAGCTAAAATGGATAAAAAGTTTGTAGAAATTTTCGTAAAGGATATATCTGTTTAAAGAAACTCTGTTTTCCTAATTTAAAATTTATTTATTTTTTTATAGTGAGAAATTTTATTAGTTTTTAAATTAGAAGGGGATAATTATTTTTGGTTATTATTTTAGAATTTATTTATAATTATTATTCGAACAATAAATTAATTTTTCTAGACTATCAAATTTCAAAATATTATAAAAAACTATAATTTTATAGACAATTTATATTTAGCAAATTAATTACTTAACAAGGCCACATAGCTAGAGTTTTGTGCCATTAGTTTAATAAAATATTTTAATGTCATGAAATGTTGTATGTACTCCAAACGATAATAAAATTGTAAAAGGAGTTTATGAATATTTATTTAACGTTTTTTAATTAATTTTAATACAATTATTTTTTTATTGATAAAGGTTTTTTCCTCCAAGGAAAAATCGTAATTTCACTAATTTATTGATAAAGGTTTTATATATATAATTGACATTGAAGAGAATGAGAACAAGTTAATAATTATTTATTTAATATTGAATGATGACAATTTTTTTTATATAATGTTAATATTATAGTACACATATCATGTCGTTAGAGAATAGATTGATATAATGAGAGTTGTACAAATTCTATATTTTTACATATTTTTTTCATATTTGTATTTTTTAAATTATCTTTTTTATAAATTAAAAAATAAAACCCATAAAAATTGTCTTATCAATACTTATATCAATGGGAAAATGGAATTTTTGAATTTAATTACAAATGATTTGTGTTTATGGTACATAGTGATTAATATATAATGTTATTTCTCAAATTATTTATATTTATTGTACATAGTAATTAGTGATATTAGTACATAGTAACTAATAACAGAGTACATAAGAGTCAATTTTTACATCATTTCACAATAAAAAATAAGACATTTCAACCAATCATATTTGAGATAAATAAAAATAATTTTTATTTAAAAATAATAAATTTAATTTCATAATGTTACACTTTGAATAGATTTTAAATTTTCTTAATTAAAAAAAAAACAAAACAAAACAAAAACTAATAACAATGAAAAATGAATAACGTACTAAATTGTGTACCGAAATATAATAATTCTGTTATTTAAAATTTCTTATGTTGGTCACTGTCAATACATTTTTTTCGCAGTGAAAAGAGATTCCAGGATCATCATCAGCACTCCGACGTCGTTGAGAAGCAATGCTCATCAAATACAAAATAACGTAGATTACAGAAGCGGAGTACTATTTGTTGCATAAGCGAATTCTCACCGCAACTCATTCTATTCTACTTTAAACAAACAATGACAGGAACAAAACGATTGATTGCACGAGCTGTCCTAACCCAAGATGCATTTCAAGTCATTCCATTCATTTTAATGTAATTAGGTCCCTCTATCTGCCCTCATCTCAGAAATCGGAAACAGGGAGGAGGACATGAGAGTCGTTGCCGATGAATATGCCGCCGTAGACGAGACCCGCGAGGCCGCCTCCTATCAGAGGTCCAACCCAGTACACCCAGTTGTCCGTGAAGTCTCCGCTTACGACAGCAGGACCGAAGGAGCGAGCGGGGTTCATGGAACCGCCAGAGAAGGGACCGGCGGCCAAGATGTTGGCGCCCACGATGAATCCGATGGCAATGGGAGCGATGGTGCCGAGGTCGCCCTTCTTGGGGTCGGCGGCGGTGGCGTAGACGGTATAGACGAGAGCGAATGTGATAACGATCTCCATCACCACGCCCTCGCCGGTGCTCATGCCCGACGCCACCGAGTGAATGGGTGTCGTCTGCATTGCAACCAATAAATTGTTATCATTATCAATTAGTATCAAAACTACGATGGCATAACATCTTTCGTGTGGCTTACCAAACCGCCAGTGGTGAACTTCAAGAGGAGGCAGGCAACGATAGAGCCGAGGAGCTGAGCGATCCAATAGAAAACGCCGCGGAGGAGCGAGATGTGGCCACCTAGGGCGAGTCCGAAAGTGACAGCCGGGTTGACATGACCACCGGAAATGTTAGCGGCGATGGAGACAGCCACAAAGAGCGCGAGGGCGTGAGCCAATCCCACCCCTACCAGGCCCGCCGGGGTCAGAGATGCATCCGAAGTCAGCTTGTCTGCAAGCATCATATTTACAAAAACCCATGATCACAAACTTTTCGAATTTGGGTGAGAAGGGTGCCAGAAAAGAAGCGCAATAGAGAAGAGAAGAGAACGAACCGTAAGCCATGACAGATCCGACACCGGCAAAGACGAAGAGCAGAGTGGAGATAAACTCTGCAACATATGTCCTGATCGCTTCGAACTTGAACGCGTCATCAAAGCTGCCGAATACTATCTCCACACGCCCCATCCTGCTCAACCCCAAATTTCCACTCCCAAACAAAGCCCCAAAGATTAGAAATAAAACCAAACAATGTCCACTGAATCTCGCAGTTGCTATTGATTATAGTGAAAAGCCTCCGCTAGTTTCCACTTATATACTATCTACTAATCCTATGGCCGTCGTAGAAGTAGGCATCGAGGCAGCCTGCTGCCAACACACCTTGCTGTCGTGGAAATGTGTGGACGCACCGTCCATGGCAGGTGACACACTATGAATTCCATCCACCATGTTTTTTAATCATAAAATGACGATAATGTCCCCACTAGTGGCCCGTTAATTCAGCGCTCACAAATCTGAGGAGCCAAAAAAACTGGTAGAAGAACATGATCGGAGTTCAGTTGAAGTGAAATTATTATAATTGAAAATTAGGATGGCGGGTATGGTGATAGAAGTAATGGGACCCACCATTCACCGACCTGGCCGTCCATTATCATATATACTCCTGATGAGCTGCACAGCATTCATTCGTTTGCTGGATTATTCGTACTGTCCATTAATAAATAAATGTGTTTGAATTTAGGTGACAGGCTGTTTGAAGGGCTCTCTATACGAGAGGACGTAAGAGGAAAAGGGCGAAATTTCTGTACCAGAAAGACTAGAGAGTAAGAGGACTTCATTCCCTTCCTCGCTCGCGGGTGAAAATAACTTTTTGTCACTAACTTGAGTCCTCTTCATCTTCATTCATACCAAGAAACATGTCACTCGGATATCATTAGGAGCTGTTCATAGTCCATTTGGATTTGAGGCATGCACGTTAACATGATCTCATTCTTGAGCTTTTCATGGTACATTAAAATTTAAGTGAACAACTTTACATCATAATTATGGAAAATTTGCTATTATGTTTAATAAGATTAGTTCCAAATGGCAGCAAGTCGCTGCTCTTATTCATTTTCTATCAATTGAGATTGTAAGGGTTAAAATTTAGCCAGTGTTTCTAATATTTTAATGTTTTTTAAGTTGAAATAATATGAAAAAGTATAGTTATAACTGTGCAATCGCACATGATGAATGAATATATATATATACAAGTTTTATGTAAATTATGTTTGTGTATAATGTTGATAAATGAATATACATACACATGTTTTATATAAATTAGGTTGGATTACATTTATTTATAAGTAAATGTTAAATGGCCAACAACAAATGACATATAAGTTATGTTTGGCCACATTTATCTATATGTAAATGTTAAATGGCGAGCAACAAATGACATTACAATGTGTTAAACAACAAATGAGGTCACAATTTGAGAAATAATAAATGTTGTTAGGGTGAATGAATGAAGATGGGTTGCACTTTTGGGCCAAATGTGACAGTGAAATTTCAAAATTTTACTCTTTTAATGAATTGAAGTCCTCAAAATTCATATAAGCATTGTGAATTTTGATTTGGAGTAAAAAGACAATTTGTGGAGAATTATGTTGTTGTCCTAATGATATTTTTTGCAAAAAAAATTAGTGTCATATAATATGTGAATTTTCCATTAAATGAAATGCTTGTCCTTGCAAATTTTCACACATCTTAAGAGGTATGCATGTGTTCATGTAGGATAAATTAGTCTAAAATGTGTAATTTATATATATATATATATATATATATATATATATATATGAGCATGATCTACACGGAGAGAAACAAGTTTTTCATATTAAACAATTATTTTTTTATGAAAAACTATATTTTTTATTATTTTTCGAAGTTGGCAAAGTAATATTTCAATTGTATTTTGCAAACACATGTGTTCGCATAAGTTTTTTCAACTTTTAAATAAATTGAAAACCTAGGAGTACCCTTTAGAAGATGGCTTGAAAACGAAGATAGTGGTATTTTTGAAATGTTTTCATTGTGTATAATTTATGAACTATTGATTTTTTGTTCAGCCTCTTTAAAACTGTCCAAAAAAAATTCAAGCATTATGTTTAAAAGAAATTAGATGAAAAATATCATATGAATTCAAAAATGTCAAACTCATATGTCATTGGATAGAGGATTCCTTCATGAACCCAACATATTCAACTCCGCCACTTAAGGAAAAAATTTTCCCTAAGTCCATCAGGGTACTAAATGGTGTTCCAAAATAATTTGTAGAAGAGCTACTGAAAGTGTGGATTTTAGGACCTCAGAAGCTTGATTGAGAGCTTAAATTTTCAATTCAAATAGCTTAATTGAACTACTTTACATTCAAATAACTTGATCAAGCTACTTTTTTAGCACTCAAGGAGCTTGATCAAGCACTTAAAAATGGATCAATCAAGTTCCTAAATTTCTCGATCGAGCCCTCTTTTTTTTTTCACCTAAATGTGCTCTATCTTGCCAAAAAATGTAACCCAACTCCATGCTATCACCTGTTAGAATGTGACAAATAATAAACAACATCATAATGTGATGAACAATAAATGTCATCACAATGTGATCCACAACAAATGACATCACAATGTGATGAACATCAAATATCATTGCAATTGGACTAAAAATTGATGTCACAATGCAACAAAGAAAATTGTTGACAACCATGGTTAATTATGTTTAATTATGTCAACCATAATCTTCCCTTAATTCAATGAGGCCAGACACAACTAACCATGGTCATATTTGGTTGACCATAGTCAATCATAGAAAATAAGGTTAACCATGGTCAAGACAACTAACCATGTTCAACCAAGGTCAATTGTGACCAAACCATGGTCAACACGGTTGATAATGATTAATAATGGTGAACCATGGTCAAGATGGCCAGCCATGGTCCACATGGCCATCAAGGTTGGTCATGGTCAACCACATTCATCTATAGGTAAATGCTAACAACCCTGGTCTACCATGTTTAGCAATAGCCAATGACATTTTGTCCACAATCAACCATGGTTGAATAAGATCAAGCATGGTCAAGCATGCCAACCATGGTTGAATAAGATCAATCATGGTCAAGCATGGTTAAGCATGCTAACCATGGTCAAACCATGAAGGATTTACCTTGTTGACCAATATCTTACCATATTCATTCATAAAGGGGATTTTAAATTGTGGATAATAAATTCAATATATTGTAGGTATTTGGGGGGGCATACATGTGGGGTAGAGGGAAATTATAGGTATTGGGAGTTATAAAAATGGTTATTCATTAAAATTAGGTGATATTTATTAAAAATAGGGGTTATTTTTATTATAATTTTTTATTGGGAAGGGGTTCAACAAAAGGATTTTGGGAGGAATTTATCAATATATAATGAGATTAAGGTATTCTTTAATATCCCATGAGAAATGGTGCTATGACATAAGTTGACTACGTGGAGAAACTATGAGTCAAATATGGCCACCAAATTCAAGGGTATTCAACCTTGTTCAATCATGTTCAAAAATCTTGGCCAACCTTTTTCAAACAAGCTTGGTCAAGCATCTTCATCCATGCCCAACCACAATAAACCATAACCAACCATGAATAACCTAGTTAACCATGGTCAACATGGACTACCATGTTTGTAATCAATCATAACTTGACCATACCTAACTATAGTCAACCATGTTCAAACATGGTCAAGCAAGCTTAACCATGGTCAAATTATGGTAACCAAGTTTTTCCATGGTCAATCTTATTCATTAATGTAACATAAACACATTGTTACATTAATGGTTGGCCATGATCAATCATGGTCTACCTTGTCACCTATCTTCAACCATTAATGTAACATTAATTTAATATCAACATTAACATTGATGTAACATCAACCATGGCCAACCATGGTTGAAAAAAAAATGTAACAATGCTCAACATGAATGTAACATAAATACATTTTTACATTAATGGTTGACCATGGTCAATCATGGTTAGCATCATCTACCCAATTCAATAATTAATGTAGCATTAACATTAACACTAAGGCAACATTAACCATTGTCAACCCTCCTTAATCATGGTCAACCTTCTCAAGGAAGGTGAACCATGGTCAATTATTGTCAACCATGGTCAACCTTGTCAACCCTCTTGAACCATAGTCAACCATCAATGACCCTCAGCAACCATGGATAACCATTCTCAATTATGATCAACCCTCATCAACATTTTTGGACCATAGTTAGACAATGTGAATGATAGTTAATCACGATCTACTAATCTTTCCCATGCATGTTAGTCATCAACTAACACAACCACATTACTAAAGTGGTCGATATATCTCATCAACATTATTTTCTACTTATAATGGCACCAATTACGATAAAAAAAATAAAAAGTGGATTAATAATGTATACCAATAATTTTATTAACATAGTTATGCTATATTATAGTAATAAATATCAATATGAATTTTATTTTATTTTTAAACATTAAATTATCAACATCTCATTTTGCATGTAGGAAAGTCTCAAACTAGATTAGTTGTCGTCTATGAAACTATACATTTTCGATTCGCTGGACCTTACGTCTCTTTGAAGAATCCATTCGATCCTTTTTCGGAGCCTATTTGCGATCAACATTCATTCTACTATATGACATCTTAATTAGTATGTCACTTCCCTTTGGGCAGTGACATATAGATTTGGTGCAAATGTATTAATCGACCACCTGTTGCATAGTTGAACCTTTAGCATTACAGTTCCCAACGTGGTGAGGTCGGTGTGCCGCCACCACCATGGATGCAGATGCCAAGGATCGACATCACCAGGTGTAAATCCAGGCAGGGAGGATAAGCGGCCAGGAAGGGAATTATATGAGGTTTAAGGAAGTTGTAAATCTAGGCAGAGAGGACAAGCGAGTGTTCAAGACAAGAATTAGTCGAGGTTTAATTGTTCAGGATGGGATTAGATGAGGTCTAATTGTGGGCTTTGGGTATTTTTCCATTATGCCTAGTCTCTCTTCAAGTTTTTCTTTCTGTCTCTCCAGCCGCTCTTCAAGGGTTTATTTCTATCTCTAGTCGCTCTTTAGGGATTTCAATCGGTCTCCCGTCGATGTTCAAGGGTTTCTTTCTGGTGCTTTGGTAATATTTGGTACTTTGGTGTTGTATTGTTTAAGGGTTTAACGAATTTGCTCTCAAGGGTTTCTTATTTTTTCACTGGTGGTTCGCTTTTTGTTTCTTTCTATCTTCAATTGCTCTTCAAGGGTATTTTTTTAGGGATTTGGTACTTTGTGTTGGTGGAGGGTTTTACGCCCTTCACATAAGCCAACAAGATTTCAAGGGCTTCTTGTTTTTTCCCTAGTGGTTTGGTCTTACCAAACGTGCCTACGGGTTTAGGAAGCTCTCAAGGGTTTCTCATTTTTTTGTTGGTGGTTTAGTTTTTGTCTGTAGTCACTCTTGAAGGGTTTCTTTCTGTCTTCATTCACTCTTCATGGGTTTTTTTTTGTCTGCAATCGCTCTTCAAGGTTTTTTTCTGGTGCTTTGGTAGAAATCGCTCTTCATGGATTTTTTGTTGTTGTATTGGTGGAGGGTTTGACGCCTTTCACACAGGCAAAAAATATCTCAAGGGTTTCTTGTTTTTTCCGTGGTGGTTTGATCTTACGAGTTGTGCCTATAGGTTTCCCAAAAACCACAATTCAAGTATCACATTTCTGTTTTTTTTATTGTGGATGTACTCATGGACCTTGTTTTCTGCCTGAGGGTACTAATATGTTTATCTCTGTGTTGCAGGTGTGTTGTGACAAAGGTTAGGGCTACTATGCTAGGAGGTGGAATGCTTCCAGAGTTGATACTTGGACAAGGTGAAAACTAATGCTTGTATTTGGATTAAAATTGTATTTTTTTTTATGGTTCATCAAAATACTAAATGTCTTGCGAGTCTGAAAGTCTCACTAATAGAAACTCTAGCTACTCCTCTGGTAGGAGTCGTGATAAAAAATATGAAGGCCCCATTGAAAGGGGTCTTGAACAATATAGATAGGTGGAATAGATAAGACCTAGTTGCTTACAAGTTTTGACATTGCTAAAACAGTCGCTTCATGGGTGATATTTCCTTATGAGATGCGAAAATCGACCTTGGTGTGAGGGTTTCATTTTATTTTTTTGATTGTTTGTCTTTCAACGTCTCAATCAACGTATTTTGTATGGTTGTTAGGCCACTGCAACAATTTGAAATTCAGACTAATAGCAATACTTTATGTGATCCAGGTGGATATTGATGGCCACCTGCCAAGTCCACATGGACCCCCACCATTGTCTTTCTCAGCATTTTCAGTTTCCTTAATTGTAGCACAACTTACTATTTTTAGCAGTTTTTCGGGTCCTGAACTTCCAGAGCCGTTTTGAGGCCCTAAACGACGTTTTTTGGGGAATCCAGGGGCAACATGGGTCCATGGAATGGATCGATGTTGCCCGTTCCAATAATGGTAGTGCTCGGATAGATCTTTCTAACGAGCTATTGTACGCGTCAAACAGAGATCGTATGCCAAAGTTACGACCCCGGGAAGTTGATGTACCAATTTACCCCAAACGGGGCCCACAGTTTGGCGTTTCATCTCCTAGGGTTAGGTTTTGGAATGTTAAGGGTTTTCCATTGTTTCTCAACAATAAATAGGCCTTCGAGCCTCATTGTAACACATTTCAGAGGCATGTAGCCACCACATCTCTTCTCAGAGATAAGCTACCATCGCCCTAGTTGGTTTATTTCCATTTCTGGTTGTAAGCATATTTCAGTATTTTCCATTAATGAAATGAAGTATTATTTCCACTGCATCTTTGTGTATATGGTTATCTCTGTAATTTGTTGCGTTCCTGTTTAAATCCGGATCAGTGGTATCAGAGCGATCTGCTTTTTCTCTGTTTTTCTTTGCATGTCCCCAACAAGGTTGGGATATAAGGAGTTAGGGCTTGAACTGGTTGAAACTTTGCAAGACCAGCCTCGCAAATCCCGACGGCCTCCCATGGCGGATGAGAAGAAAGACGAGGGGCAGGAGATCCCATCAAAATCTTGCTCGAAGAAGCCCTCGAGCGACAACGGAACGCGATGATGGACAGCTTTGCCCAGATCCTTCAGCGACTACCCAGAAGCGACGCATCGGCTTCCAGCAGCTACTCTGGAAACGCCACACCCTTTAAGGTACAAGTTAATTTTGAAATCCCCATATTCGAGGGTCAGATAGACGCAGATGCCGTAGATAAATGGTTAAATCTGCTAGAGGGTTATTTTTCTGTTCATGAATTTTCGAGTCGGGAAAAGATTGTTTTTGCTCTTCTCAAAGCAGCCCCCCACGTCAAGGACTGGTGGGAAACCTACTGCGAGCAGAAGGATGAAAGTACTGGCTCACTATTTTCAGCCGCACCCACCTGGAATTCATTCCGGGATGCCATCAAGGAGCAGTACTACCCTGTTGGAAGCTATGAGGATGAATACATAAAGTGGACCACGCTGCGGCAGGGAAGGGACCAAGACGTGCCGGAGTTCACCAATCTTTTCCATACACTTCACACAAAGTTGGGTATCAAGGATTCGGAGCAACATTTGATACTCAAATACCGTGGCTGCTTGCACAAGTACATCCAGGAAGAAATACAATTCCTGAACATCTCCTCGCTCGGCGCAGCATACCGATATGTCATCAAGGTCGAGCAGAAGTTTAAACAAAAGAAGCGAGACTTTGGATCTGCGAATCCAAAGCAGGGGAAAGGTGCCCCTAAACCACAGAACAAAGGACAAAGCCAAAGCGGGACAACCCAAGACAACCAGCTGAAGCTGCAAGCAAAAAACAGCGCCGCGAAGCCGAGAAAGGACACTGGAAAATGGTGTGAGTTCCATAAGAGCTCCACTCACAACACAAGTGAGTGTCGGGCCAAGCAGTCACTGGTGGCTGAGCTAAAGGTTTCATAATCAGATGCATGTTTCGACTCTGAGTCAGAACCCAATAAGGGGAATGAAAAAGGGAAGCAGATCATTGATGCGGATCCCAACGCCACTGTTGCTACCGCCAAGATCCAGAAAAATGAACCCGAAGATCCAGAGGAGGAGGAGCATCTCTTCCACTCCTAGATGTGGGTAAAGGGCTCCCCGATACAGTTCATTGTTGATAGCGGGAGTCAAAAGAACCTCATTTCGGCAGAGGTCGTGAAGCGGTTGGGCTTACCGACCACAGCACATCCACAACCATACACCATTGGGTGGCTTCACCAAGGACGATATCTTCGCGTGAGCCAGCAGTGTCGCCTTCCATACAATATCAAGCCCTTCACGGATGAGGTATTGTGTGACATTGCTCCCCTTGAAGTTTGTGATGTATTACTAGGACAACCATACTTGTGGAAGCGACATGCTGTGTATGAATCAAGGCCCCGTGCTGTTATTATTACATTGGGAAATAAGTTGTACAGGATACCAGAGGTAGCACCACCTACCGCCATCTCTTTGATTACTGCAAAACAATGCAGTAAGATCATTTCCAAAACCAGGAAATTTGTTTTCCTGATGATACGCCCTCAAGGAAAGAAGAAGACAGTGGCCGCGGCATCCAGACGGGGTCCCTCTGCACGACAACTACAGATGGACAAGGTTGTGGAGGAGTACGAGGACATCTTCACCTCCCCTGCAGGGGTTCCTCTGCACTGTCAAGTCAAGCACTCCATCGATCTGACCCCAGGTGTGCCGCTACCCAATGGACCAATTTATCGGCGCTCCGTTCTGGAGAACAATGAAATCAAGAGGCAGATTCAGGAGCTCCTGCAGAAAGGTCACATCCGTCCGAGTTCATCGCCTTGTGGGAGCCCGATCGTGTTGGTACAGAAGAAGGATGGGACGTGGAGACTCTGTATTGACTATCGGGCGCTGAACAAGATCACTGTCCGTAATAGGTACCCGATCCCGCGGATTGATGACCTCCTAGACCAACTAAAGGGGGCGAAATATTTCAACAAGATCGATATGAAGTCAGGATATCACCATGTACCAATCGAACCCTCTGATGTGTGGAAGTCTGCCTTCAAATCCAAGGAGGGCCTTTTCGAATGGTTGGTTATGCCTTTCGGATTGACGAATGCTCCTGCAACCTTCATGAGGCTAATGGATGACATCTTGCGGCCATTCACCAACTCCTTTGTAGTAGTATACTTGGATGACATTATGATCTTCAGCCAGAGTTGGGAAGAGCACCTCCACCACATCCGACAGGTTCTCCAAACACTGCGGCAACACAAGCTATGTGCCAATTTGGAGAAGTGCACTTTTGGCATGACCGAGGTTCAGTATCTGGGATACATCATTGATGAACAGGGGGTGCATGTCGATCCAGCCAAGATCCAAGTCATTCGGGATTGGCCCTCTCCAACCACTCTAACAGAGCTCCGCAGCTTTCTAGGTCTTGCCAACTTCTACCGCAGGTTTGTGTTGGGGTTTTCTCATATTTCTTGGCCCTTGAGTCAAGTCACCAAGGGAGGGGCGAAAGCAAAATTCTTTTGGTCTGAATCTCAACAAAAGACATTCATGGAGTTGAAGGATCGCCTCTACACGGCACCAGTGCTCACGTTACCAGATTTACAACAACCATTTGAGGTCGAGACAGATGCCTCTGACTATGCTATTGGGGCAGTCCTTACTCAACATGGACATCCAGTGGCATATCACAGTGAAACACTTTTAGACACAGTCCGGAAGTACCCCACTTATGATAAAGAGATGTATTCCATTGTACAGGCCTGCCGACAATGGAAGCATTACATTTTGGGAAAGGAAACGGTCATCCACACAGACCACCGACCCTTGCAGTTCATACAGACCTAAGGGAAATTGCAGAATGATCGCCATCAGAAGTGGTCTACATACCTGCAACAGTTCCACTTGAATATCAAGTATAAGAAGGGCAGCACCAATAATGTTGCAGATTGCCTCAGTCGACCACCGATCATGGCGTTAACCACTGTGCTCAACTCTTGTGGGCACGAGACTTCTGATTGGCCACTTCTCTACAAAAGCGACCCAGAATTCGGCCACACATACCAGACACTCTTGGAGGGTCGGCATGTTCCAGATTTTCACCTCCAGGATGCCCTATTATGCCACCTCGGTCACCTTTGTGTTCCTTGAAGCGAGCGTGCCAAGATGATTTGGGAAGCACACCACAGTCGGGCTGCTGGGCATTTCGGGGTTGAGAAAATAGTGGAAGTACTGCAAAATTATTTCTATTGGCCGAATCTTCGACAAGATGTTGGGAAGTACATCAGATCATGTACTGCCTGTGCCATTGCCAAACCGACCATTAAGAAGCACGGCCTCTATACCCCGTTGCCTACCCCTAGTCAACCTTGGGAATCCATCTCCATGGATTACATGTCAGGCCTTCCTTCCACTAAGCATGGAAATGACTGTGTTTTTGTGGTCGTCGACAGGTTCTCGAAGATGGCCATTATGGTGGCTTGCAAGAAGAATATCACAGCAGAAGCCACTGCTAAACTCTTCTTTGAACGAGTGTGGGTGCACTTTGGGATCCCACAGTCTATCATCTCAGATCGGGACAGTCGGTTTCTCAGCACATTTTGGTCCAGTCTCTGGTCAATGCTGGACACCAAACTCACGAAGTCCACAGCCTTCCATCCTCAAACTGATGGCCAGACAGAGGTTGTCAATAGGATGATTGTGCACATTCTGCGCATGTATAACTCAAAGCATCCACGCACATGGGACGAGAGCCTCCCCTATGTTCAACACAGCTACAACCGAGCTCTTCACAGCTCCACTGGCCATAGTCCTTTTCAGGTGGGTTTGGGATTCCAGCCACTATGCCCCATTGATGTGGCCATGCCACTTACAGCTACTCACATAAATTCAGCTCATGTCCAGTCCGAAACAGATAAGGCCACCAGCTTCATTGAGCACATCCAACATATTTGCCAGCAGGTCCATGACATACTTGAGAAATCAAATGCCAAGTACAAGCAGCGACATGATCAACATCGGGTGCCACACAAGTTTCAGGTGGGCGACAAAGTCTAGTTGCATTTGCAGAAGGAACGCCTTACTGGAGCCTATCGGAAATTGAGACCACTCCGATATGGTCCTTACACCATTACTAAGGCTATGGGAGACAATGCATTTGAGCTCAGCATTCCTCCATTCATTGGCCTGCACCCAGTGTTCAATGTGGACCGCCTTCGGCCATACTTTCCACCATTGCTAGACACACCCGACATTGCAGAACAACTCAAACCCACAGAATTAAATCCAGATTGCATGGAACAAGCTGCAACTGATCGGATCATGGACACACAGATCAAGAACACTCGCCAACAGAATATCCAACTGTATCGAGTTGTCAAAGCAGGCCAACTCCTTCAGCAGGGCAAGTGGCTCACCAGGGAACAAGTTCAGCAAAAGTTTCCTCATCTCATGGAGGAGCTCAATGCAATGGGGACCATTGCTTCCTAAGGGGGGAGGAATGATCCAGGTGGATATTGGTGGCCACCTGCCAAGTCCACCTGGACCCCCACCATTTTCTTTCTCAGCATTTTCAGTTTCCTTAATTGTAGCACAACTTACTATTTTTAGCAGTTTTTCAGGTCCTGAACTTCCGGAGCCGTTTTGAGGCCCTAAACGACGTTTTTTTGGGGAATCTTTCTAACGATAGATCTTTCTAACGAGCTATTGTACGCGTCAAACGGAGATCGTATGCCAAAGTTACGACCCGGGAAGTTGATGTACCAATTTACCCCAAACGGGGCCCACAGTTTGGCGTTTCATCTCCTAGGGTTAGGTTTTGGAATGTTAAGGGTTTTCCATTGTTTCTCAACAATAAATAGGCCTTCGAGCCTCATTGTAACACAGTTCAGAGGCATGTAGCCACCACATCTCTTCTCAGAGATAAGCTACCATCGCCCTAGCTGGTTTATTTCCATTTCTGGTTGTAAGCATATTTCAGTATTTTCCATTAATGAAATGAAGTATTATTTCCGCTGCATCTTTGTGTATATGGTTATCTCTGTAATTTGTTGCGTTCCTATTTAAATCCGGATCATTATGGCTTATACTTTTTTTTCTTCTTGTCTCTAAATCTATAATACAATTTTTTCTTTATTCTTATTTCCTGCATTTAGTTTTACAATGCTAACTACAATTATGTTTATGGCATGATGGAATTCATGGATAGAAATTTTAAACCAAAGAATTGTATATTTGTCCAACTATCTGTACCTCAGATTCTTATCAATGCATAGACATACTTTTCTATAGTTTTGTTTTTTTGTTTTATATATATATTATCTCAATGCCACAATATGTAACAATGTGATCACTTAACTATGAATATACTGTCACCATAGTCTAGATCCTGGAAATCTACTCAACCTATTCACTGGTATTGTGTACTATAGCTAAAATTTAATATAACATAAAAACTTTTATGAACACAACTTCCCAAATTTCTGGTTCAACACAAACTACTAATGTTCTATTCTAAGTAAATATGCATGTTGCATAAAGTAAAGCAACCATAATCACATGAAGAATGAAATCTTATCTTTCTTAATTCCTTATTATTGATGTATCCCCAGGTCTTAAAACAAGATCATGATGTTATTGAAGTTCAGATTTTGGTAAAGATTTTTTGAGGTAGGTAAACTACCCTTCTTTTCGAAGGCAAATCTTACAAGGTACCTTCCTGTTGCCCAAAATATTTGAATAGAGGGAAGCCAAACTCCCAGCCACAATGTTCTTTGGCAACTCCTGAACAATTTCATTGCATATTGAATTTGAACATGTTACATATGGCATTGCACTCGAAAACATGTCTTTAGTCAATGATTCAGTAAATTGAACTAACCATTAGGACCTCAAAAGCTCAAGTTCCATTTAGGAAAACTGAATATTTTTTTTACAAAATTGTAGCATATAATGGAAAGAAAGAGGAGCAATTATTATTTGTAGCCCGCTTAAGTGACATGTTCTCTTTTGCAAAGTGTCAGATACACATGCTATGAATCACAGATGCTAAGCTACCATAATTATCATTATCTTTAGCTTTTAACTCACTTGTTTTTTATGTCAAAGCCCTTGAAATAATATTGGAACTATTGTTTATTAAACCTCATACAGGAGTTCCTTGCAGTTTTGTTTAATGGCCCTTTTAGCATACCTTTTCAATCAAAATAGCTAGTTATGTTTTGTGCACACTACACTATGAGTTGGACAAAGAACAACTGTGTACCAGGATAATTGCATAGAATCCATTTTCTATCTCGAGAAAATCCAATTACACATTCCAGGCTAAAGCATGCAGTAGGATCTTTGGTAAGTTTGTGATATATTTGTTGCCTTTGATTGATATTTATGGGTCCCCTAAACAATATTGAAGCATATGTTATGTTTGCATGGGATTATCTGATCTCATCTTTTGTTTGTGAGCATTGCCTTCATGGTTAATTGATTTTGAATTGTTGCTATGCTGCAATGAGAATACACAACTCCCACCACTAGTAGCCTGCGAATCCCTGCCCAAGAAAATTTGAATTCAAAGGATCATCATTGTTTGCACAATTGATCTGCTTTCTCATTAAATGAGAACTCGACCTGCGTAATTGTTAGTAAACTCCTGTTAACTTTTTGCATTAAATAAGTGGAAGTATTATCATAGTTTATGGATATAGAAGTCTTGGTTAATCTCTTCCTTGGATTAATGTTAGGCTTTAAATCATCCCTTGCTAGATATTTTTTGCAGCTACAAGGCTACAAACTGAGGTGAAAATGATAGAGAGTGACATATATCCAAAACAACTTTGAAGAGTTGTAGTACAATTTCTTTCTGATAAATTTATAGTTTTCTCATGCTTCCAATGCCCATAATGGATATTGCTCTTTATAGAAAATAATTAATGGGATTCCTTCTACCAAGTAACTTAACGAATTGGCATATATTCAAATCAAGGAAGTTTCTCATTAACCACAGTCACGGTCACTTAATCTTTAAGGTTATCAAGTGTAGTACACATTTGTATTGTAAAATTTGTTGCAAGGTGTTTATATGCTTGGAATGAAACGATAAGAATTTTTTTTTTTCAAATGAAGCAAATAAAGATGAGCATATGTAATGTTTTTTTTCCTCTATTTTTGGATCCATTTTGGAATAATAAATTTCAAATGTTAAATATCTATAAGTTAATGTCCTTATGATTTTCTGGTAATTTTGAATTTGTTTATGTATTCAATAATGAATTTTAGATAATCCATTTTTAAAGCTTATAACTTATATTTCATTGTGTGCCTTGATCATAAAAGAACCATAGACAAATAACTCAATGTTAGTGCTTGTTAAATGCACAAAACTTGAGTTTCTATTTCAGATAACACACCTATCTGAATCAGCTCAACTGATTTTAATTACAAACACCATTAGCCATCAGGGCTATGTTGTGCTGTACAACAACCCCCCATTTCATAAAATTTTTCTTCAAAAATCATAATATGAAATGGGTCCCTTTTAAACATAGATGTGTGAATAAATTGGTATTAACTCATTATTAGAAAAACCTTCATCAAAAGATCCGACTGAAATGTGATATACCTTTTCAAACAATGATAAAATAGGTCTTCTAAACAAATCATAAAGCTTTTTATTATTATGATAAAGCGATCGCAAGATTGCATATCGCAATAATAAGAAAAACATATAGAAAGACCCATTGAATTACTCCGATCCGAAAAGGGAAATCGCTATCGGATATCGAGGAAAGGCAAAGTGCATCGTATATATAAGGTACCCCTCCCATTCCTCTGATGTGAAAAAAGGTATCACTATCGGAAATCTGTTGTGGCAATCAATTCATTAACCGTGACACCTTCAAATCTTCCGATGCGATAAGGCGTATCACCATTGGCGATCGGCGATTTCGCAATAGCGTAAGTAAAGTGACCCGAGCCCTGTCCCGATTGCGATACATTAAATCGAGGCGCGTGTTTCTAAGCATATTAAAGATCGGCATGCATTATATCACCTTTGGTGATTGAACGATATTTTGGACTATTATTAAAACCCTCCCTTTTACGTCACCAATCATCAAATGTGATTAGCCGCCAAAAATCTAAGCCACGCTTGAATCAATTATTCACCATATAGACGTTATGACGGATATTTAAAAGCTACCTTATCATGATTGACAGGTGAAGCAGCCAATTAATGAAGCAGTTATGCCAAGATTTTCCACTTAGATTATATCTGCAACAATTTCACTATGATCATTGATTACTCGCTAATAGATATAACTCTTTCATATTGGCTCATTTTATCTATTTCTCTGTATCACGCTGGTTTCTGTCCTTGTGCAGAATTCCGTCGAAGTATCAAGTTTTAAGCAAATGGGAAAGAAATCCAAGAGATCCGCTGCAGCAGTGGCCCCTGCGGTAACAGTCCAGCCCACCAGTGACCCAGGACCAAGCAAAAAGAGCCTAATCTCAGACACTACATGTCTCGGCCTTGGAAATACAAGCTGGCAAAGCATCTATAATTTAATTGAGGCAGAAGAACCGAAGGAAGTGTCAGAAGAAGCTGCTACAGGCTCAACTAATAAATCAGACGCCTCCCTGAAAGATTTGGCCAACTCATTTCTGCATAGGATAGCAGCGCGGGAGAAAATTCTTCCTTACACTGATGTGGTCAAATGGGTGGTCGAACAAATTCCAGTTTCTAATAGGACATTTTGCACAGTTGATGGAAGAGTTTTTGGTTCATTTCAGCCTGACGACTTAAGGAAAATGTATCATTTGCCCAAACCTGAAAAGAAATACAACAAAGATTTTCTGGAGAAATTCGCAGAGGAAAATGAGACGGAATCAACCCCAATTAAGCAATGGAGACAGAATCCTGCAAAGCACAAACATGAATCATCGGGTAAGTACTCCGTGGATTCCTTGTCATCTCCTTACTGTTACACTGGGGAAATGATGTGTAGGATATGGGGAATGCATGATTCAGCAAAATTTACTATCGAAATGGTTCCTTTAATGGAAGTGGCTGTTAGTAGTTATGTCATGGATTGGGCGAATATATTGTCTGATAAATTAGCCTCTGCAATTCTTTATTTTAGATTCAATTCACGCAAAACACCAAGACTATTCCCCCCTTCTATTACAATGCTTATGTTATGGATATGCTTTGCTTTAATTCCTAATACCAGATACTTGGGTGGAGGTGGACGCCACAGGACCCTAAGCCAATCCACATCTATCATCACATGTTATGGAAGGCACATTATAAAGACCACTTGTATCAAATCTGTAATGGTTTCATGTTGCCTATCTATTATGCCATTTTTGATCAGCCTGCCCCAAGGATTTCCGAGGAGGCAGAAGTTGACTTCACTGCTGTGGGAAATTGGTTCGGGGAAGATAAGTTCACATATACAAGGGTGTTTGGTAGCGCCACAAGACCCCATGTCCTCCCATTGTATGTACCTGATAAACTATTGGCACGAGAATTAGCTTACCAAATAACAACCGCTGGAACATCCAAAACTCTTAGGACTTCCAAAAAGCAGTTATGGCCCATATTCCCTTTGAGATGCGGTGTTTATACTCTACTTGATTACAAACATGCTGAGAAGGAAACAAGAAAAATAAATATGCTCAATCTTGCGACCATCCCTAACAAGCAATTCGATCCCCAAAAGGTTGCCTATAATGTGCTTGAACAGGCCAAACTTACCAAGTTTGACCATGAAAAAGATGAATTTGATGATTATTTTCTTCAGCAGAATCATTGTCTCAGGTTAAAACATTAGCCAAGATGAAATATAATGATGAAGGACTGGTAGAATTCAATAGGCTCAGAGAACAGAGGTTACAAACTCTGCCTCTGGACTTATTGGCTACTACACCAACAACTAAGTCAAGCAAGCCTGAACAAAAGAGTATTGACAAGCCTCCTGCGTCAGAGAAAATTCTCGAAAAGGGAAAAGAGCCAGAAAAAGGAAAAGAACAGGAAACAGAGCAGGAGAAAGAAAAGAAGCAGGACAGTGAAGTTATTGATTTAGAGACTCAAATTGATCCCAATCTCCTCAAAGAGTGGAAACAATTTGACTCTATCATAAGCAATCCCGAGACTTCACAAGGATTAGGCACACCCAAAGTAACAATCAGTCAAGAAACAACCATGACTACGGTTCCAAGTGAAGGGACCAGCGGCCTACCCAGTAGCAAAGATGCGGAAATAATTCCCAAAGATCCATCCGATCATATTGTTTTACAGATAGAAGACATACCACCATTAGATGTCTTTTACAGTCCTAAACACAGGGCTGTGGTGAAAAGACAGAGGAAAAGGAGGAGACTTGATCAATCTTCCCTTTTGCTAGATCAAACAGAGATGGCTAATGTGGTGTGGAAGGAGGAATTGAACCCTTCCGATGACCTTACGAAACTATCCCAGTATGCCGAAGCGTATTCGGCAGCCACCATGGATAAAGCCTCAGAAGTGAGCAATCTCCTTAAGGAAAAAGATCAAATGATTGGTTCATTGCAGTCGCAGGTGTCTGAAGCACAGCGAAAAATAGAACAATTAGAACAACAACTATCAATACAGCGGCAGACAAACAGCCAATTAAATGAGCAATTGCTCAAAGAGAAACAGAGGATAGACTTGAGCACAGTATAGAAACAAAAGGAATTGTCCGAAGCATTGGCTAGATTAAAGGCGATGAATGAACAAATGAGCAAGACTAAGGATGAGCAAATCGCTCAACTGTCACAAGAAGTAGAAAAGTTCAGGAGCCTTCCTCAAGTAGCAGAGTTCAGAACAGAAGCTCTACAAATCAATAAGGCATTGATTACACAGCTAAAACTACTATGTCATAACATTTCTCTGGCTGAACCTCTTTGTGAGATTACTACATCAATAGTTGATAAATCAGTTGAAGCTAGGCAGGATTTAGAACAGGCTGATGAGACCTTAACCAGCTTTCTTGCTTGGCAAGACTCCCGTGAAGGACAGGCTTCGGATCTGCCCAAAATTCTAGAGTCACACAAAGACATCCTTTTCCTAGAATGGCAGTCGCAACTAATGAAGGCAGAAAGAGAAACCTCAAGATGTCGGTTATCTACTAGCAATTTAATTGAATTTGTCAATGACACTCTTTATCTGTCTAACATGATTTCATAGTGTAATCCAGGTAAATTGACATCGGCCAAAGCCTTGGAACAAACATGCAATTAGGAATTGGAAAAGAATGGAAGACTAATCGCTGGCATCCAAAGTTTAACTTGGGATGCCTTTTGGTTTTTCTTAATCAAGCCATATAGTCAGAGGGCCGCACTCAAATGTTTAACTGATGCCATCAGTTGCATGATTCCCGAGATCCAAGATGCCACATATTCAACCCAACTGAATTCTCGTCTAAGTCACCCTCCAGAATTGCAACCGATGCTAGATATCTGCCAGCTCAAGCTGAAGGGAGATCACCCGAAACAATGAATCATGCTGCCGACTGAGAACAAGCCGATTTTGAAGAGATATTCATAATATAGTTGTACCAATTAAATAGCACTTTTATTTTGTAATTAGTTAGCTTAATTAGTATTTATAGGCCCTTTCATGCATTTGGAAAGGGTCCTCAGTTTTTGTATAAACTCAAATCAGTAAGTCACACTATTGTGCTTCTAATCTATTTTTTTATGAAGACTGGGCCAATATTCTGAATTTTGACGAAGAAAGCTTTGATGACATGTGCACTATTGCCTTTTGTGGAAGTGTTTCTAAGTTAAAAGAAGGAATTTGAATGCGGTTGATATCGGGAGTGATTCAAATAACATATGGTACTATTATCTATGCTCTTGTGTCATTTTTTTATGTGAATCGGCATTCGTTTAAATTTTGCTATCATTGAATATATGTATGTGTTTTAACAACAATCCTTGTACTTTTCACTATTGAATGTCTAAGGACTGTTATTCTTTCAATCATATCTATGTCTATGATATATATGAGGAATAGTGTAATAATGTTTGCTTGATTGCTTTGTTCAACTATTTGGGCTTGGTAATTATCATATGAATAAATATCTTTGTTTACCAACAAGAGTCATCTATATGCCTGTTTGTGGATGAAGACCATCAAAAGTTACACTAAAAGCAGCAATTTCCTGGGATAGGATAGTTGTTTATAATTTTACTTTTAGATTAAATCATTCATCCATTATCATTATATATTAGAGAATCAATCATTTATCCATCCTATTTACCAATCATTGGGAAACAAGTCCCATTATATCCAGTCGGAGCCACCACACCAAACGAAAAAGGAGCTGCCTTTAAGGTCCGGACCGGGTGGTTATCCCCGATCTTGATGCAACGATTTTCGAGGCATCAACATTTTTGGTGCTAGAAGGAGGGAATGAACTGTGAATGGCGAGAAAGCCCAAACCTATAACCCATTCTGAGAGTAAATCTCCCTCCACCTCCCCTCATACCTCCCGTTTGCATGTTGGAACTCCAGTATTCAAGCGAGAAGAAGAGGAATCAACTACCACTGCTCAAGCCCACCATACTTCAGAATGATTAAGTCCTAAATCCCCTGAAGTTCAGTCTCTCATCCATAAACTTCAAGACTTTTCGATATCACCACAGAAATCTGAGGTATCTCAAGGTAGTGAGACTTCGCAATTCAATCTACCTCACCCTCTCACCAGACTTCAGAGTGAAAAGCTCGGTATCGAACCTACTGAGTTGTCTTTACCTAAAAGGAAAAGGGCAAAAAAGAATACTGAAGGATCTGACAGTGAAAATTTCTCATCATCATCTTCCATCTCATCTTCCCCAGCGAAGTCAGCCATCCACTCCTCCATTACATATTTTTGTTCAACAGGGATCAGGAACTTCAACATCGCAACCCATTCAATCCTCAATATCAACTCCTTCCCAAACATCCGGAATTTCATCAGCAATATCATCCACTACTGGTTTTTCAATGGCTCAGAATCCATGGAATAGTCCTAGTGCGGTCACCATGCCTGCACCATTACACGCATTACCTGATTTCCCTAAAAAATGGTTACCTAAGTTTAATCTAGATGCTGGAACACAAGCCGAAGAACATATTAATAATTTCATGTTATCAGTTAATTTGAAAGGAGTGACAGAGGAAGATGTTGTCGTTAGGCTTTTCCCTTATAATTTGCAAGGATCAGCTGGGTCTTGGTATTTTTCCCTGCCCTCTGGATCCATTACTAGTTGGAACATTTTCCAATAACAGTTTCTTACTAAGTACGGCGATGATAGATCTTTAGCCACATTAATCAATGATCTCTCCAATCTTAGGATAGAGTCTAAAGAACCTATTAAGGAATTCAACTCACGATTTAATAAACTCTTGAATAAGATTCCAACCGCCTCCAAACCAAGTGAGAAAATCAGAAGCGAATGGTATATAACTGCCCTACCCTCAAATATAGCTATTTTTGTAGATAGGGCTGCAAAACCAACTTTAGCTGAAAACATGAAAGAGGCGCTTACGGTAGAGAAACGTATTATTGCTTTAGAAAAGAAAGCTGCTCTTGAAGATAGAAAATCCAAAAAAGTTTCTTTCAAGGATGATTCAAAGAAGAAAACCCCTAAAGATCCATATGACGTGGAAGGTTAACAAAAAGTCCTCAAGACTATGTCAAATGAAATGGTCGAAATCAAGAAGCAAGTAGCTGAAACCTCAACAAAAAGGCCATTTAGAAATTTTAAGAAACCTGAATCAAAACCACCAAATGTTATATCCAACACAGATTCAGATCCTGAAGAAGAAGAAGAAGATGAAACAGTCTTGCCATCTGAGGAACCCGAAGAAGAGGAGACTGTCGAATGTCATGGGATGTGGGATTTTATTTTACCCACCTCCGATACAGAAAATGAACAAGAAGCTTTCCCTGTGACTACCAGGAGTAAAGGTACTCCTAAACCTGTCCAGACAACTTCGAAGAAAAGGAATGCAGGTTCCACTACTACCAAAGAAAAGATTCCTACAAAGAAAGCTTCAGCGATACCATCCCAAAATCAACCATCATCTTCAAATCTACCTTCAACATCTAAGACATTGGTAGTATCAGATTCTATGGACTACAATATTATCGAAGATATGAAGAAGACTAAGGCGAATATTACTATGTTTGAACTTAGCAAACTCAAACATCAGCAGAAATTACTTCTTAAGGAGTTAAATGTCGTTCCTTCTTCACCTCTTCCTAATGTTGTATTGTCCAAAGCTGCTAATGATTCAGGCCAACCACCTCCTGGTAGAGTGGAAGCTACTGATGCGGTCTTAATTGGGGATAGATCAAATTCTCATACTCCTCCTTTCCTCTTAACCTATGAGATCTATCATAGAAATTTACACAACTGTTTGATTGACTCAGAAGCTTCCTCTAATATAATGCCAGCTTCAGTTTGTTTGAAACTGAACATCGAACCCCAAAAGTCTGCAATTCATATTGTACAGTTGGATAGAACTAAGGTCCAAATTTTAGGGGAGATCAACTCAGTGACTATCAGATTATCAGCTGGTCCTAGAGTGGTTCAAAGAATTAATATTTTGATCGTTGATATACCTGAATTCTATGGGTTGATTTTAAGTAGAGATTGGTCTAAAAAACTCCATGGTTATATTTCTACCGATTGGTCCCATATGTGTTTACCAATAGCATTCAATAACAATATTTTGGGGAATTATTCATCTGAATCATTCTTTGGCAATTTCACTGCCCAACCATCTCCTTTCCCAGTTAATAATCTCACATCTCAGATCGAAAACTTTTCACAAACAGATAGCTCAAGATGTGTTAATGTTGCTGAGGAAAATGTAAATAAAATTGTTGATAATTCTTTATTTTGGTCACTATATTTTGAAGGGTCTAAGTCTAGTGAAGGTTCAGGAGCAGGATGTATTTTAGTTAGTCCTCAGAGAGAAAAAACTATGTTATCATGCAAACTGGAATTTGAATGCACAAACAATACAACTAAATATGAGGCCGTAGTTCAAGGACTCTACAAGGAAATTGACCTCAAGGTTCAATATCTGAAAGTGTTTGGTGATTCAGAAATTGTTATTAAACATGTTAGAAATTCAATTCATTGCCTTTCTAGTCATCTCAAACACTATCAGTCTCTGGTACAGGAACTCATCTCTCAATTTTTAGCATTCAATATTTCTCCCATCCCTAGGTCCCAGAATGCAGCAACAGACCTGCTAGCTAATGTTGCTTCCAGACTCCTACCATCCAAAGATTATAGCTCGGATAGATTTTCAGTAGAGTTAATTTTTAGACCATCAATTCCCGATAATGTCACCAATTGGAGAGTGTTCAATCATGATGAAGACATTTTAAACTTCTTGACTTCTGAAAAGTCCTACGATGACCAAATCATTGATGAAAGTGATCATGACCTTCAGATGAAAGAAAAGCAAGAGGAAAACTCAATACCAAAACCAGTGGTCAAGCTTGAAGATCTTTATGATATTAAAGACAGGCTTAAACGGGTGACCAATTCAAAACTCCAGAGTTCCACTTTAAGATTTGAATTGATAAACCTAGGTACTAAGGAAAACCCTCAAAACATCAATTTGGGACTAGGACTTCCTTTAGAAGAAAGAACAACATTCATTAGGCTATTAACAAAAAACAAATATGTCTTCGCTTGGAAATATGATGATTTTAAAACATACGATGCATCGATCATTCAACATACTATTCCAATGCTTTCTGAATAGCAACCAATGCAACAAAAGTTAAGAAAGATTCATCATAACCTAGAGAGTCAAATAAAGGCTGAATTAAATAAACTCTTGAAGGCTAAGATAATTTTTCCTGTGAGGCATTCAAATTGGGTTTCCAACATGGTGCCTGTTAAAAATAAAAATGGCGATATCAGGATTTGCATTGATTTCAGAAATCTTAATAAGGCAAGCCAAAAGGATAACTTCCCTTTACCTACTATGGAGCAGACATTACATTCGGTAGCTGGTTCAGAACTAATGTCCTTTTTAGACGGTTTTTCAAGATATAACCAAATTCTGGTTCATCCTGATGACAGGCTTAAAACTACCTTCAGAACTAAGTGGGGAACTTATGCCTACCAAAAAATGCCTTTTGGACTCATCAATGCAGGAGCTACATTTCAGAGAGCCATGGTCATAACGTTCAAAGGATTGCTCAATAAATCAATAGTTTTCTATTTAGATGATATTACTGTATTTTCCAAGAAAAGGTCTAATCACTTACATGATTTAAAACAAATCTTTGAACGTTGTAGAAGGTATGGTATCTCTCTTAATCCAAAGAAGTCCTTTTTTGCCCTTAATCAAGGAAAACTTTTCGGCTTCATTGTTTCAAAAGATGGTATCTTTATTCATCCAGACATAATTAAAGAGATTTCTGAAATTCCATTCCCTCATAATAAAAAATCCATGCAGTCATTTTTGGGTCAAATTAACTTTATTAAACGTTTTGTTCCAGATTTTTCCCAGATTATTTTACCATTGCAAATGATGATTAAGAAAAAATCGGCATTTAAATGGGGATCTGCAGAAAAGGAGGCATTTGATTCCATTAAACAATCAATAATTAATGCCCCTGCTTTAAGCACTCCCAATTTTTCTAATCATTTCATATTATATACCCTCGCATCCGCTTCATCATATGCAGCAGTGTTGACTCAAATTAATGATCAAAACTTGGAAGCACCAATTTCATTTTACAGCTCAAATCTTCAAGGTGTTGAACTAAATTATTCGGAAGTTGAAAAACAAGCCTTTGCTGTGTACAAAGCCATAAAACACTACAGGCCCTTCCTCTTAAAAGCTCACACAAAATTTATAGTTTCTTTTTCAGCAGTAAGACAATTACTAGTTCAAAGGGAATTAGGAGAAAAGAGAGCGAATTGGGTCACATCATTACAAGAATATGACTTAGAAATCAAGCCAGCAAACATTGTCAAAGGCCAAGGTTTTTTTAGGTTGTTAGCAGGAGCATCCAACATTCAAGAACCTGAAAGTACAGAGGATACTGAAGAAATCAATCAGATAAGTACCACAGGTCCTGAATCGCAATATACAGATCTGGTTTTCTATTTAAAAAATGGGTACGCTCCTTCTAATCTCTCCTATAAAAAAAACGTGCCATTAGATTGAAAGAAAAAAACTTCACAATTATAGATGATGTATTGTTTAGGCGAAATTATGATTCAATTTTATTAAGATGCTTAGAAAAACCTGAAGCACAAAAAGTTTTGCAGGAACTTCATGATGGACCAGTAGGAGGACATTTTGGAGCTGACACCACAGCTCACAAAATCATTCATGCTGGATATTATTGGCCCACCTTGTTCAGACAAAGAAAGTCAGCTTTCCCTTTGCAACCAGTCAACATTGAGTAACCTTTTGAGCAATGAGGATTGGACATCACTGGAGAAATCACTCCACATTCATCCAAACAGCATAAGTATATCCTTACTGCCACTAATTACTTTACTAAGTGGGTTGAAGCAATTCCTTTAAAGACAACAAACTCTGAGGCAATTATGGAATTCATAGACCAATTCATTATTACCAGGTTTGGTGTCCCGAACGCTCTTGTTTTTGATAATGCATCTTATTTCTCTGGAAATTCTATGTTTGAGTTCGCTATCAAAAGGGGATTTAAATTGAGGTATTCTGCAAATTACTACCCTCAGGGTAATGGTTTGGCAGAATCCACCAATAAAAACCTTATTAGAATTATTAAGCGAACTATTGAACAGAATCATAAAAACTAGCATAAATCTTTGATATTTGCACTATGGGCTGATAGAATAACTCAAAAAGCCTCTATAGGCACTTCTCCATTCAATTTAGTGTATGGAAAGGAAGTTGTCATACCAGCTAATTTAGTGTTTCCATCTTTAGCTTTAGTGCATTTTATTGAAGAAAGTCCCTCATCTTCTATTCAATTAAGACACGATCAAATTTTGAAACTAGAAGAAGAAATGGAAAAAGCCAGAATTATACATGCAAAACATTAGTAGATTATCAAGTCATCTTTTGATACAACTTCAACCAATTCAAAACAATTACAAGCTGGTGATCTAGTTTTGAAATGGGACAAAGCCCATGAGTATAAAGGAAAACACACAAAGTTCCAGAAAATGTGGCTCGGACCATTTCAAATCAATGAGAAGATAGGCCCTTCTACTTTCATACTGCAAGATCTATCAGGAAAGAGAGATTCTCTTCCTGTTAATGGCCTTATCTTGAAAAAATTCTTCAATTGAGGAGGTAACCCCTTCTCCCTTTGTAAATATTCAATTTTCAGCTAAATTTTAGTACATAGCTTAGATTTTTAGGATTTTGGAAAAATAAAGTTAGCCTTCCATTGGTCTTTACTATATTGAAAAAATTTCTCAAAAGAAACAGTTATGATATTTGCTTTTAAAATGGAAGCCTTAAACAAAAGGAAGATTTCTAGGAAATTAGGTTTATTTAGATTCTGAAACCCCATTTTATTTTTGTGAACTCTTCTCAAGGATTAGAAGTACTGTAAACCATTTTAATGTTTTTAAGCAGCCTGAAAACGGTTATCAATACAAAATAGATACTGATTCAATCTTAGCATCTTCAACTCTTATCTTGTTATCCATCTTCTCTTAAGGAGAAAATTGTTCATCCCATTCATCAAGGGTTATAATTACTCAGAGTGTAATTCTAAAATATATTTGAGGTAAAAGATAAGAGGTCTTATTACAAGCCTGCTTACCATGATCATAGGGAAATAATTCAACTGACATTACCAATACTGCATATCAAAACAGGGTAATGGCTTATAATTATAAGACAAGGGGTCTCATCATGAGCCAACTTGTTCAGTTAAATTACAACCAGTGAATGGAATTGTCAAATAGCTGGCTACCAAACCAGGACAATGGCTTTTTATCTTACAAAATAAATAAAAAGAAAAAATGATACAAAAATATGAAAACATATTTCTGGATTCATTCTTTTTTAATTATACTCTGAAATGGATGGGATAATAAACGATCAAAAGGTTAAAAGGTATCCCTATCGAGACTATAGACGTTTGCTGACAGCAGAGGCTCTACCTATGACAAAGGAGTCATTATAAAGCTAAGTTGGAAAAGTTTTTATTTTATCATTAGCAACCAATTAAGGCTAATTTAAAACATAGAATGTATTTAATTCTAACATGAGAAGGGAATAGCAGAAATAGTTATCATTACATTCAGAATTTATGCTTTCCTAGTTATATTAGAATTTTTCGCTCGGATAAGATTTTCAGATTAAAAAGTTTAAGTATTTTAACTTTTCCCAGAGATAATTGTTTCTCCCAGTGAATCGCCAATTGTTGTGTTGTACAACAACCCCCCATTTCATAAAATTTTTCTTTAAAAATCATAATATGAAATGGGTCCCTTTTAAACATAGATGTGTGAATAAACTGGTATTAACTCATTATTAGAAAAAACGTTCATCAAAAGATCCGACTGAAATGTGATATACCTTTTCAAACAATGATAAAATAGGTCTTTTAAACAAATCATAAAGCTTTTTATTATTACGATAAAGCGATCGCAAGATCGCATATCACAATAATAAGAAAAACATATAGAAAGACCCATTGAATTACTCCGATCCGAAAAGGGAAATCGCTATCGGATATCGGGGAAAGGCAAAGTGCATCATATATATAAGGTACCCCTCCCATTCCTCTGATGCGATAAAAGGTATCGCTATCGGAAATCTGTTGTGGAAATCAATTCATTAACCATGACACCTTCAAATCTTCTGATGCGATAAGGTGTACCGCCATCGGCGATCGACGATTTCGCAATAGCATAAGTAAAGTGACCCAAGCCTTGTCCCGATTGCAATACGTTAAATCAAGGTGCGTGTTTCTAAGCATATTAAATATCAGCATGCATTATACAAGCTTTGGTGATTAAACGATATTTTGGAATATTATTAAAACCCTCCCTTTTACGTCACCAATCATCAAATGTGATTAGCCGCCAAAAATCTAAGCCACGCTTGAATCAATTATTCACCATATAGACATTATGATGGATATTTAAAAGCTCCCTTATCATGATTGACAGGTGAAGTGGCCAATTAATGAAGCAGTTATGCCAAGATTTTCCACTTAGATTCTATCTGCGGCAATTTCACTATGATCTTTGTTTACTCGCTAATAGATATAACTCTTTCATATTGGCTCATGTTATCTATTTCTCTGTATCACGCTAGTTTCCTTCCTTGTGCAGAATTCCATCGAAGTATCAAGTTTTAAGCAAATGGGAAAGAAATCCAAGAGATCCGCTGCAGCAGCGGCCCCTGCAGTAATAGTCCAGCCCACCAGTGACCCAGGACCAAGCAAAAAGGGCCTAATTTCAGACACTACATGTCTCGGCCTTGGAAATACAAGCTGGCAAAGAATCTATAATTTAATTGAGGCAGAAGAACCGGAGGAAGTGTCGGAAGAAGCTACTGCAGGCTCAACTAATAAATCAGACGCCTCCCTGAAAGATTTGGCCGACTCATTTTTACACAGGATAGCAGCTCGGGAGAAAATTCTTCCTTACACTGATGTGGTTAGATGGGTGGTCGAACAAATTCCAGTTTCTAATAGGACATTTTTCACAGTCGATGGAAGAGTTTTTGGTTCATTTCAGCCTGACAACTTAAGGAAAATGTATCATTTGCCCGAACCTGAAAAGAAATACAACAAAGCTTTTCTAGAGAAATTCACAGAGGAAAATGAGATGGAATCAGCCCTGATTAGACAATGGGAACAGAATCCCGCAAAGCAAAAACATGAATCATCGGGTAAGTACTCCATGGATTCCTTGTCATCTCCTTACTGTTACGCTAGGACAATGATGTGAAGGATATGGGGAATGCATGATTCAACAAAATTTACTATCGAAATGGTTCCTTTAATGGAAGCGACTGTTAGTAGTTATGTCAAGGATTGGGCGAATATATTGTTTGATAAATTAGCCTCTGCAATTCTTTATTTTAGATTCAATTCACGCAAAACACCAAGACTATTCCCCCCTTCTATTACAATGCTTATGTTATGGATATGCTTTGCTTTAATTCCGAATACCCGATACTTGGGTGGAGGTGGACGCCACAGGACCCTAAGCCAATCCACATCTATCATCAGATGTTATGGAAGGCACATTATAAAGACCACTTGTATCAAATCTGTAATGGTTTCATGTTGCCTATCTATTATGCCATTTTTGATAAGCCTGCCCCAAGGATTTCCGAGGAGGCAGAAGTTGACTTGACTGCTGTGGGAAATTGGTTCGGGGAAGATAAGTTCACATATATAAGGGTGTTTGGTAGCGCCACAAGACCCCATGTCCTCCCATTGTATGTACCTGATAAACTATTGGCACGAGAATTAGCTTACCAAATAACAACCGCTGGAACATCCAAAACTCTTAGGACTTCCAAAAAGCAGTTATGGCCCATATTCCCTTTGAGATGCGGTGTTTATACTCTACTTGATTACAAACATGCTGAGAAGGAGACAGGAAAAATAAATATGCTCAATCTTGCGACCATCCCTAACAAGCAATTCGATCCCCAAAAGGTTGCCTATAATGTGCTTGAACAGGCCAAACTTACTAAGTTTGACCATGAAAAAGATGAATTTGATGATCTATTTTCTTCAGCAGAATCATTGTCTCAGGTTAAAACATTGGCCAAGATGAAATATAATGATGAAGGACTGGTAGAATTCAATAGGCTCAAAGAACAGAGGTTGCAAACTCTGCCTCTGGACTTATTGGCTACTACACCAACAACTAAGTCAAGCGAGCCTGAACAGAAGAGTATTGACGAGCCTCCTGCTACAGAGAAAATTCTCGAAAAGGGAAAAGAGCCAGAAAAAGGAAAAGAGCAGGAAACAGAGCAGGAGAAAGAAAAGAAGCAGGACAGTGAAGTTATTGATTTAGAGACTCAAATTGATCCCAAACTCCTCAAAGAGTGGCAACAATTTGACTCTATTATAAGCAATCCCGAGACTTCACAAGGATTCGGCACACCCCAAGTAACAGTCAGTCAAGAAACAACCACGACTACAGTTCCAAGTGAAGGGACCAGCAGCCTACCCAGTAGCAAAGATGCGGAAATAATTCCCAAAGATCCATCCGATCAAATTGTTTTACAGATAGAAGACATACCACCATTAGATGTCTTTTATAGTCCTAAACACAGGGTTGTGGTGAAAAGACAGAGGAAAAGGAGGAGACTTGATCAATCTTCCCTTTTGCCAGATCAAATAGAGATGGCTAATGTGGTGTGGAAGGAGGAATTGAACCCTTCTGATGACCTTATGAAACTATCCCAGTATGCCGGAGCGTATTCGGCAGCCACCATGGATAAAGCCTCGGAAGTGAGCAATCTCCTTAAGGAAAAAGATCAAATGATTGGTTCATTGCAGTCGCAGGTGTCTGAAGCACAACAAAAAATAGAACAATTAGAACAAAAACTATCAATACAGCGGTAGACAAACAACCAATTAAATGAGCAATTGCTCAAAGAGAAACAGAGGATAGACTTGAGCGCAGTACAGAAACAAAAGGAATTGTCTGAAGCATTGGCCATATTAAAGGTGATGAATGAACAAATGAGCAAGACTAAGGATGAATGAATCGCTCAACTGTCACAAGAAGTAGAAAAGTTTAGGAGCCTTCCTCAAGTAGCAGAATTCAGAACAAAAGCTCTACAAATCAATAAGGCATTGATTACACAGCTAAAACTGCTATGTCATAACATTTCTCTGGCTGAACCTCTTTGTGAGATTACTACATTAATAGTTGATAAATCAGTTGAAGCTAGGCAGGATTTAGAACAAGCCGATGAGACCTTAACCAGCGCTCTTGCTTGGCAAGACTCCCGTGAAGGACAGGCTTCCGATCTGCCCAAAATTCTAGAGTCACACAAAGACATCATTTTCCTAGAATGGAAGTCGCAACTAATGAAGGCAGAAAGAGAAACCTCAAGATGTCAGTTATCTGCTAGCAATTTAATTGAATTTGTCAATGACACTCTTTATCTGTCTAACATGATTTCACAGTGTAATCCAGGTAGATTGACATCGGCCAAAGCCTTGGAACAAACATGCAATTAGGAATTAGAAAAGAATGGAAGACTAATCACTGGCATCCAAAGTTTAACTTGGGATGACTTTTGGTTTTTCTTAATCAAGCCATACAGTCAGAGGGCCGCACTCAAATGTTTAACTGATGCCATCAGTTGCATGATTCCCGAGATCCAAGATGCCACATATTCAGCCCAACTGAATTCTCGTCTAAGTCGCCCTCCAGAATTGCAACCGATGCTAGATATTTGCCAGCTCAAGCTGAAGGGAGATCACCCGAAACAATGAATCATGCTGCCGACTAAGAACAAGCCGATTTTTAAGAGATATTCATAATATAGTTGTACCAATTAAATAGAACTTTTATTTTGTAATTAGTTAGCTTAATTAGTATTTATAGGCCCTTTCATGCATTTGGAAAGGGTCCTCAGTTTTTGTATAAACTCAAATCAGTAAGTCACACTATTATGCTTCTGATCTATTTTTTTATGAAGACTGGGCCAGTATTCTGAATTTTGACGAAGAAAGATTTGATGACATGTGCACTATTGCCTTTTGTGGAAGTGTTTTTAAGTTAAAAGAAGGAATTTGAATGCGATTGATATCGGGAGTGATTCAAATAACATATGGTACTATTATCTATGCTCTTGTGTCATTTTTTTATGTGAATCGACATTCGTTTAAATTTTTTTATCATTGAATATATGTATGTGTTTTAACAGCAATCCTTGTACTTTTCACTATTGAATGTCTAAGGATTGTTATTCTTTCAATCATATCTATGTCTATGATATATATGAGGAATAGTGTAATAATGTTTGCTTGATTGCTTTGTTCAACTATTTGGGCTTAGTAATTATCATATAAATAAATATCTTTTTTTACCAACAAGAGTCATCTATATCCCTGTTTGTGGATGAAGACCATCAAAAGTTACGCTAAAAGCAACAATTTCCCGGGATAGGATAGTTGTTTATAATTTTACTTTTAGATTAAATCATTCATCCATTATCATTATATATTAGAGAATCAATCATTTATCCATCCTATTTACCAATCATTGGGAAACTGGTCCCATTATATCCAGTCGGAGCCACCACACCAAATGGAAAAGGAGCTGCCTTTAAGGTCCGGACCAGGTGGTTATCCCCGATGTTGATGCAGCGATTTTCGAGGCATCAACAAGATATTATTTTTCGTTCATGATGCTCAAATGATTTATGGATGCCCTGTATCACAAATTGAATTTTTTTATCTTATCTCATCATTAGCATGTTTAGACAATAATGTTATTGGATAATGACACAGTTGGAAACAAATTTTGTTATATGCCCAAATGTATATTTGTGCATCCAAACAGATAACTGTGTGCTAAAATATTTGAAAATATTTAACAAGAGAAAAATTATAAGTGCTAATAAATTGTACATTACCTTTTTGCTAAAATGTGCAACAACCTTGAGTAAAATAAGAAATTCTTGGACATGGTTTTTCTCTCTCTTCCAAGAAATAGACATGGAATTTCACTACATGTGCATGGATGTGTGTAGTTCTTATCCCAAGGATATTCTGAGCTTGCCTTTTATCCAGCTGTCAATTTTCCTGATTTTTTGTTCAAAGGTAAAACTCTATGGATACAAAAGGTTCAAATTATGTTTTTCCCTTAGCGTTGCTTAAGTGATCTCTTGAAAGATGTTTCTAGGTTCAAGTATTGATTCATTATGCTTAATATTCATAAGTAGATAGCTTACAAGAGTTGCATAAGCATTAAATGTAAGCAAATAATTCAAGTCTTCATTAAAATATTATTTTCCGCATTGAATTGTTTGTTGAAATGATATGTTTTGGACTCCTTATGCAACTATACTAGGCATGGCATGGCATTGTTCGGTTTTAACGTCATGCATAATGTGCAATGTCAAACTTCAAGTTTTTAACGATGCATATGGTTTCAACAAAAGCAATGTAATACCATGTACCTTGCAATAAATGTCACATCTGTGTTGGATTCTTGCAGTGTTATATAATATCATTGGAGTTAGTGCCCCAATTTACTTCATTTTCTATTTGTGTATTGTCTAATAAAACAAATTTTGTATCACAATATTTGTAGAAAATGTTTTATTGTGGTTGTAGATATGTTCTCAAATAAGTCACATATTGTACTTTCTCTGATAAAATGAAAAATTTAGTTGAAGCAGATATGGTATGTTGTCCATCTTGCACACTTCCATTCAAACAGAGATTGTTATGAATCTGCACTCAATCATCTATTATTTTTCAACTTGACTGAAGTGTTTCTTTGATATTTTTGCAGTTGGATTTTTGCTACCAAATGGCCATCATGTCTTCAAGGCCTATAGTTGACTATTGTCACAACATTTTTATCACTTATAGCTTGGCCTATTGTACTTTAACCAACAATAGTGGAAAATTCTCGGGGCACTAGTTTACTGAGCATTTCCGATCAACATATTATTGGTTCGCGGGCTATCATGGTTAGCACAACTCTGCTTTTGGAATTTTATGCTATCATGCTTCCACGCACAACTTAGTGGCATATTTCACTTATGTATATGCACTATTGTGATCAAATTCATTAGAGCATTTTTTTATAATATTTGATTTTGAAATGCAATAGCACACGTGAGCTGAACATTTTGTTTGGAAACTTGGGCCACTAGGGTCATGATTGTATTATATTGATATATCAGTATGATGGTAGTTATAATCGCTGACACGCCTCTGCTCTTGGAATTTTGCGTTGTTGTGATTTTCTCCAGAACTCAGTGGTCGAGCTCACATACGTATATACATTATTTTTATTAAATTCTTTACAACCATCTTTAGGCCATGTTGATTCAAAGATATATGTTTTCTTATTTTGCGAAGAGTTGTTAAAATACTTTTTCTTTTGGTCATTCCATTAGCTTTTGGATACGAAATTTCCATAGTTTACATAACAACAAGCAGAAATGTATACTTAACATCTATGTTTTCTTTGTGGTTTAGCAATAACTCTAGCAAGCAACGTGCTTTTTATATGAAAAATCTTATTCATGGTAAACATTATTGGAGATTCTGATATGTTATTATGTCTTCAACACAACATTCATTTACATTTTTTTTATTATCAAATTAGGAACAAGTCGATGAAGTCTTAGTTTTTTCATATTTTCAATTGCTTGAGCAGCCCTAGATCTATATGGGTATAATTTTGCTCATGAAAACAATATTGAACTTGGACTGATGATCTCTTTACCAGAGCCTCGAGATCTTAATGATTATTTAGTGCAAAAGCAAAACAGGGAAAAGAAACCTTACATGATTTAAAGAATCCATACATCAAAATTTTGATTTGACTTGATTTACAAAGAGTTTTTGACATAATTATGATTTACTATTATACATTATGTTTGTAATCGTACATGCATAGAAAGAACTAGAAAATCCTAATTTTCATTGTTCATCATTGATGGATTTGAAATATGTCGCTTCTCGATTCATTGTACTTCTTGTGCATTCCATTCTATATGGTTCAACTACCTAGAAGGCATGATGGTTGGAAATAATAACACCAATTGCTATTGTTGTTTTCACTAAATTAATTCCTCTGCATCCCTGGTTCTAATATTGTATATTCCATTCTATATGGTTTCATTGCCCATAAAATACCCAAATTTAAACAAATAACATCAATTACTCTTGTTTTACTAGATAATTGCACCAACATATAAAATGTCCTGTTGAGGATATGATCACCTTAGAATCCAACAAATGTTGGTCTCTTGGACTTCAGTAAAAGGTTATTGAGACTGAGCACACTCAACACCATAGAGATTCTCCTTTGTGGAAAATTTTCATACTTGTCTTTTCACAGTTCATATTTTTGTTTTAAATGAGAGCGTGGAAATTTGAAGTAAGCCTTGTATCTATCTATTCAGACATTAAAAAACCATAGCCACAAAAATGTTTTTGGATATCTGTTACTTTATTTTATTTATGTTATGTTAGACAAGCGCCCTATGGATTAAGTTGATTCCTTATTTTCATGAGCTCTCAGAGTGCTTTTCTTCTCTTAGTCCAATTAACAAATGATTACTTCATGAAATTTCAATTTCCACTTCTTTATTCTATTCGATTTTGTTTGAGTGCATGATTCTATTGTTTTTCTTTTGGAATTGTAGGCCTGTTCCTTCTGCTGAAAATTCATCATGAAGATTATATTTGTGTCTGATTCATTTACACTGCATTTCTTTGTAATGACATTCATTAAATATTTTATTCAAGCTTTAAAGCTAAATGCATTATGAAAAAAATTGGACACCAGTTGTTTTGAATAAACAAAAAGGGTGCACAGTTCTATTCTCCCAACAAACAAACAAACCCATTGGAACTAACACTTTTGATTTGATATTTATGGCAATGTACTAATCAGGTGCTCAAGTTTATGCTCAAAAATAAAAGTGCCAAAATCTTTTTAAAATCAGCTTCAGATCAAAGAGCTCTTCATTCTAAATCCAACGGTGCAAACGACACTCAAATCTGAGCTCGTATGCAGAAGTTAGAGCAAGTCAAAGTTCAAGTTTGACTTGTTGAAATATGGCAACAAGAATATTCCAATTTAATTTGTCCTTGAATTAAGTTGTGAATTAAAATCGAATTTAGTCTTAACAGCTATTTGGAAATAATTTATTTATTTATTTTAAATTAATTAGTTGGATAAATTCAAGTTAGAAGTCTTTTTGAAGTCATGCAAGAGTTATCCCTTAAATTAAGGAGATAAGATTGAGTTATATTTGAGTTGTAATTAGTTAACTCAGAAGATTGAGTTATATTTGAGTTGTAATTAGTTAACTCAGTTTACTGAGTTAATTCTAGTTAAATTAGTTCCAAATTGTTTGAGGAACTAATAGTGAGTTAACAGTCAGTTGATGCATTAATGCATTCAACTAGTGCTACTCCAGTTAACTAAAGATTCCCTCATCAGGAACTCATGCATGTCTATTATGATAAAGACCCAGTTAAGATTAATGTTCAAGGATAGCGTACTATCAGTTGCATGTGTTTTCTCATGGAGAAAACTCATGAATGCAGTCTAGGATTCATCCTTGAGGATTGCGCAAGTTTGGAGGAAGGGTTTTCCACTTGGTAACTGCGAATCATCCACAAGGAATAGTGCAAGGAAATAGGAGCTTGGAGGGCAGAGAGGAAGGCTGGAGAGAAGCCAAGATTGCTTGTGAGCATCTATGAGGATTGTACTGAGAGCTGGCTAGCTGTGAGAGCTAAGGCTTTATATAATTCCTATATATTTCCACCATGTATGATAATACAATAGTGTGGGGTTTTTATTTGAGACTTTCCCCAAAGTATTTTCATGTGTATTGTGCCATTGATTCTTCTTCTTCTGGTTATATTGTTTAGCTCGATCTTTAAGCTTCCACAAATTTATAGTAGAAGTAGGTTATATTATTCTGCTTCGATTTATATTTCACTATCTTGTTAACCTACCATCAGATTTTCTACATGGTATCGGAGCTATGAACAATATACTGAGAAGAGAATTCAAAGTTAGAAGTTTGGGGTTGCAGGTGCAAATCGAATTCATATCATACTTCAAGGTTGGTCAATGGCATTCTATGGATTGAGACTCAAGTATGCCTTGGAAGGTAGCTCGAATTACATAGCATGGAAATATAGAATGGAGGTTGTATTAGAAGACAATGGCTTAAAGGAATTCATTGATCAAGAAATCCAAAATCCAACTTCAACTAATGCACAAGAGTTGGCTGAGTGGAAGAAGTGTGTGTTGAAGGCGAAACAGATCATCCTTGAGGGAGTTCGAGACCATATTATCTCGAGTCTCCATGGGAAGGATACTCCACTTTCAATATGGAAGACATTGAAGGACCTCTACTAGAACAATAGCGACGAAAGGAAATTGGTGCTCAAGGATAAGCTTCGAAGAATCAAGATGGAGAAGGGCGATACTATTTCCACATATCTGAAAAATCTCACCACCTGCAGAGATGAGCTTGGCAATGTGGGAATAACTACTGCTGATGATGATATGGTGAGCCTCGCTCTCCTTGGCCTTCCAAAGAGTTGGAATAGCTACCAGGACTCTATGAATGGAAGGGAGAAACTTCTAGATTAGGAACAACTGTGGTCGGATCTTATGCAGGAGAAGATCAGGAAGAGCACACGAGATGGTTCTTCATCCAAGAATGATGATGAAGAAAATATGGCCTTAGCAAGTAAGGAAAGGAAAGGGAAGGGGAAGGCTTCCCATTTCAAATCAAATTCTTCTCATGGAGGGAAGAAGGGTGACATGTCTAAAGTAAGATGCTTTAATTGTGACAAGATGGGACGTTATGCGACTAATTTCCCATCGAAGAAGTCCAAGAAGGGATCCTCGGAAGGATCGAAAGGTGAGGCATTAGCCTCTCAGTTTGAAATGGAATTTACCCTCATCGCATGCATGGTGTCATTGACGATGGGTTGTGTCTAGTGTCTTGACAGTGGAGCCTCATTCCACATGACCGGTGATAAAAATTTATTCAATGCCTTGGAGGAGAAAGACCACAAGATGCACATAGAGATGGGTGATGACGGAAGGTATAGTGTTTCAGGAGTGGGCACGGTTGCTTTTCAGAGGGAGCGTGGAGCTCCTCTCACCTTGACATATGTGATGTATGTGCATATACTAAAGAAGATCTTGGTATCAGTCATGATGTTGGAGGACAAAGGCTACGATGTTGTCTTCAATAAAGGAAAGGCATTCCTAAGACACATAGACATGGGTCAGACCAAGAGGATAGGGATTCGGGTGAAGAATCTCTATAAACTAGAGGTAGATGATTGTGCAACATTGAGTACGAAAGTAGAATTGGTTCAAAGCCAAGACATTGGCGAGTTGTGGCATAGGTGGTTGGGCCATTTGCATCATGGGGCTTTGAAGATAATGCAGCACATATCTGTAGGACTTCCCAAAGGTAAACTTGAGCAAGTTGAAACATGCAAAGGTTGTACCTTGGTAAATTACACCAAGTCTTCCTTTCATAATAGAGACAGTTGAGTAGAGGCTATCTTAGAGCGAGTTCATACTGATTTGTGTGGACCATTCTCGATGGCATCCACAATGAAGAAAAGGTATTATGTGATTTTGATTGATGACCATTCACATAAATGCTAGGTTTATTTGATGCACAAGAAGGACCAAACCTTCACAAAGTTTTGTGAGTTCAAAGCTTTGGTTGAGAAAGAGTCAAGGCCTTGAGAAGCGACAATGGTGGAGAATATGTCTTTCAAGAGTTTAAGGACTTCTGTGCAGTGGAAGGAATTAAACGAGAGTTGACAGCACCTCATAACCCACAGCAGAATGGGGTGGCTGAGAGGAAGAACAAAACTATTGTAGGGGCAGCACGGGCAATGCTGCATGACCAAGGCCTACCACTTCACTTGTGGGTTGAGGCATGCAACACAATAATCTATTTGCAATAGAAGCATGCATCGCATACTTGGGATGAAGACACCAAAGGAAGATTTCTTTGGTAAGATACCAAATGTGGATCACTTTAGGATCTTTGGCTCATCGGTATATTGCCATGTGACAAAGGATGCATGGAAGAAGCTTGTGCTGATAGCAAAGTTGGGGATATTTGTGGGGTACACTAATACACCTCACAACTATCATGTGTACTTGCCTACCAGTCAGAGGACAGTTGCTCGCAGAGATATCAAGTTTGATGAGAAGAAGGCCATGCGATTTTTCCTTAAGAGGGAGCTCCAACTACAGGTTATAGAGGAACTATTGGTTCTTAAGGAGGAGGAGCCTCAGACTGATGAAGAGTAGCCGCATGCAGAGGTTCCAGGAGTGGATACATCCACTCAAGAAGAGTCTTCCAGAGATGGACAAAAGCGCACAAGAGAAGTTGACATATTGTTGGAGGATGCGAGAGAGAATGTGGGAGCACCATCTTCTCAGCGCAGACAGAGGAGGTCACCTGAGAAGTACACTAGATACATGGCCCTTGCTGGGGAATGTGTTTAGACTGAGCCATCTTCCTTTGAGGAAGCAATGCAGCAGCCGATTTGGGTTGATGCTGTGGTGGAGGAGTATGACTCCATATTTCATAACAATGTTTGGGACATGGTTCAGAGACCGAAGAACAAGTCAGTTGTGAGTTCCCGTTGGCTTTACAAGGTAAAGCAAGCTGTTGATGGTAGTGTGGAGAAGCATAAGGCAATATTTGTTGCCTGTGGCTTTTCACAGGTCGAGGGGATTGACTATGATGAGAATTTTGCTCCTGTCGCAAGGTACTCATCTATCAAATCTATGTTGGCACTATCAGCGCAGATGGGTTGGAAGATCCATCAGATGGATGTGAAGACTGCGTTCCTCAATGGCCAGATTGAGGAAGAGGTGTACATAGAGCAACCAGAAGGTTTTGAGACCTTCGATCGTGAGTCACATCTGTACCGACTCAATAGAGTGTTGTACGGGCTGAAGCAAGCACCTTGTGCTTGGTACACAAGGATAGACAACTACTTCACTCGATTGGGCTTCACAAAGAGTGAAGCAGATGCGAACTTATACCACATCATGGTGAAAGGTAAGTTGTTGATCATCGTACTTTATTTTGATGATCTCATATTGACTAGTGATGATCAGTTGATTGTGTCTTGCAATGAGGACCTTGCAAGAGAATTCGAAATGAAAGACATGGATCTCATGCATTACTTCCTTGGCATGGAAGTGTGGCAGAAGGATGGGGAGTTGTTTGTGTCTCAGGGCAAGTAGGCCAACGAGATACTCAGGAGATTCCACATGGAGAAGTGCAAGCCCATGCAAACTCCTCTAGTAGGTAACTGGAGGAATGAGGTTGCTACTTCAAGATAAGTGGTAGAGGCTACTGTGTAGAGGTAGCTTGTGGATTCACTGATGTACTTAGTGAACACATGACCAGATTTGTGCTATGTAGTGAACCAGCTGAGTCAAGCAATGGTTCAGCCTACCAAGATATTTTGGAAGGCAGAAAAGCATGTATTGAGATACCTCAGAGGCACATCTCAGTATGGATTATGGTATAGACGGACATAGGGAGTGAAGCTACAGGGCTTCACTGATGCAAATTGGGTAGGGAGTCCATCAGATCGGAAGGGCACATCAGGAGGGATTTTCAACCTTGGGTCAACAATAGTTTCTTGGTATAGTAGGAAACAGAGGTCGGTTGCACTCAGCTCAGCAGAGGCAGAATACATGGCTGCAAGTTAGGCATCATGCGAGGCCATCTGGATGCGAAAATCCTAGTTATTTTGTTTGATCAGAGGATGGATCCAACTGTGATCTATTGTGATAATCAGAGTTGTATCAAACTCTCCCAGAATCCAATATTTCATGATAGGTCCAAGCACATAGACATTCAGTATCATCATCTCAGAGACTGTGTAGCGAGGAGGACCATCTTATTGCAGTATATTTCGACAGAGAAGAAAGATACTGACATTTTGACGAAGGCATTGTCAAAGTGTAAATTCGAGTTCCATAGAGACAGGATCGAGGTGGCATATAATCCCTTTCTTGTTGAGAGGGAGTGTTGAAATATGGAAACAAGAATATACCAATTTAATTTTTCCTTGAATTAAATTGTGAATTAAAATCAAATTTAGTCTTAACAGCTACTTGGAAATAATTAATTAATTTATTTTAAATTAATTAGTTGGAGAAATTCAAGTTAGAAGTCTTTTTGAAGTCATGCAAGAGTTATCCCTTAAATTAAGGAGATAAGATTGAGTTATATTTGAGTTGTAATTAGTTAACTCAATTTACTGAGTTAAGTCCAGTTAAATTATTTCCAAACTGTTTGAGGAACTAATAGTGAGTTAACAGTCAGTTGATGCATTAATGCACTCAACTAGTGCTACTCCAGTTAACTGAAGATTCTCTCATTAGAAACTCATGCATGTCTATTCTGAGAAAGAACCAATTGAGATTAATGTTCAAGGATAACGTGCTATCAGTTGCATGTCTTTTCTCATGGACAAAACTCATGCATGCAGTCAAGGATTCATCCTTGAGGATTGCACAATTTTGGAGGCAAGGTTTTCCACTTGGTAATTGGGAATCATCCACAAGGAACAACGCAAGGAAATAGGAGATTCGAGGGTATAGAGCAAGGCTGGAGAGAAGCCAAGATTGCCTGTGAGCATCTGTGAGGATTGTACTGAGAGCTAGCTAGTTGTGAGAGCTAAGGCTTTGTATAATTCCTATGTATTTCCACCATGTATGATAATACAATGGTGTGGGGTTTTTATCTGAGACTTTCCCGAAAGTATTTTCATGTGTATTGTGCCATTGATTCTTCTTCTTTTGGTTATATTGTTCAGCTCGATCTTTGAGCTTCTGCAAATTGATAGTATAAGTAGGTTATAGTATTATGCTTTGATTTATATTGCATTATCGGGTTAACCTACCATCCGTTTTGCTACATGACTTGTCTACATGGCAGGATTGGATGACATGGAAAGGACCTTCAGCGAATGAGGGGGTGCCAAGTGGCAGGCCGCCATTAGCCCCTGCATATCACAATCACAAGTCACAAGCTGATCGTGTTAAACAATCGGCACCCGAGAAAGGAAGGGTTTTGATGCGATAAATCACAATCACAGATCGCAAAGGAAAGGCCTTATGGAAATCAACCCTTGGCAAGACCAGAGTTGTGATGCGATAAATCGCATATCACATATCGCAATAGGGAAACCCTGTACACCTACGACTGCCAGTGTTCCACCGATTGCAATATCCTAGATGCGATTTGTTTATGGATTCCAGTTAATACTCTCGCCAGGTTTGCGCACATCACAATCGCACATTTCCGTTGCGTTCACAGACCTTAAGCCGTCGATCCTTGCCGATTGCGATTTGTGATATGGCCGATAGGTTATGGCTAATAGCGCGGTGAAATATTCACCTAGTTAGCGGATTTGGAGTGGAAATGTGGGTTTCTATCGATTTTGGAGCATTTTGTGGAACCAATAGTGGGAGAACTAGGAGAATTCTTAAATTCTTCAGTGCTTATCAAAATTGGATGCAAAAAGAGGCTAGATGTCATTTCTTAGTATTTTGAACTCATTGAGACAGGTTTCAGAGGCATTTGAGCATTGTAAGCACACATTTTTTGTAATTTTGAGCATAATAGAGAGGCCCAAGCATTACAAGCTGGACCAAGGAGATGTAGCCCAGGAGGGGTGAACTCCTCATCAAATCTCTATGTTGTGTGTTGTATTTTGATGTTCTTTGTTGTTATTTTGTTGTTGTTCAGCATATGTTTTATGTTAAATTGTTTATAACATTTACATAAGAAACTCTCATGGAATCAGTTAATTAAGCAAACATGGTGAATCCTTAAGCACTTGATAAGAAAATGATAATCATCTTGGGTTTTATTTTGAATGGGGAATTAGCACATCATTACTAATCTACTCCATTTCAGATCAAGTTGGTATCAAATCATGTGTTTTTTCTTACTAGATTTGCTTTGTAAAAGAAGGATTTAATTGTTTGCAAGTTTATGTCATGCCTACAAGGTTAAAGCTCAAAATAGGTGAAGGAAAGATGGTTCGAAGCCCTAAAGTTGGGTGAAGGGGAAGAAGAGTAAGGTTTCCAAAGTCCTCTACAATAGTACATCCTCAAGTTGCAGAAGTTGCAGTTGAGTCTTCAGAGACCATGTCTTATGAAGGAGAACCTACAAACATGACAAAAGATGAGAAGACCTTCATGAAGGATTTATTTGATATGATCAAGATGGTGAAGGTCTTGTATGAAGAGAGGAATAGCAAATTACAAGGAGAATGTTCTAAACCTCCCAAGGGAGAAGGCTCTTTAGGAGGAGGAAATAGAAAATGAGGTAATGGGAATGGAGACAACTCACAAGCCTCCACTCTCTCCACCATCTTCTTCATCTTCTACTTCACAAGCATCTTCACACTCTTCCAATACAAACCTTACTCATACTCATCATCATACCTCAAAAAGGAGCTGGTATATCACCTTTTATAAAACTTGATGTTAAGTTCAAGTTGCCTATGTACAATGGAGAAGTTAATGCAGAAAAGTTGGATAATTGGATTCTCAATTAGAGGTGTATTGTAGAATTCAGAACCTTCAAGAGGATGATATCAAAATTCAGTTGGCTTCATTGAGAACGGAGGGTGCAACATTCATTTGGTGGGAAGCAAGGACTCGAGACAAGATCAAGAAAGATGGTAAGATCTCTATTACTTGGTCTGATTTCATTGCTGCTATAAAAAGACAACTCTACCCTTTAGCCCATATGCAAAACGCTATCATGAATTGGCAAAATTTCAGACAGTTAAAAGGTCAAAATGTGCAAGAGTATTCTCAAGAGTTTAGGAGAAGAGAACTTATGCTAGGAGTATACTTGCAGTCACAAGATACTTTGTTGAAATATATAGGAGGTTTGCATAGCTATCTTCGACACACCATTCTTATGTTTAATCCCACAAATATTGATGAGGTCTGTGTTCAAGCTACACACCTCGAAGCAAAAGGGAAAATTGTACAAGAAGAAGGTACGAAGAAGCCATTCCAAAGTGGTGAAAAAGGGAATAAATTTAAAGGAACGCAGAAGAAAAATGCTTATGTTAAGAAAGAAGGAGAGAAACCCGTGTGCAAGAATTGTTCTAAAGAGGGCCATGATGAAGCACATTGATGGAAGCTTCATCCTAAATTACAACTGAAGAAATTTCACAATAAAGGGAAACAGAAGACAAACATTGTTGTACAACAAGACTTGGGTTCTGACTTAGGTGATGAAACAAAAATTGCAGACACAGTCACTAAGGGAAAAGTCATGGAAAAAGCAAGCAAAGAGGAAGCCATGGCAAGCACCAGTGCAACAAATAACTCCAAAAATGCTTCAAATGAAGAAAATAGAATTGAGTTGTTCCATATCAGAGTTATTTCCAAACACACCAAGATTAATACGTTGTTTGACAGTGGATCCCAAGAAAATTTAATTTCTCCATATTTGGTCAAGAAATTGAATATGGAAACCGTGCCTCATCATAAACAGTATCTGTTGGGTTGGATAACCAAGGATGCCAATATTCAGGTCACACAAAAATGTGTTTTTAGGTTTGCAATTACTTCCAATTTCGTTGATGAAGTCGAATTAGATGTGGTGCCGCTGGATATTTCTGGAATTGTGTTGGGAAGCTCGTATCTATATGACAAGAAAATTGGTTTCCATAGATTTGAGAACAAATACCATTTGTTCAAGGAGGAGTGGAGTATATTGTGAGAGCCCATCATAGGAAGCTTAATATGTCTTTAGCAAGTGCAGGACAAATGAAGTGACTAGTAAATTCCAACAAGAGTCTCATGCTCCCTATGATCAAGTAGAAGAATGATATGGAGCAGGAATCATTTGCAAGTTGTGATGTGAAGTTGAAAGCTGAATTGGTTGATGTGGTCAATCAATATTAAGACATGTTTCAAGAACCAAAGGGATTGCCACCAAAAAGGGGAATTCATCTACAGCAAGACTGTCCGCTCCCAAAAATCGATATGTATCGAACGTCGTTTCTAGAAAGCTTAGAAATTAAGAAACAAGTCCATGAATTGTTAGATAAAGGTGTAATTCATCCCTCTACTTCGCCATGTGGTTCGCCAATTGTTTTGGTACCTAAGAAAGATGGAACCTGGTGCATGTGTGTAGATTATCGAGCTTTGAACAAAATTACCATAAAGAATTGATACCCACTGCCCAAAATATAAGATTTGCTAGATCAATTGAAGAATTCAAAATATTTCACTAAATTAGACTTGAGAAGTGGATATCATCAAATTAGAATAGCCGAGGAGGATATTTGGAAGACTTATTTTAAAACCAAACAGGGATTGTTTGAGTGGTTGGTTATGCCTTTCGGTATTTGCAATGCTCCAGCTACATTCATGAGAGTTATGAATGATGTTTTAAGATCATTTCTTGATGAATTTGTAATTGTCTATTTAGATGACATTTGATATTCAACAAATCACAAGAAGAGCATGTCAAGCATGTGAGGAAAGTGTTGGATGTCTTGAGAAAAGAATAGTTATTTTTGAAGATCTCTAAATGTGAATTCGAGAAAAATTCCTTAGTGTATTTGAGACACATAGTTGGAGGAGGTGAGTTGAATATTGACCCCTCTAAATTTTTGGTCATTGCAAATCAGTCATAGAAGTAAGGAGTTTTCTCAGAGCAGTGCAATATTGGAGGAAGTTCATTACCAATTTCTCTTCCATAGCAGCTCCACTACATGCTTTGACCAGCGTGAAGGTTGTCTTCTAGTGGAGAGGCAAACAACAAAAAGCATTCAATACTTTAAAAGAAAGGATCAGTTCAGCCCCAATTTTAGCATTGTCGAATTTGAAACAACCATTTTAAATACAAACAGATGCAAGTGACTATGCCATGGGTGCATTTCGTTTACAGCATGGTAAGCCCATTTCATTTCATTCTGAGATTTTTTATGGTGTTGTTATTAATTATCCTACGTATGATAAAGAGCTTTACACATTGGTGCAAAGTGTAAAGAAATGGAAGCATTATTTAATGGGAAAATAAACCATTATTCACACTGATCATCAAGCTTTGCAATATCTCCAATCTCAGACAAAATTGTAGTAATCAAGGCACTTTCGTTGGATGGGATTTTTACAGCAATTCCACTTGGTAATCAGGTACAAGAAAGGTATTTATAACAGAGTTGTTGATATTCTTTCTAGACCGGTTGTTAGTGTAGCCATTTTACTCAAGAATAATTATGTTTTACCTGCAAGTTATGTTGAACAATACGCACATGATGTGGACTTTCAAGAGGTATATTCAAACTTGAGACAAGGCCACCAATTTGAGGAATTAGACTACCATGTACATGGTAATTTGTTGTATCATTTGAGAAAAAATTGTCTTCCACAGGGAGAGAGAGTAAATGTCACAAGGGAAGCGCATACTTCTCTTATTGCTGGACATTTCAGTGTAAGTAAAGCAGTGGCAAATCTTCAGAGGTATTTTTACTGGATTCGTATGCTTGAAAGTGTGTCATATTTTATCAGAGGTTGTTCGTTGTGTGCATTCAGTAAGCGTAGTAATAAGAAACTAGGATTGTAAACACCACTTCCTGTGCCTTCACATCCATGGGAAAGTGTTTCTATGGATTTTGTAGGAGGTCTTCCTTTATCAAGAAAAGGTCATGATTATTTTTACATAGTTTTGGATAGGTTCAACATGATGTGCATGTTAATGCCTTGTAAAAAACAAATTACAGCTGAACAAACAACTTAAATTTTCTTTCAAAATGTATGGGTTCATTTTAGATTACCTACTTCTATTGTAAGTGATCGTCATTCCCAATTTGTTGGGAATTTTTGGTCAAGTTTATGGAACTTGATGGACACCAAGTTGAAGAAAAGTACAGCCTTCCATCCTCAAACAGATGGTCAAAGTGAAGTGGTTAATAGGACATTTATTCATTTGCTAAGAGGATATTGCGGCAAACATCCTAAGTTGTAGGATGAATGGTTGCATTATATTCAGCATGCTTACAAACGAGAAAAACACTCTTCTATTCTAACTTCTCCTTTTGAGGCATGTATTGGTTATTTTCCTAAATCGCCTTTGGATTTCATCTTTGAGAAATATGTAGTTGTAGATGGACATAGTGACATAGATAAAGCAAAGAAATTCATTGAGAAAAATTAGTTGATTCACCAAACAGTTCAAGAACAACTAGAAAAGAGTCAAGGCAAGTATAAGGCTTGGCATGATAAGTATCATGTGGATCATCAGCTTCAAGTAGGTGATGAATTTTTGCTATACATTAGCAAGGAAAGGCTTCAAGGTGAAGGTAAAAATCTGAAACCAATCCATTATGGTCCATTTAAAATTCTGGAAAATATTTGTAATAATGTTTTCAAGCTTGATTCGCCTTCATATATGCAAATTTATTCCATTGTTAATGTTGAAAATTTGAGATTGTATGAGCCCCCTTTGATTGAAGATCAAGGAGAAAGTGTACAGATTCCATCAATTGAATATTTTTTTCCAAAATTTCTTGATGAGCTTCTACAAGACACCATCGTTGACAAAAGAACGAGGTCCTCAAAGAGGGGAAATTTTTTTATCCTCGAAGTGGGTCTCAAAGTTACAAAATCCATCAAAGGCCAAATGGATTGAAGAGGGGAAGGTGAGGGAATAGTACCCTCATCTGTTCAATAACTGAATGCGATATTTTGGGGTCCAAAAGGCTTCCAGTGGGGAGGATTGATTAGGTGCTCAAGTTTATGCTCAAAAATAAAAGTGTTAGAATCTTGTTAAACTCAGCTTCAGATTGAAGATCTTGGCATTCAGAATCCAACAGTGTGAACAACACTCAAATCCGAGCTCGTATGTAGAAGTTAGAGCAAGTCAAATTTCAAGTTTGAGAAGTCTAAATGGCAGGATTGAATGTTGTAAAAAATCCCTTCAGTGAATGAGGGGGTGCCAAGTGGAAGGCCTCCATTGGCCCCCGCATATCGCAATCATAAGTTGCAGGAAGATCGTGTTAAAGAATCGGCTCTCGAGCAACGAAGGGTTGCGATGCGATAAATCACAATCACATATCGCAAAGGAAAGGCTTAATGAAAATCGGCCCTGGGCAAGACCAGAGTTGTGATGTGATAAATCGCATATCGCATATCACAATAGGGAAGCCCCACACATTTACGACCATCGGTATTCTCTTGATTGTGATATCCCGGATGTGATTTGTTTATGGGCTCCAGTTAATACTCCTGTCGGGTTTGCACACATTGCAATCGCACATTTCCGTCACATTCATAGACCTTAACCCATTGGTCCTTATCGATTGCAATTTGCAATATGGCCAACATGTTATGATGCACAGCGAGGAGAAATATTCGCCCGGTTAACAGATTTTGGAGCGGAAATGTTGGTTTTTGCCAGTTTTGGAGCATTTTGTGGAACAAATAGTGGGAGAACTAGGAGAAGTCATAACTTCTTTAGTTCTTATCCAAATTAGATGCAAAAAGAGACTAGTTGGCCATTTTTTAGTATTCTGAAATGATTGAGACAGGTCTTAAAGGCATTTCAGCATTGTAAACACACTTTTGTTGTAATTTTGAGCATAATAGAGAGGCCTAAGCATTGGAAGCTAGAACAAGGAGACGTAGCCTAGGAGGGGTGAACTCCTCATCAAATCTTTGTGTTGTGTGTTGTATTTTGATGTTATTTGCAGTTATTTTGTTGTTGTTCAACATATGTTTTATGTTAAATCGTTTATAACATTTACATAAGAAACTCTCATAGGAATCAATTAATTAAGCAAACATGGTGAATCCTTAAGCACTTGATAAGCAAATGATAAGCATCTTGGGTTTTATCCTGAATGGAGAATTAGCACAACATTATTAATCTACTCCATTTCAGATCATGTACCAACAAGCATACCCTGCAATTATGCATTAGAAAAATGAGGGAGATTGCTACTGAACCCATGTGGCCTTTCCGAAAATCATAATTCTCAATTGGAAAATCCAAACCAACCTTAGAGATCGATAGCATCTCAGTTGTGTAGTGTACGATGAAGGCCTTAAAACTATATTGCGAAGCTTTCTCAAAGCAGAAACTTGATGTCATACTTGCACACTAGGTTGCGCATCCTAGTTGGCTTTAGCACCTCACAACACTTTCTCTGATGTTTCCTACCACTCTAGAGGTTACAATGATTACAACGTTGAATTTACATTTGTATCTAGCACTCAGTCTTCCAAATAGTTTGAGACTTCCCCACATGCTTACTCTTCAGATTTACTGGAAATGCCTTTTGGCAACTTTAGTAAAGCCAAAAAAATATTGCAGGGGCTAAAAAGGAATGATGACCTTAGTGGATTGTCTCCATGAACCTCTAATCCTCATTTCAAATCGTTCCTTGAAACCAGGGAAACTATTTTATAAAGCATAGTTAGATTAAAAAGGCATGTTTGTCATTGACTATACACAAGCCAAGTTAAATAATTGGATATATTGGGTTTTGAATTCTAAAAGGGGGTTGCATTCAAATCAAGAGAGTGAATCCCCTTCCATGGGCTCATCAAGGAGTTCCTCAGCAAAGGAAATTCATACCAATGTCGGGGCCTTCAGTGCACAAGAAGCAAGGCAAGAGATTGGATTGGAACCACTTGTTAACAGTGGGGAAGAATCAGATGATCTTGGATCATATGTTATTGAAATTAATGCCTAGAAATGAAACCTTTTCTTTTCTTCCAAAGAAGGGCATTCAAGTAGATGCTATCAATGCATTTGATCCTACATTGGCAAGCTCTGCCAATGGAGTTGAAACAATGTCTCAATACTTTGCAAGGACACTTGTTTCTCTGATTTTGACTCTCAAATCATATGATTGTGAGAAAACAATTGTGCCAAAACTATGTTGACAAACTAACATTGTAAGTTTATTTGCAACAAAAATGATCAAGAAAATCTATTAAAAGTGATGCAGACTATGTATTATGTCACATTGTTTATAAAACAAATAAATTACTCTTTCTCTATATCAATCCTATTATCTGCTTTTATGATCCTATTTTAACATGTCGTAAATAAGGAATTTCCAAAACTTTGATATTGTTTCACTGATTTGAACATACACTAAGTATTTTGTTTTGTTGGGTCCAATAAAGACAAAAATAGCTCACAAATACAAACTGCAAAACCAAAAAGAAGGGCCACGTGGGCAAAGGCAGTGACATTGCCACCACGTGGCTCTTGTTATGTAACTTTTATGTCAATTGAATTAAATTTGTCTTTCCATAAATTTTCCCTCACATCATGAGCTAAAAGGGATAAATAGTTTGTATATGTTTTAATAAAAGATATATCTAGTTAAATTAACTTTGTTTTCTTATTTATTTATTTTATTTTTTTTAATGTGAGAAAATATTTTAGTTGTGAAATTAGTAATGGGGATAGTTATTTTTGCCTACTATTCACTAATGCACTCATCATTATTATTAAAGGAAAATTATGCCACCTGGAATCACATGGTGGGGCAAGCTTTCACTCTTAAGAGATGCTTTTGGGTCTTGGATCATTAACCTATTTCCTTACATCCAAAAAATATAAACACTTAACCAAGACAAAAACGGTTTTAGAGCATATTTCAAAACAACTATTTCTTAATTTAAAATTTTAATATATTGAAATTTTTTATTTAAAAATTATTTTGTAAAATAAATATTTACAAACCATTGCTTATTAACAACTATAAATATATAAATATTAACAACTATTTTTTATTAAAATTTAAATATTATTACGAAGAAAAATTTCAAATTAATATTTTAATTATTAATATAAAAGAAAGATTAAAATTTAAAAACATGGAAATTTTAAAAAGCTTAAAATTATTATTTTCGAACAAAATATTTAATAATTAATGTTATCAAATAAATGAGTCGACCAAGGAGAAAAAAAAAAAAAACAAAAACAAACTATGGTGGACCTTCTATGTTGTAATCTAGAGCATCAAACACCTTAACATGTAATACAAAATAGGCACTTAAAAGTACGTGATAATTTAGAAGCTTATTCCCATTTTTAGAAGACATTTTTGTGTACACGGCTCCACCATGTAATAACGATGCCAACATAAAAGTTGAATATTTACTAGCATGATGCCCACATAAAAGGTGAATATTTACTAGTATAATAAATATATATATATTATTCTATTAAATTTTCATAACTATATTTTATATTCTGTTAAAATATAGTATAAATGTCTTATGTTTTTGGTTTTTTAATAAATATATTTAATAAATTTTATTTGAAATGTAATAGAAAATTATTAAAATTATAAAGTTGAGAGCTTAACAAATGAATTTTCAAATTATTTTTATATCCAAAAATACATTATTAAATCTAAAAGGTAAAAATATATCATCAGCTATAATTATAATTAAAATAAAAAATATGCAAAAATATATTATCAATTATAATTATAATTAAAATAAAAAAATATATTATCAATTATAATTATAATTAAAATAAAAAAAATAAAAGACAAAAATGTATCATCATCAATTTAAATTTAAATTTTAACTTAAAATTTAAAACAGAGGTCATATATAAATTTAGCTGAATAATTTTTTATTTTATTTTTTTCATTCAATAAGATTTTTTTTGTTCTTTTATAGAATTAAAAAAATAAAAGTTATTTTTTTGTTTTTAAGATTTTTTATTTTTTTTGAATTGAGGATTTTGTGATCCATATTCTAAATGTTGAGAGAATTTTATATGATTTTCAAACCATCTTGTGGGGTTCATCTAGATGAACCCCATTAGATAGTTCGTTGACTTAAAGTTGCACCCCATTATATGGTTCCTCAACTTAAAGTTCCACTCGACTAGATGGTTCGAAACCCAACTAGATAGACCCTATTAGATGGTTCCTCGACGTTCCATTGGACTAGATGGTTCAAAACGCGGCTTAAAGTTTATTTATGTGAGATGAACCCCACTAAATAGTTCGAACTACATAGATTTAAAATTTCTTTATGTAATTTTTATCCAAAAATCTCTAGAAATTCAAAATATTTTTTTAATTATTCTATAGAATTAAAAAATAAAAATAAATAAATAAAGTTATTATTATAAAATAGTTTAAGAGAGATTCTTTCGGCTTAAATCACATGATGTTTCATTTGTCAATGCGTTTCGAACCAACCAGTGTGGTTCATCGTCAGGACAAGTTGAATGAACACATGATGTTTCATTTGTCAATGCATTTCAAACCAACTAGTGTGGTTCAGACAAGTTGAATGAACAGATCAGGCTTTGCATGTTAAATAGAGCAGAACCTCCAATGGCTATATTCAGGTAACGGCTATAATGATAACGGCTAGATTTGACCGGTTAGTTGGGTCATGATAATAACTATTATTTAATTAGATAAGTTACCCCAGTTAGTTATAAAAAGGACCCTTTTTATACCCTCACCATTATACAAATGTATTAAAAAATAAAATAATAACCTAAATTAATTTAATTCGATAGTTAGTTAACAAAGTTATTATATCTAAAAATTAGAGTAACTAAAAGTTGGTTAAAAAAGTTATTAAATATATAAATAATAGATCAATATATAAATAGCTAGATATATTCTTATTAAAATATAAGTTAAAGGGTTGTTTCATACCCTTATTTATAAATGAATTATTAAAAACAATCAATTATGAACTAGATTAAATTTAAAATAATACTTATTTATCAAAGTTAAATAAATATAGAGTAATATAAGGGCACGATAAAAAGTAATTTAAATTATAATAATGATATTATAAATCTATATTAAAATAAAATAATTTAAATTAATGGTAAGTGAATTAAATCTAACCATTAGAGTCCTTAGTTATAGGAATATATAGTTATATTTATTGAAAAATAATTTTAAAAATTAAGGTTGATTTAAGGGTTAAAATTATCATAGATTATTTTCTAGATTATTTTCTTTGACAACTAAATAAAGAAGAAAGGCCACAAGAAATAGAAAAACAAGAGAAATTTTAAAAAGCAAAAAGAAAAAACCAAACAAAGTGAGGGGAAGACAGGAAGACAACGACTAGGAGGAGAGGGTTGGGACCCAACAACTACTAATCTTCCAGCCATCTCAATCGGGAGGATGACTGGAAGATCAGTAGTGGTTGGGACCCAACAACTACTGATCTTCCAGCCATCTCAATAGGGAGGATGGCTGGAAGATCAGTAGTTGCTGGGTCCCAGCCCTCTCCTCCTAGTCGTTGTCTTCATGTCTTCCCCTCCCTTTGTTTGGTTTTTTCTTTTTCTTTTTTAAAATTTCCCCTGTTTTTCTGTTTCTTGTGGCCTTTGTTCTTTATTTAGTTGGCAAAGAAAATAATATGGAAATTAATCTATGATAATTTTAACCCTTAAATCAACCTTAATTTTTAAAATTATTTTAAATATTAGAGTTTTCTTTCTTCCCTTAAATTACTTTAATATCTATATATTAAATATTAAATTAGAATTAATTTATTTTTAATTATTTTATTTATAAGTGTTTAAAACAATCCCTTTTCAATAAATATAACTATATATTCCTATAACTAAAGACTCTAGTTTTTAGATTTAATTCACTTACTATTAATTTAAATTATTTTATTTTAATATAGATTTATAATATCATTATTATAATTTAAATTACTTTTTATCGTACCCTTATATTACTCTATATTTATTTAACTTTGATAAATAAGTATTATTTTAAATTTAATCTAATTCATAATTGATTGTTTATAAGAAGCTTCTCAAAAACCCGTTAAAAGAGGATCTCCAGGATTGTGGCCCTTGCCATTAAATCCAGTGACTCAGTGAGTCCCCTGCACCATAAACTCATTGAGAGCAATCCTATCACACCTAGAATCTATGGGCTCCCTAAAATCCATAAGGAAGGAGCTCCCCTTAGGCCTATCGTCAACACCATTGGAGGTCCTACCTATTTTCTTGCTAAGTTTCTTGCCTTAAAGCTTAATTCTTAGTTGGTCATACTTCGTCCTTCGTTAAAGACTCGACTTCCTTTATTGAGGAGCTCAAGGACATCAAGCTAGACTCTGGTGACATTCTGGTCAGTTTTGATGTTGTTTCCCTCTACACTTGCATCCCTATTAATGAGGCCATGGATGTGATCTACCGTCTAACTGATCCTGATACCGCTCGGTTAGTTGAGATCTGCCTCACCTCTACCTTTTTCAGTTTTGAAGGTGAGTTCTTTGAGAAAACTTGTGGGGTTGCCATGGGCTCACCCCTATCCCCTATTGTTGCTAATCTTTTTATGGAGGATTTTGAATATAAGGCTCTGAACTCAGCCCATCTCCTACCCAAGCTTTGGAAAAGGTATGTAGACGACACGAATGTCATTTGGTCTCACGGCCAAGAGGAGTTAGATCTCTTCTTCGATCATCTCAATAGTCAATCCTCGGCTATTAAGTTCACTAAGGAACAAGAAGTCGATGGTTGCCTCCCTTTCCTTGATATTCTTATATCTAAGAATGAGGATGGTTCCCTCTCCCACAAAGTGTTTTGCAAGAAAACTCATACGGAGCAATATCTTCATGCTAGTTCCCACCATTTCCTGGCCCAGAAGTTGGGGGTTCTCAACACCCTTGCAACTCGTGCCTTAAGGATCTTTGATAAAAAGAGCTTCGATGAGGAGAAATCCCATCTCCTTAATGTCTTTGTTGAGAATGGTTATAGCAGACACTTGGGACAAAAGGCTTTCCTCAAAGCAGCTAAGAATTCGTTAATCAGAAGGGGGCCTAAAGAGCAGATTCCTGGTGTCCATCTTCCGTATGTTTAGGGGACCACGGATAAGATTGCGAGGGTTCTTAAGAAGCATAATATCCCGGCAACATTTAGACCTCTTAACACCATTCGTAAATCCCTAAGATCTGTGAAGGATCCCATCGACCCCAAAGACATGAAAGGAGTTTATATTATTCCTTGTTCATGTGGGACCCCCTATATTGGTGAGACTGGTCGCTCCATTAATCAAAGGATTAGTGAGCACGCAGCTGACCTCAAGCATATGAGAACTAAATCTTCTGCGTTAGCAGAACATGTAGAGAAAACCAATCATCATGTCTGCATCGAGGAGGCTAGTGTAATTGCTAGAGTGTCACAATTCCATCACCGGAAATTTAGGGAAGCCCTTGAGATTGAAAAATGCCGATCAATCTTAATAGAGAGGATGGCTGGAAGATTAGTAGTTGCTAGGTCCCAGCCCTCTCCTCCTAGTCGTTTTCCTTCTTTCCCTCCCTTAATAATTGTTTTATTAAGTTTGTGATTTCTATTCTATTTTATTTTATCGATTTATTTATTATTATTATTATTATTTATTTATTTTTATTTTTATTTATTTATTTTTATTATTTTTTATTTATTTATTTATTATTATTATTATTATTATTTATTTTTAAACTTTATCTATTTATTTATTTATTCTTTTATTATTATTATTATTATTATTTATTTTTAAACTTTGTGTCTTTTAACCTTGATTTAATTATAATATATTTACTAATATTAATTTTAAATTAGTTAATTAATTTAAACTATTAATGGTTTTTAATATGGTTAGTTTTATTTGTAATTATGTATGTATTTTATTTATTTATTTATTTTTGTGTAAACTCTTTGTCTGTTAATTTTATTTTAATTTACAAAAATTAATTTTAAATTTAATCTAATTTATAATTTAAAACTAATATACTATTTTTGGTTCCTTAAATTAATTTTTAATATTGTAATATTTTTCTTTTTAAGTGTTTGGCGAATATTTATTAAAGTATATATTTAATAAATATAAATAATTATTACTCTATTTTTGGCGTTTATAACTAACTAATAATTTTGAAATTAATTTATTTTATATAATTTTTAATTTAATTCATTTTAATTTATATTTATCAATATATTTGCAATTATTTATTTTTTGATTTACTTATTATTGTCCACTTACATTTTAATTTTAATAACAAAAAATTTCCAAAAAAAAATAAAAAATATTTATATATATTAATAATAATTTCCTTTTATCATAGTCAAACTAGCTTTATCCAGTCAATTCTAGCTATTGTCTTTTAGTCGTTGAGTCATGGGATTCTCTGCCCTATCTATTTAATGTGCTAAATGAGATTTGTTCATTCAACTTGTCGTGACGATGAACCACACTAAACGCGTCAACAAAAGTTTTTTTATGTGATTTTCGCAGAAGATTCTTCAAAAAATTGATATGGATCACAGAAGTCTCAATTCAATAATAATTCATTTATAAATAAAAGTATGAAACAACCCTTTAACTTATATTTTAATAAGAATATATCTAGCTATTTATATATTGATCTATTATTTATATATTTAATAACTTTTTTAACCAACTTTTAGTTACTCTAATTTTTAGATATAATAACTTTGTTAACTAACTATCGAATTAAATTAATTTAGGTTTTTATTTTATTTTTTAATACATTTGTATAATGGTGAGGGTATAAAAAGGAAATACTCTATAACGCGACTTTTTGAAAGCTTTTCTGGCGGGTTTTTCCGGTCGAAATCCAGTAGGAATTTATTGGAATCGCAAGTTTGATAGCTAGTTTCTGCACAATGAAAGCGTCCCAGGGGTTTTCCAGGGTGCTGAATCCAAATATGCAGTTAAAAAACCATTTTAGTTGCAACAAATCAAGATTTAACATCAATTTCTTCCGCCGGATTCCGTCACCGGAATCTCCAAAAAGTCGCATTATAGACAACTCCTATAAAAAGGGTCCTTTTTATAACTAACTGGAGTAGCTTATCTAATTAAATAATAGTTATTATCATGACCTAACTAACTGGTCCGTTATCATTATAGCCGTTATCTGAATATAGCTATCTGAATATAGCTGTTGGAGGTTCCGCTCTATTTAACATGCAAAGCTTGATCTATTCATTCAATTTGTCATGAGGATGAACCACACTAGTTGGTTTGATATGCGTCGACAAATGAAACATCATGTGATTTAGGCTGAAAGAATCTCTCTTAAACTTGATATAGATCACAGAAGCCTCAATACTATAAAATAGTTTTTACAAGCTTTTATTGAAAGACACTCTCCCACATAGGGAAAAAAAAACTATCAGATTGCCTTGCTGTTATGATTTTGACAAATTTCCAGTCAAATAGTGCAGATTTCTGTAATTGCTAATTTTCCATCTCTGAATTTCAGTCTCTGAATTTGCCCTTATGTACTATATAATAATCTTAGCAAACCCAATGGCCGGTGTAGAACTAGGCATCGAGGCAGCTTACTGCCAACACACCTTGCTGTCGTGGAAATGTGTGGATGCATCGTCCATGGCAGGTAGAAGAACATGATCGGAGTTCAGTTGAAGTGAAGAATTATAATTGAAAATAGGATCGCGGGTATGCTGATAGATTAATGGGACCCACGATTCACCGACCTGGCCGTCCATTATCATATACGTATCCTCCTGATGAGTTGTAGAGCATTCATTCGGTCTCTGGATTAGTCTTAACGTGCATAATAAATAAATTAATGTTTGAATTTAGGTGACAGGCTGTTTGAAGGGCCCATTGAAAATTTTCCCTCAAATCATATAACAGATATCGATATGGCTTTGGGTGTGTACCCTGATAACAACGAAATCTGAACTTCCCCACTTCCCTTTCTGTCGGGATGTAATTTTAAAAGAGGTTTATCGAAATAGTCTATAATGCGATTTTTTGAAAGTTTTTTTGGCAGGTTTTTCCGATCTGAATCCTGCAGGAATTTATTGGAATCGCAAGTTTGATAGCTAGTTTCTGCACAATGAAAGCGTCCCAGGGGTTTTTGAGGGTGCTGAATCCAAATATGCAGTTAAAAAACCATTTTAACTGTAACAAATCAAGATTTAACCTCAATTTCTTCCGCCAGATTCCGTCACCAAAATCTCCAAAAGTCCACATTATAAACAACTCCAGATTTATCCAACAAACAAGCGTTCACTTACAACAAGTTGTCAAATCATCCAACCTACTCCTGCGCAATAATTGTATTTATAGTTACTAGTTTATTTTGGTGTTCTTTAATTATTCTGTATCTTACTGTGTTCGGATGGTATTAGCAAAACCATTTAATTATTCTATATTTGAGAGTGCTCGCGTGCTATGAGCAAAATCATTTTTTGGGTTAGATTATGTTTTTTTGTTATTTAAAATTTGTTTTTGAATTTTTATATAAATTTAGCATGTTGAAATTTCTGGAGTATTTGAATTCTGTAAATTTCACAAGTTTAAACTTATGATTCTAATTAATTCCTTCGAGAGGAATTTAATAAACTATAAAACCTCCCAACATAAAATAAAGTATCATTCGTACTTTTGACAAAATTATTTAATTCATGATAACTCTCATGATTTTTCATCAATAATCACGTGCTTCATCATCACCGCATTGTAGGTTTACATGTAAGTCATGCTAGTGTCCAATGCTCAAGGGAACATCTGTAAGAAAATGTGGTCCTTGCAAAATGAATTTACGATATTTATGATTTCCTTTCCTTTTTAATTTATTTTTAAAACCTTTCTTTACTTCATGTGTTATATTAGAATTATATATTATAACTTGATATCTTAATTATTTAATAAACTTATTCTCATACTTTTATTACTTTATTATTAATAAACAACATTTATTTTTAATTATTTTTATTAATTTTTTTAATAATATCAGTATTTCTATTATCTATTTTATAATTAATTTAGAATATTAATTAGTTTATAACTAAAACATTAAATAATTTATTATTTAAAATATTTTTAAATAAAATTATTTAATTTTTTACTAGTTTTTAATGGTTAGTTTTTCAACAATTAGTTTTTAACAGCTAGTTTTTAGCAGTCAACATTGGGCTATGATGCCATTAGTTGGTTCAAAAAGTCAAATAAATGTTAATGATGTGATTAATCCGAAAGATTTTTATCTATAATATAAATCACAAAAATTTTAAATCTAACAAAATGAACTCTCTTTAATTTTTTGTTTAATATATTTTAATGTTTATTTTGAAAATATTTCAAAGTCTATAGTTTATTGTAAACTATTTTGTAAAATTGACACCAGGACCAAGCTTGGGTGCGGAACTCAGAAACATAGGAATTTGGAGAAGATAAAGGCGAAAAACCTAAGGATAGAGGGATAATCCAAACCGCAGGATCTGAGAGAAAGAAATGGAAATGGAGTAGGGGAGGGGAGAGATCCCCTCCTTCAAAGCAGTAATAACGGGGGAAGCGAGAAAGGAACGGCAGAAGGAAGGAGACAGAACAAATGAAGGAGAAACTTCAGCAGCGGGAGCGCAAAGGAGAACGGGAGTAACAAGTAAATGTCTACCGAGGACGATGAACAAACCCAGGTTTGTAATTCTGCCCAATAGATTAGAGAGATATAGAAGTTACATGAGGGATTATGCTTTGATCTGTAAGTTTGTAGGATATTGGCCAGTAGAGAAAGATCTTCTCAGATGGATCCAGCAAAGGTGGAAACCAAAAGGACATGTGGAAGTAAAGTTGGGAGCGAAGGGATTTTTTACAGTAATATTTTCCAATCTAGAAGACAGGGAAAGGATCTTTGAGGAAGGACCCTACTTCATGAACAACGCTGGACTATTTATGAGGGAGTGGGTAGACTGCTACAACCCAGAGAAGGAAAGAATGTTAGCTGCCCCGATATGGATCAGACTCTTCGGCCTACCAACAGAATTTTGGGACCCAGAGATCCTTAAGGGCATAGGTAACGCAATAGGATCGTTTGTGAAAGTGGCAGAATCGACAAAGAGGGGAAGATATACAACATATGCTAGAATATGCGCGTACATGAACATCACAGAGCCACTTCCAGATACAATAGAATTGGAATATCATGACGAGATCTGGCACCAACCAATTGACTACGAACACATTCCATTTCGTTGCAGAAGATGCCATGAGTATGGCCATTTATACCGAGAATGTCCCATTACGTTAGCAGAAAAGGAAAGGGAAGCTGAAAATGAAAGGAGAAACGCAACAAGGAAAGCAGGAGAGGAGGAAGAGGACTTCAGAGAAGTGCAAAGGAAGAAAAAAAGAGGAAACAACAAGACACAGACGGGCAAACAAAAAGGTACCCATAGCATAGAATCCCAAAACAAGTTCCAAATACTGCAGGATGAAGAAGTAGAAACAGAGGCAAACGAGGAGGAGGAAATAGAAGGAATGGAAGTAATAAAGGAAAATGCAGACAAAGAGATAGATCAAATGAATAAGGATCAAGAGAGGACAGAAAGCCCAACAGAAAACCAAGAGGATCAACGAGGAATGGAAATAGACCCACAGAAAACAAAAGGAGAAGAAGAAGAACAAGTAATGACGAAGCTCCTGCAGGAATGGAAGAGGCTCGATGAAAGATTTATCCCAGAGGATCAGAAACAGATGTACAAAGAAGCTTTCCAAAGATATAAAGAGAAAAAAGGAATAATGGAAGATAGAGAAGACGGGAAAATGGCGAAGCAGGAAACACAAAATCTAGGAATGAGCAGCATTGGCAAGGGAGGCAAAAAAAGATGTAGAAGCACAATGAGTGAAACAATTCAAGAAGTTGGAGAGATGCTAGTAAATTCAGGAAGAGTGATACCTCTTTCAGAGGTATTCCAATCCCCTCCGAAACTTTTACAATGATCATCACAAGCTGGAACATAAGAGGCCTCAACAGTAGAGGCAAACAGAGGTATTTAAATGATAGACTGAAAAAAGAAAAACCTAGCATAATGATAGTACAAGAAACAAAAATAAGTACTGAGAAAATGAGAGACATTCTGAATAGAAACAAAAACAGATATGAAATGATGGGATAGGATGCGATCGGGAGTGCAGGAGGTCTGGTAATAATTTGGAACCCAGAAGAAATTCAATTAAGTAATTGGATAAGTTTTCCAAGAATACTAACAGGGACAGCAAAGATAATAGGAACAATGGAGGAGGTTATTATAACAGGGGTGTATGGGCCACATATCCAAGGAGAAAAGGAAAACTTTCTGCAAAACTTAAAAGCATTGAGAAGTCTAATCCCTGGAAAACAATGGATCGTAGGAGGGGATTTCAATCTGATTAAAACCTCAGAGGAAAAAAGAGGAGGGCTAAGGAGAATGGATAAAGCAATGGAACAATTCAGAGACTTGATAAGGGAACAGAGACTGATCGATATTCAAACCATAAACGGAAACCACACCTGGAATAATTGCAGAGGGGGAGTTAATCAAATTGCTTCTCGACTTGACAGATTCTTAATCTCCGAACAAATAATGATGAAAGATGTATTCATAGAAGCCTCAATTCTACCGGTAACAGGATCAGATCATTGGCCGATTAAAATGGAAATACATCTAAAGCAAAGACCAAACAACAAACCCTTTAGATTTGAAGCTTTTTGGCTAAGAAATGAAGGACTGTTAGAGAAACTTGAAGAATGGTGGAGGAAGAGTGACCAAAGAGGAAGAAACAAGATGCACACCTTTCAACTCAAACTAAAGGAGATGAAAGATAAATTAAAAAAGTGGAATAAAGAAGAATTTGGAAATATACTAGAAGAGAAAAAGTGCCTAGAGAAGAAAATGGAAGAGCTACAGCAAATGGATATCCTAGAAGGCATACAGGAAGATAGAGCAAAGGAAGAAGGAATTATATTGAACCAGCTAGAAGAAAGAAGGAAACAAGAAGAGATCTTATGGAGACAGAAGTCAAGGGTTCAGTGGCTTAGAGAAGGGGAAAAGAATACTAAGTTCTTCCATAAAGCAATGATACAGCATAGACAAAGAAACCGAATATTCTCAATAAAAAATCAAGAAGGTCAGAGAGTCCTCCAGCATGAATAAATCGAAAAAGTGTTGGTCAATCATTTCAATAACTTACTAAAGGAAACTCAGGATAATAGATCAGAAGCCATAACAAAGATAAGCAGGGAGATCCCTAAGCTGGTAACCAGAGATCAGAATATAGCTTTAATGAGGAAAGTTACGATGGAAGAAGTGGAGGATATAGTCAGAAACATGAAAAGGAACAAGGCTCCCGGACCCGATGGGTATACGGTAGAATTCTTTCAAGCAGGATGGCATTTCCTTGTTGAAGAAATTCTAGAAGTGGTGTAGGAAGCGAGAATCAATCAAAGAATATGGCCAGGAATAAACTCAACCCTGCTGACTCTTATTCCTAAAACTAATCAAGCAGACCAAGCTGAAGGCTTTCGCCCTATAGCCTTATGTAACGTTATCTACAAGATAGTGGCATCAGTGGTGGCGCAAAGACTGAAATCGATTCTACCAAGCATAATATCCCCAGAACAAACTGGGTTTGTAGAAGGAAGACAGATCTTGGATGGATTAGTGGTGGCCCAGGAAGTAATCCACACTTTGAAAGCAAAGAAAGAAAAAGGAATGCTGATAAAACTAGACTTGTCAAAAGCCTATGATAGGTTAAGCTGGAAATATCTAGAAACCATCCTTAAAGCCTTTGGATTCTGTGACAGATGGGTGAAATGGGTCTTAAGCATGATTTCCACCCCAAATTTCTCTATCCTGCTAAATGGAGCCCCATTTACTAATTTTAATGCTACAAGAGGACTTCGACAAGGGGACCCCCTATCCCCCTTTCTCTTCATAATAGCAGCAGAAGGATTAGGCAGATACTTCAAAAAAGAATTAAGAGAAAGGAAAATCCAGGGTTTGAGACTATGGGGCAATCAAACTTCAGTCACCCACCAACAGTTCGTGGATGACATCATGATATACTACAAAGCTTCCATGAAAGAGGTGAGACGGATAAAGAAAATTTTGGAGGTATTCATGGAAGGCTCAGGTATGGAGGTAAACAATGAAAAATCAAGAACACTCTTCTTTAATACAGTGGAACCCATCAAAAATCATTTAACCGGGATCATGGGTTATAAGAAAGGGGATCTCCCAACTAAGTACTTAGGAACTATGCTAGATTCCTCATCCCTCAAAATAGGAAACTGGAAAACCATCCTGGAAAAGATCATGAAAAGACTGGAAAATTGGTCCTTTCGCACTCTGAACTTGGCGGCAAGGGTTGTTCTGCTTAAATCCACCATTCAGGCGATCCCGATATATCCCTTATCAGTGATGGCAGCACCAAAAGGGATATGCAACAAGTTGGTAGAGATTTATAGAAAAAATTCTATGGGGAGGACCCAAGCAACAAAAGAAATGGGCCCTCTGTTCATGGGACAGCCTAACCAAACCAAAGGGAAAAGGAGGTCTTGGCCTAAGGGATCCATGGATCCTAAATCAAGTTCTAGCAGACAAATTAAGATGGAGATGGATGCAAGGAGGGAAGGACCTGTGGAAGGAAATCTGGACAACAAAATATAATATGCCATCAACCCCGGAAGAAATACTGAGGAAACAAGAAGCACCCCGGGGATCAGATATATGGAACCTAACCATTCAAAGCAGAGAATTAGTTGATGGACATATTTTTTGGGAAATCAAAGGAGGTCATAATGCGAGATTTTGGGAGGAAGCATGGAAACAAAGGGAGAAAATGTTGGACCTACAAGGAATGCAGGAAATCTACAGAACAAGCATGGACAGAGACCTCATTAGGGTCAAAGATTATTGGATAGAAGGAAGAGGAAACGAAGAATGGAGGAAATCGAAATCAATGGAAGAATGGAAGAGGAATGCAACAGAGGATCAAAAAGCTATATATAGCAAGGAATTGGATTCCAGGAAAATAAAAAATAGAGGAGGCAGGGACATTCTACGATGGGGTAAAGAAACCAAAGGAGTGTTTACCCTAAAGGAAGCATATAATGTAAAGATACAGCAAGAGCAGGGGGAGGAAGAGCAGAAGTGGAGGAAGCTATGGAGAAATAAATGGTGGCTGAAGATTAAGATGTTCGTATGGCTGGTAGGAAGGAAACGCATTCTAACGTGGGATCGAATACAAAAAAGAGGTTTCTCAGGCCCATCAAGATGTTGTCTTTGTTATCACGATGAAGAAGACCAGGAACACCTTCTCAATGGATGCAGCATGGCCCAATTCCAATGGGAAAAGACTAGAAACTTATTCTCGACCACAGAACGAAATCCACAGGATATAATTCAAACCCTATGTGACTGGGGAGAAGGAAAGTTCAAAAGCAAGGTAATAAGAAGAGCTTGGAACATGGTGGCAGGCTTCAACGTGTGGAATCTTTGGAAAGAGAGAAATGGTCGAATCTTCAAAGGGAAATCATCAAATCCGGAAGAAGTTTGGAAAAGAACCTTAAGACAAATCAGAGAATCAATCCTCGCAGAAAATTGGGCAGAAGAAGATTGGAAAACCTCTGAGGAAGAAGCAGAAATCCTAAAAAGGCTGAACTTGGAACAAGGAATGATCTACCAACAAAAAGCAAAGCAACACCAAACTATAGTGGGCCAAAGTCATGTAGTTTATCGTAAGCCACCGGAAGGGTTTATCAAGCTCAACCTCGACGGGGCAGCAAAGGGGAACCCAGGTCCAGCAGGATTTGGAGGAATCTTTAGAAATAGACAAGGAGAGGTAGAATGGATCTATGCAGAACACGGAGGAACAATGAGTAATAACGAGGTGGAATTTATGGCAGTTTATCAGGGTCTCAAAATTGCTATAAGAAATGGATATAGGAAGATAGAGATCGAAGGTGATTCAGCCCTGGTCATAAGCACCATAAGAAAATTAATACAAGGGAAACAGTGGGAGAAGGTAGTTAAAAGCTGGAGAACAGCGAGTATAGTCCAAGAAATCGAGGAAACACTGAAAGGGATCGAATACAAGATCACCTCGCATGTCAGAAGAGAAGGAAATAAGCCCGCGGATTGCTTGGCCAATTGGGGAAGTAAGGAATCATTGGCGAAAGTGGATGACAACTGGACTAATCAAGCAGCGATGACAAGATGGGACGGCTTAAAACAGCTCATAGACAACGATAACCATGAAACAGAATAATGGTAATCAAAAAATCGCGAGGATCTGGAGAAGGAAAATAAGGCAGTTTTGTGCGGCAGCGAAGACAGGACAGAAGGACGGCGGCCTCACCTCCCTGACATCAGCATTTAATGATAATTCAGAACAGCAGGTACGCAGCCCAAAACAAAAATCGGAAAACAACGAAGAAATCATCATTCAAGACGCAAGGAAGAAAGGAAGTGGAGAGAAAACCCATCATAAGCGAAAAGGTGGCGAGAATTCTATAAGGTGGAATAGGAGAAGGATGACAGGCAACAAGAAGTTGAAGAAGGTGGCGAGAGAAGGGGAGACTTGGCAGAGGAACCAAAATCAACGCCTCAACTGTACCAAAATGGCTGAGAAATGGGATAAGACAGTCCAGGCAGAGAGGGAGGCAGGAGGCAATAGGCATTTCGAACAGGGTAGAGTAAAAATCGAAATTGAAAGCTCAGATGAAATGGAGTACAACCAGGGGGAAGATTTCAGGAGCAAGCATTTTGAAACAGGGCAAAGCAGCAAAGGAACTAAGCAGGGCAGAAGGGACAGAAGAAGGAAGGCGCGCGAACAGAGAGGTAGAGGTAGACCCCGACAACCAATCATCAACGAGGAGGGTAATCAAGCACAGAGAAGACGGAAAAGGGGGAAGAAATCGATCCGCATGGTGGTGCACGAAGCAGAATAGGCATACAATCTGGAGGCAAATGTAGACATAAGGAAAATTATTGATGTTATGGAGGACAGAGTATTGGAGGAACCGTCCGACCCGGAGATGGAAGAATGGACTTCTCAGCTGCCAGACCCAGGTAACACGCGAGGCAGATTAACCCTTTACCGCCGCGCTCTTCACACATACTCGGTGCTGAAGCATCTCTTGGCAAAAGCCATGGAGCAAGTAGCGGCTGAGATGGTAGAAATGGTTCAGGAAACGGCGGCAGCGAAGAAGGAGGTGGCAAACGTTGAAGGGTTGCTCTGTCAACAGAACGAACAATTCAAGGAAATTCAAGAGATGCTGAAGGAGCTGGGGAAGACCAACGACAGAAATGAATACAGAAGAGGAAATGCGGAGAATTGAGAGGCCAGTTAATTGTCTTCTTTTTGAATTTAGAATGATATTGCTCTGGTTTTTGAATATTAGTTTGCATGCCATAGTAGTAGTGGTAAAGTTGGGTCTGTTAGTAGAACCTGGAAAGAATAGTTTTCTGGAAAAACCTGGCGAGATAGGGCTTAATGTACTACAAAGTTTTTTGGCAGTATTCAGCATGAAAAACATTATTGAACGTCTGATGAATGGGAGCCAACAGATCTGGTTTCCCAGTTGGGCGGATTGAGGTTCCTAAGTTTGTACTTTTAAATTTGATGTAGATAATAGAAATGCCTCAACTTACAAAATAAACTATTTTGTAAAATTCATTTTTTTGAATTAATGAATAGCTCATTAATACTAATGATAAGTAATGACTTAAATTAAAATTTTAAAATTTTGTTTTTATTTTTGTTTTTAATTCTATTTGTTAAGTTAATTTTGCTTTAAATTCTATAAAATATGTTAGAATCACAAATTCAACTTTGTGAATTTTGTATAATTTTATTATTTGAGTGATTTTTATGACGGAATTTATTTGTGCATTTCAAACTCAAGTAAAACATTTTTTTGGTTAGGGTTTCGTTTAAAAATGATATATATATATATATATATATATATATATTAAAATTTTAAAATTTTGTTTTTATTTTTGTTTTTAATTCTATTTGTTAAGTTAATTTTGCTTTAAATTCTATAAAATATGTTAGAATCACAAATTCAACTTTGTGAATTTTGTATAATTTTATTATTTGAGTGATTTTTATGACGGAATTTATTTGTGCATTTCAAACTCAAGTAAAACATTTTTTTTGGTTAGGGTTTCGTTTAAAAATGATATATATATATATATATAAACCGATCAATATTGGCCATTGCTTCGTTATCATGACGTGAATTCCATTGTAGAATGTAGTCTCGCGAGTATATTTTTCAAAGGAGGAAACCTATTGAGAATCTGAAATAGATATTTGACCGATCCTCGCTTTTTCCCATTACTGAGTGCAAACATGCTTCAATGATATCAGCCATTAATACCATTAAGAGTCACTTCTTGCCAGTCAACATGTTTTAATGATATGCTCTATCTACTGGGTAGAGGAACAAGAAAGGTCCATAATCGAGCGAGCGAGATAGTGTCCTCCTCGTAAATAAAGGGGTAGAGAGCTCACCTGACTTCATTCCCTTCCTCATAATTATAGATTATGTTTAATAAGATTAGTTCCAAATGGCAGCAAGTCGTTGCTCTTATTCATTGTCTATCAATTGAGATTGTAAGAGTTAAAATTTAGCGATTGTTTCTAATATTTTAATGATTTTTAAGTTGAAATAATATCAACAAAAACATACTCTGTAATCATGATGAATGAATATATACACATGTTTTATAAACATTATGTTTGAGTTTAATGTTTTTTAAGTTGAAATAATATGAAAAAAAACACACTGTTTTAATGATTTTTAAGTTGAAATAATATCAACAAAAACATATTGTGTAAACATGATGAATGAATATATACACATGTTTTATAAACATTATATTTGAGTTTAATGTTTTTTAAGTTGAAATAATATGAACAAAAACATATTGTGTAATCATGATGAATGAATATATACAAATGTTTTATAAACATTATATTTCAGTGTAATGTTGATGAATGAATATATTTACATATATTTTATATAAATTATGTTTGATGTTAAGTATATAGATGTGTAAAAAGATAATCAAACTAAGTAAAAACACTTCTACACAGAGAGGATTGAAGAAATGAAGGAATACATTTATCATTATTTCAAAAATAGACTATTTATCATTTTTATTTATAGTAGCAAAAGAAGCTTCTAATAATAACTAGAAGATAAACATTGTGATGCAACAAATAACATCGCTACATTAGGTTACAAGTTTCAATGTTCTTTTATTGAAACTTTAAGTTTTAATGTTCTTTTATTGGAGTTGTAATACCCCCAACACCCTAATCCGTGCTGCCCATAAGAAAATCATAGAGGGGAAACATAAAGAAAACAAAAAATAAAGAATGGGTCGTGGAAACAAGGCCTACTAAGTTACCATGTACAACCTCTTATTGTTAGCTAAATAAGGATTATTTAATGCGGAAAAATTACTTATCGTAAAGAATCATAAAAAACTGGATGCCCAAGAAAACTTACCTCCAGCCATTGATGTTACTTTTGTTTTTATTAATTGTTGTGGAAGTTTTCCCAGTTCAACACTGGTTTTGCTTTGGGCTCTTTTTCCGAGCTGTCTTGAACTTTATGATATCAGCTTACACATGTTGCTTGATCAAAACGAGTAGTCTAGAGAAACCAACAAAGGGCATTAACCGGATGCTTAAGCTGTAAAGTTTTATAGACTCCAAATAAATCAGTTCAAAACTTCTTGAACACAACAAATGAAGGATTTAAAAACTCAGAAACCATAATTCTTCAGCCCAGATTCCCTGAACGGGACAAACGACTCCTGCTTTGATAATCAAACCCATGACAGAAATCCAGAGATGGGCCCTAACATATCAAATCCATCTGTATTATTCTGCGTATACCAGGACTTGGGTTATGCTATAAAGGACACAGGTTCATCAGTATGATAACAGCATCACGATATGAATGGTAACATTGTAGCGCACCATAAAGTAAATTGAAAGAAATAACAAAGAGGAAACATAACTTTGAGACTAAGAATGTGCTAGCATGTGCGGCTAATTCGATGAACTTCGTAATTAGAAATGCCTAGTGGAGATCAATATCGTAACACAATTTTCATGCAAGCAGAAAGAAAAATAATACAGAAAATCTGAAGGCACTTCCAAGCTCTGCTCTCTCAACTTGATGGTGTAAAATTGAAGGGGATTGAGTTACTGAGCTTGGGGACCAAACAGAAATATATATAGCCAAGCTTCCATCAAGCTTCTGTTGGCTATGTGTCAAGTGTTCCACAGATCATGGTAGAGAACTCCAGAGGGAGTAATGGACCACTTCAGAAGCTCCCAACAAGAAATTAATTAACTGCAGTTGATTTCTGTAATTTAAGGAAATTATTGTAGTTGGTTTCCAAAAATTAAGGAAATGACTGCAGTTTACTTCCGTAATTGTAGGCAACAGTTGGGAAAACGTAAAGGAGCTTAACATTCTCCCACCTGGTCCATACTTCCAATCTTAATGTCTCATCTTAAAACCCATTGATAATCTGTATTAAGTAATAGATACATGAATCATGGCAATAAGTCCTCTAATGACGAGTATTATCTTCCATGTATTACTATGTATTTATTCTTATTATAATTTATGTGGCAACAATTTCTTAATGAATAAACCTTATGTTTATTCTTGGTCCTACACAGATGAATTTTCTCAAATCAAATTAAGGTGCACATAAATATGAGAAAAATATCACAATAATTAAGAATTTCATTAAAATAACATTGTCCATACAATGAGAAACTACACAATGGAACCAAGTCCCATATTCATTACATGATCCTTGAATTTAAACGGTGGCATGCCCTTAGTCAAAGGATCAACGATCATCAACTCAGTGCTGACGTGCTCAATGACCACTTTCTTTTCTTTAACACGTTCCCTTATAGCTAAATACTTAATGTCAATGTGTTTATTTCGACTCCCACTTTGTTGTTTTTAGCCATAAAAATAGCAGTTGAATTGTCGCAATATATTTTCAATGGCTTAGAGATAGAACCCATAATTCTAAGCCCAGAAATGAAACTCTTAAGCCATACACCAGGTAAAGTAGCCTCAAAACAGGAGACGACTCGGCTTCCATGGTGGAAGTGGCAATCAAGGTCTGCTTGGCACTCCTCCATGATACAGCTCAACCGGCCATCATAAGAATGTATCCTGATGTTAAAATATTAAATGTTAAATATTTCATGCCAAATCCTACTAAAATAATTAGCATGAGGAATGAAACAAGAAGTTAATTTGGGTACAAAACTATCAAACCTATATAATCTAGAAGTGTGATGAACCTATCCAATAAAAACAACAACTCCTCTATCATGTAGCTTATAAATAACTACCTGATTGGGAGAAAAATCTATTATTCTCCCATCACGAGAGTGACATATCTAATAGATGGATAATAAATTGGAAGAGATGTCAAGAACAAAGAGGAAATTATTAATGCACCCATCAACGAATAGCATGGTGCCCGACCCCAAGACATCAAGATGAGTAGAGTCCAACTAAAATATGTGAGATATTGCTATGGGATGTAGAGAGAAGAAAGTATTGATAAGGATTCATATGATGGGATGTACCTGAATTAAGAGGCCAACTGTTAGTGGATCTATTGAGCTAATAAAGCATGCCCTTCACTTGTTAAAATATTTTTCTTCTTCATGGCCTCATATAACACTGCCAAACTTTCTTAATAGTTTGCTACGTGATGCCTAGATTTTTTTTTAAAAGTACATGGTTCACTTGACTTCTTATTCTTCTTATTTGTCTCCGTCAAGGATCCATTAGACTTGGAAGTTGGAGGGGAATATTTAGCATTCTTTTGAGGATTGAAGGGAGACTAAATTGTTTGAGAAGAATATTTCTTTTGTTTGAACTAGGCTTTGTGCTTATTGTTGGACGTATGCTCCTTTTGACAAATATAAATGAACCAACAATAGTTACTAAGGGGTTCTCTCTAGTATGAGGTCCCAACTAAACCTCACATAGTTTGTGATAAGAACCCATCTGGATAGTGGCCCTGTAACAATGCCTGGTTTTTTAGAGTCTTATGAGATATGGACACTCATCACAATAGAGATGTGAAAATCGTAAGCTACAATATCTAAGTGAAATGAAAATAAATTATGTTAACTAACAAATAAAAGATGTATAATAATTAGTAAGCAACAAGAAAATAAGCTCAAAGATGCACAGTCAAGGAACAATTTATTGATATTCAGGACAAAAATGAATGCTTAGATTACTAGAACAAATCCAAAATAGACATTTTTTTGTCTAATATGTACTCATTAATGAAAGATATAGGAATGAAACAATAAACATGTGAGAAGAGACTATTTATTCCACATATTAGTAAATGACCTAACGTCAAAACATCTCACAAAACACATAGATAAAACAAATTGTTCAAGAGTAGTCTGAAAAACACACAATGCATGTAATATTATGGATTTAATGGCATTCAAGGCTTCTCAATATTATAATAATGAATACAGAAGTACCAACCTCCTAGTTGTAGTTTGTAGGATAATACAAAAGTTCAAAATTCACTAACATTGAGAGTTTTACAATATTTATAGACCAAGTTAGTAAATTCCCTCGTGACTAATAAACTTCTATAGGTTTTGTTATAACTCTTAGTTCCCTGTGACTTACAAAATGAAATTACTTTTAAACTTTTAGAAATGAGGCTAACAATTGTGACAATATGATTGGACCTTCAATTAGGAGCTTCATGATGTTTGAAGATAATCCAAACAAAATTCATAGTATGATTCAATCAACTTAATTTGATTGGGTAGCAAGTTTTCCATGACTACGTGATACTCTTAGGTGTTCTAAGAGATAATTGGCACATCTTTCTTCAATAAAACTAGGAATGAGTCTAGAACTATTTTTTGCTTAACATGATCTACAATATGTTTACTTAGGTTAGCCTTAGTGAGCGTACTAGTGAAAACACTAAAAGCTAACTCCTTTGCATTCAACAATTGCTTCAATTCTCTTCTTTCTTCTTCACTAAGCTTGGCCCATCCCTAGGTCACAGTTGATGGAATTTTATTCATTTTGATTATCCTTCTAGCTAAGGTGTAATGTTGTCTATATTGTTCCACTGACTAAGCTATGTTCTTCTCTAGTTCCTCATGTATCCTCGAAGTTCACTTAACAGTGATAGAATGATACATTAATTCATGTGCACTAATTCTAGGTACTTTTGCTGGGGCCTATGGATATTCTTTTGGGCCACTATTCCACTTGATTAATAACATTAAGTACTTGTTGTAGTTGAGTGTCTCAATCCTTAGTTAGCTTCAAGAGTGTTTTTAGTTGGGTTGAAGTTTTCTGCATAATCTATAAGCATGGGTATACTTGTAAGACTTATATACTTCTGAAGCACATGCCTTGTAGTCTTCAACCTTGATGCTCACTCGTTTTGTTGTCTTAATTTCTTCTTTTTAATAACTTCACCTATTTCTCTAGCTCAATTATATGTGTTTCTTTCTTCATCATATTATCTAGGAGATACCATAAATTTCTCTTAGTGGCTTGAGAGAATTATGTTCCTACTGAGGCCATGGCAAGGGGGTCCTTTCAAGTGTCAAGAACTATGGGCCTCTTAGTAGTAATATGTACTAGTGACAGATGTGGTGTGACATATGTCTTCTTCATATGATCCATGATCCTATTTAGGCTATGATAAAACCTCAACATGTTCAAATTAACCACATTCTTTCTTTTAGCTAGCGTGATGCCCATTTCTGTCATAGGTAGGTGGACTTCTCTAATCTCCAGAACTATTAGTGACATTAAGCCAATTTGCATAGTAATTGAAAGTTATTGAGATTCTAGTTCTAGTTCTCCTTCTGATCCTGGACGTCTTCTTCATTGGTTTTAGCCTCTACCTCATCCTACAATATTTTATGCTCTTCTTATTTTCATTCCCTTTCTTGCTCAACTCTTCTTATTTGTTCCCTCTCTTTCCTTACTTTTTCCTCCTTCTTCCATTTGAGGTCAAGTTCCTGAGTTTCTCTAGAAGATTCTTATGCTATCTGGGCTACCTCCCATTGTTTCTCTATCTTTTCTTCATGTTCCTTTCAAGTTGCTTGTCATTGAGTTGTCTGTTCCTGGGCCAATGACTCTTATTTTTCATGGAATTTTTCTGTTTTTGGGTAGAATTGTGGCCTATAGTTGAAATAACTTCTATGAAATTTAAAGTTTTTTTTTTTTTCTTATTCTACACAAGTCTCTAACTGATACTACCACTTATACTTTCACAACCTACAATTATCTTTTATTATGAATCTTAGATCATACTTGTGGAAAGTTAGGCATGCAAAATGGAAAATATTTAGTGCCTATGAATGTTATTTATTTCTCTTAACATATTTTAACTCATATCCTCCCAAGAGGAAAAGAATGCGTGGTCAGTAGTGCTTCTTAGTCAATCAGAGTGTTCCATCTACCCTTGTGTAAACCTAATTTCTTGAAGCACTACTCTATCAAATACAAAAATTGGCAGTAGGTGGGGAGGTTTAATTTCTCCAAAGACTCTGATGTAAGTTCCATCTTGGTCCACAAAACAATCATCAATTGAGGGCACTTGTTGGGTCCCTATAATATTAGTGATTACCCCATTACTATTGTAGTTATACCCCTTATTAATATTGTTGTGCCCCTATTGCCCCCATATTGTTATTACTGTGCCCCATAGAATCTCTCTATTTTTATTTTTGTGGCTTTATATTATTATTGTTAGGTCGGCTGGATTATATTGTGACTCCTTAGATTCCTATATATAGAAAGTAGGTTTTGTCATTTGAATCATCCAAGAATTAATCATTTATGTAATATAAAGGAGTTTGCCCCCTTGAAGAGGCTGAATTCTAAGGCGTTGACCTATCTTTTCTATCTTTTCTTGAGCTGGTTTCATAACATTTGGTTTCAGAGCTTTGGATTCTAGGGTTTCGCTGCTCCAAACAGGTCATCGTGGCATTTTCTCTATAACTTTTTTTTCTGTGACATTTCAGAAGTTGCAAAAAAACCCATTTGAGAAGAAATTGCGCTGAACCTTAGGTCCGAATTTCAGAGCCTTTCACGCGATATTTGCGGAGATATGATCTGAGAAAGTTGGTCCTTTTGCAGACTCCTGAATTACATTCAAAACAGGTGACCTAGGGAAAATCTTCATAACTTTCTCTCTGGGGATCGGTTTGAAATTTAGTAAGAAGGTATAGAAAGAGGACGGACTGTGGTTTCTTGTATGCATGTTTTAGATCCAAAGGTCAAAATAGTGACTCGTGGCTCATCATACAACTTCGCTAAGTCACTGTGGGAGATTTCACATAACTCTTCCTTGGAGAATCCAATTTGGGTCACACTTGTGGCATTGGAAAGAGGACACAGAGGGATACTATAGGTCACAAATTCAGAACTAGATAATCAGAAAGTACAGAGATACATCAGAGGCAATATCAAGCTCCTACAAAGTGAAAAACGGTGTGTAGATTTTCTTAAATTTTTGCTTAAGCTTGGTTTGAAAATTTATTTTGAAGGAATTCAAAGGGCATAGTAGAGCATTATTATCGATAACTAATAACCCGAGGAAAGAAAATGAAAACACCTAGTAAGGAACCTGAAAGCTCTAGCATGACTCATGAAGAAGAGGAAGAAATGCAACATGATATATCAAAATTACAAGACCAAGTGCAACAAAGATGGATGTTTTAAAGAAAGATGTAGAAGCTAAGATGGATGGTTTAAAGAGAGGTGTAGAAGCTAAGATGGACTGTTTAAAGAAAGGCGTAGAAGCTAAGATGATTGACATGGAAGCTAAGATGGATGATTTGAAAATAGATTTGAAGACAGACATGGACGAATTGAAGATAAATATGAATAAGTTGCTACAAGAAATGGTCCCTAAGGGTGAAAGGGTACTAAAGGAAACTCATGATGAGAACAAAAGAAATGTTAATCATGATTCCATAGACGCTAATGTTGGATCAAAGACTCAACATATTCCAAAAATCGATATGAGGAAGTTTGATGGCAAGGATCCTGCCACATGGATATTACAGATGGAGAAATTCTTCGATCTCAATAATGTGCAAAACACACAAAAGGTATGTATGGCAACTTTATATTTGGAACCAAATCAGTTTGTATGGTATCAATGGCTTTGCTCTCGTAAACCATTTATCACTTGGGCAATTTTTATGGAAGAATTGATAGCACATTATGAGGATACAAAAAGCAACACTTTTTTTAGCCAATTGATAAGTCTCAAACAAAAGGGTTCAATAATGGAGCACATTGAGGAGTTCCAAAAATTGAACATACGGGTAAAAGATATTCCAAAGGAGCATAGGATTGATGTGTTCATAGGGTCTTTAAAGGATAATATCCAACATGATGTTATCCTTTGGGAACCTGATTCATTAGAGAAGGCATTCAGGTTAGCAAGAAAAATGGAAAGCAAAATTATGGCAACCAGGAAGCATACCACTCACAACTATAAAGACGGAAGTGTTGTTGCCCCTAGTCTTCCACAACCTATAAGGTTGACACCACAATGATTGGAAGAGAAAAGAGCAAAAGGGCTTTGTTACAGTTGTGATAGCAAATACACTAAAGGTCATAAGTGTGCTGAGAAGAAATTATTCTACATAGATTGTGAAGAGGAAGAAGAAAAGGAGCAAGAAAGGTCAAAAGAAGAGGATATACTCCAGGAACAAAGCCTAGATGAAGAACAAATAAATACGACCATATCTTGTAATGCATTGGCGGGAATTACCACTCCTCAAACCATCAAGATAGAAGGACAAATCAAGAAGAAAAAGGTAATAGTGTTAATTGATTCAGGAAGCACCCATAATTTTATTCATAGTAAGGTAGCAAAAGAATTGAATTGCTTCCTATATTTAGCACCAGAGTGTCAAGTGATGATTGCAAATGGAGGAACAATAAATTTCTCTGGAAAGTGCCATAATATCAAGCTATCCATGGGAGAATATGTATTGACTAGCCCAATGCTTTCCATTCCAATGGGAGGTGCTGATGTTGTACTAGGAGTCCAATGGCTACAATCCCTGGGTACAATAGCTTTTAATTTTCAAGAACTTTTCATCAAATTTTCTACGGAAGGAAAGGAAGTTGAATTAAGGGGTATTGCAGGGAAACTAGGAAAGATAATCAACTCTAACAGTATGACAAAGCTTCTAAAAAAGGAGAAAAGAGGTGTAATTGCACAATTATGCTCGCTAGATGTTTACACATCGGAATCATCTATTTCTCCAGATCTCCAAAAAGTCCTGGACAATCATTCTGTTGTGGTCACCAACAACCCCCCCCTTTTTTGTTTGATATTAGCAATAACACCAAGCAAAGGGGGGACCCTGAATAAAAAATCCAAAAAATATTTTTGTTAAAGTTTTTTGTGTTTTAGACTCCCTAAGGCTTGATCGCATCACAAAGAGAGAGTGAAGCATTTCCTAAGAGAAAAAAACAAGCTACGAAGAAGCAACGCGAAGCTCATCGCATCGCATACATTCAAAGCGCTCTTAAAAAAGAAAATCTTAAGGAATCGCCGATCGCCGATATGCGACGTCACATATCGCAACGTCGCTTGAAACAGCATAAGTAACTGAATGAAAATCTGCGATCTGCGATCTGCGATATTGGCAATTTGCGATAACACTTAATGACGTCGCAGTCCTCGATACTGCGATTCCAATCGCAGAAAGGACTCATCGCAAGAATTCTCCGACATAAACGGTAAACCCAAAATTGAGCGCGCACCTTAAGGGAAATTAATGATCACATGCTTGAGTATCCAAGAATGATTGTATCGCGTTTTTCGAAGAGTCAAATCATGATGAGTGTCAGAATTTCGCATTCATTAGAACTTAATGCTTTCATGTCAATCTTTTCGTCATTTCTCTTCTTCTTTGCGTAAACTGCAAGACATGTAACTAATATAAATCTATATGCAGGAAACATCTAAGGAAAAGAGGAAAGTGCCAATGGGGTAACAGAGAGAAGATGCCTCCGCAAATGGATGCCGCATGCAGCAGGACCGCGGATTCCAGAGTATCACCCAACAGGCGCTGATGAAAATAGACTATCTAAGACTCAGAGTTAAAGGCGCACAAAAGTAGCGTGTTTGCAAAAGATCTTGAAGCTCAGACTGGGTAAAGCAAAAAGAGAAACGCAAAAGAAGGAGGACGCTCCAGAAAAGCCTGGAACAAAGAACGAAAGAAATTCTCGATACAGGGGATTGTCCAGACAACGCGACTCCTAACACATTGAGTCATTCGCACGACCGGAAACCGAAATAGCAACAGCAAAATCAGTCCGAAAGGAACCTGGGTTGTACTAAGTATACGCACAGCGAATACACCCAGCTAGAGAAAGGTTTTCGAAAATATCTTCTAGTCTGTCAGAAAGAGGTGCCAGCTCTTGTTGTTTCCACTTTTATCACTCAAATGAAAGAAGAAGACAGCCAGCCGACTCTTCCCAGGAAAACGTTGCATTGCTTACAGCACTAAGGAGCAGATACAGAAACGGCTAGAAATTAGATTTGATTTTTAGAAATAAATTTGCTTTTAGTAAAAGGGCGGTCATTTGAAGCCGTTCCCTAAATTTGTGTAATTAAGATTAATTAGTTAGTAGTATTTAACCCTTCTCATGGCATTTGGAGAAGGGTCCGGAAATCTGTCAAAAAACTTGTCCTCAGAACATGCACTTTTGCACCCTCGGAGGGGGTTTTTGATGAATGGATGGATCGAGATTTATTTATGTTTGCATTTTAATGTCTGTTACTGATGTTGCACTTCTGTACTCTTAGCAGATATTAGAACAAGTAGAAATAAATCGTTATTGCTTGAAGTTTATTAGTGAAATCAGTCATAAATGGTACTTTTATCTCTTGATTAATTTCTACTTATATTCCTAAAGTGATATGCAGCTGAGTTCTTTATATGTTAATGTATGAATGTGTGTATTACCATTTGGCACTTCTGTACGGTGGAGTCATTTATTTGTGCTTGACATATGAATAACTAATTATGCGATATGCTGTTCACAACTGTTTTGCCTAACTTTTTATGCAGAATGGTTTATCTTAATGGATTTCTATTCTTATGATAGCTGAATGATCTTTATTACCAGCTATTGTTCGAAATCTTTTTAGATCGCATAATAGAAGAAAATACCCCGGGTTAGCGTAGATTAGATGTATTGTTTTTCATTAGATTACAATAGCATAGAGTTAGTTTAGAAGTTAGAATTAAATTAGCTTAAAATACCCCCTAGATCAATACCATCAAACTCTACACACACACACACCCCTCACATTGGGAAACTGGTCCCATTACCCCCAGTCGGACCCGCTACTCCAAACGGGCAAGGAGCCGCCAACCAGGTTCTGGACCGAGTGGGTATCCCCCTTGTTGTTGACCCGATTTCGGGGCCCTCAACATATTTGGCGCTAGAAGGAGGGTTTGAACCTCCGAATGGCGCATAAATCAAAATCTAAATACCATTCTGAGAGCAAATCACCCTCACCAACTCCCTCGACTTCTCCGGTACGATTAAACTCGGAGCTAGAAGTCGCTCGGGCATCCACCGCTGCTACACACTCTTAAATATCAGACCAACTTATCATTGATCCCCCTGAACTTCAAACTTTGATTCGTAAACTCCAGGGATTCTCTATTTTTACTCAGAGGTCTGATAAATCTAAAGGCAGCGTGACTTCGCAGTACAATCCTGCTCATCCCCTGACCAGATTGAAGAGTGAAAAGTTTGGCATCCAGCCAACTGAAATCCCTCTCCCCACTAGGAAAAGAGCAAGGAAAGCACTTCCAGAGTCTGACAGAGAGACTCTTTCATCTACCTTGTCCATTTCAACTCCCTCACCGCGAAGTCAGCCACCCACATCTTCACCCCAGATCACTCATCCATCTTCCGCAACCCTTCCTTCGCGATCATCAAAGATCATAATATCTCCATCTTCTCAGCATCAGAGATCATCTTCTGCACTTCTATTAACTAGCAGCTCAACGATGGCCCAGTCTCCATGGAATAACCCTGGGGCAGTTTTAATGCCTCCACCCCTAAGTCCAATACCGGCCCATCCTGAGAAATGGCTACCTAAATTCAATCCAGAAACAGGCATGCTAGCTGAAGAACATATCAATAATTTCATGCTTTCTGTTAATCTCAACGGAGTTACCAACGAAGATGCTGTTGTCTGGCTTTTTCCCTATAAAATGCAAGGAACAACCGGGTCATGGTACTTTTCGTTACCTTCCGGATCTATCACGAGCTGGGACATTTTTCAAAGTCAATTTCTAACCAAGTTCGGTGATGATAGATCAACAGCGACATTGATCAACGACTTATCCAATCTTAAAGCTGAGGCTAGAGAACCCATTAAATATTTCAATTTACGGTTCAATAAGATCCTCAACAAAATCCCCGCTGCTTCTCAACCTAGCGAGGAAGTAAGATGTGAATGGTATATTACGGCCTTACCATCAAACTTGGCCATCTTCGTAGATAGGGCAAGCAAGACAACCTTAGTTGAAAACTTAACAGAGGCGTTAGCAGTTGAAAAACGCGTAGTAGCCCTTGAAAAGAGATCTACAATTGAAGAACGTAAATCTAAGAAAATCTCTTTCAAAGAAGACACCAAGAAGAAACAAACGAAAGATCCTTTCGATATGGAAGGATTACAAAAAGTATTAAAGGCCATGTCTAATTAGATGATTGATATAAGAAAACAAGTAGCAGAAACGTCTTCAAAAAAGCCTTTCAGGACTTTTAAAAGAAACCCTCCCATGGAGACGAAGCCACCCAACGCTGTCTCAAACGTTGAATCTGAAGAAGAAGAAGAAGAGAATACCATCAAAGCACAGACCGACGATGAAGAAGTGGTGGAACTACAAGGAATGTGGGATTTCATCCTCCCACAAGAAGAGGATCAAGAAGCATTTCCAGTTAGCACACGAAGCAAAAATCAACTTGATCCTCCCCAAACTACCCCTAAACAGAAGGGCGCAAGCCCTGCAGCAAAAGATAAGGTCGCAACAAAGAAAACAATCGCCAGAGCGACCCAATTTATCCCAGTCCAATCAGACCAATCGCCTCCATCAAGAACACTGATAGTGTCGGATGAAATGGAGTATAACATCATCGATGACATGAAAAAGACTAGGGCTAATATCACCCTTTACGAGTTGAGCAAATTGAAACATCAACAGAAAAGAATGATGAAAGAATTACATGCCGTGCCTACTACACCTTTACCTACGGCTGTAGCTTCCCACAATCTAGGAAGACCTCCAATCAACACGATCAATAAGATTGATCCAAACGACATCGCCTTAATTGGAGGAAGATCTAGATCTCATACTCCTCCTTTTCTCCTCACTTATGAAATTTTCAATAAAAACATGCACAATTGCTTGGTTGATTCTGGTGCTTCAACCAATATTTTACCCAGGTCAATATGTGCCAAATTGAATGTTCAACCGCAAAAATCTGCAGTGCGCATAGTTCAACTTGATCGATCGCAAGTCGAAGTGATAGGTGAACTTAATCAAGTGACCATAAGACTGTCGTCTAACCCCAAGGTATGCCAAGTTATTGACATTCTAGTAGCTGATATCCCTGAATTCTATGGTTTGATTCTTAGCAGGGACTGGTCCGAAAAACTCCACGGATACTTTTCAACCGACTGGTCGCACATGTGGTTACCCTACAATGGTAAACCAAATCAAATAAAGGTTGAACGAGAGTTGCTCCAAAAATACATAGTGACGGAATTGGAAGGAGAGAATGAAGCAATAGCATACAACAGTAACATCATAGGCAACTACTCGGTAGATTCTTTCCTCGGAAATTTCAATGCTCATATATCACCTTATTTGGAAAATTCAGTTTTGTCCCAAGTAGAAAACTTTTCCCAAACTGATGATTCAAAATGTGTTAGTTTTTTAGATAACCCTGTAAATACATCTTTATTTTGGAAATCATATTTTGATGGCTCTAAGTACAACGAGGGAGCAGGAGCAGGATGCGTTCTGATTAGCCCAGACGGAAATAAGACCATGCTTACATGCAAACTTGAGTTCGATTGTACAAACAATACAACAGAATACGAGGCCTTGGTGCAAGGCCTATACAAAGCAATCGGATTGAACGTTAAGTATCTTCAAGTCTTTGGAGATTCTGAGATTGTCGTCAAACAGGTACGTAACACCATACACTACCTGTCAAGTCATTTGAAGCACTATCAATCTTTAGTACAAGATCTGACTGCACATTTCATAGCATTCAATATTTCGTCAATCCCGAGACTCCAAAATGCAAGCGCAGACCTGTTAGCTAACGTAGCCTCTAGACTTATTCCCTCCGAAGATTTCAGTCCAGATAGATTCTCAATAGAATTAATCTTTAGACCGTCCATCCCTGACAACATCACCAACTGGAGAGTATTCAACGACGATCCGGACATCGTAAGTTTCCTCACCTCTGAAGGATCCTACTCAAACCAGATAATCGACGAAGACTGTCATGATCACCAAATACAACAAAGTAGCACTGATAATGCTATACCCAAATCGGTGGTCAAGTTAGAAGACCTATATGATTTGAAAAGTCGGTTCAAAAGGTCAGCTAATGCCAAACTCTACAGTTCAACTCTGAACTATGAATCGGTGAACCTAGGAACCGATGAGAAGCCACAAAACGTTAATCTAGGCCAGGGCCTAGCCCCTGAAGAAAAATCAGCATATATCCGTCTTCTGAGACAGTACAAAAATGTTTTCACCTGGAATTACGATGAGCTGAAGACTTACAACACTTCTATCATTCAACACACTATCCCTATGATTGACAATGAAAAACCTGTCCAACAGAAGCTCAGGAAAATCCACCCCAACTTGGAAAATCAGATAAAGACTGAGCTGAACAAGTTGTTGAGAGCCAGAATAATTTTCCCGGTCAGACATTCCAAATGGGTATCCAATATGGTACTTGTTAGAAAGAAAAACAGAGATATTAGGATCTGTATCGACTTCCGGAATCTCAACAAAGCCTGCCAGAAAGACAATTTTCCCCTCCCACCTATGGAGCAAATATTACAGGCAGTGGCAGGCTCAGAGTTAATGTCTTTTCTGGATGGATTTTCAGGATACAATCAAGTGCTGGTACATCCCGATGATCAGTTAAAAACCACCTTCCGAACCAAATGGGGTACCTACGCGTATCGGAAGATGCCATTTGGTCTGATCAATGCCGGCGCCACCTTTCAAAGAGCCATGGACATTGCATTTAAAGGTTTAGTCAATAAATCGGTAGTGATTTACCTGGACGATATAACAGTGTACTCCAAGAACCGAAGCGACCACCTCAAAGATTTGAAACAAATCTTTCAAAGATGTTTAAGGTATGGGATCTCACTTAACCCGAAGAAATCTTTTTTCGCATTAAGTGAAGGGAAATTGCTAGGATTCATAGTGTCAAAATCTGGTATTCACATTGAACCTGACAGAATCAAAGAAATTTCCGAGATATCCATGCCCCATAACAAAAAGACCATGCAATCTTTCCTGGGACAGATCAATTTTGTAAAAAGGTTTGTCCCGGATTTTTCACGTATTATTTCTCCTTTACAAAAAATGATAAAAAAGAATTCAAACTTTAAATGGGGTCTAGACGAGCACGAAGCATTCAACTTAATCAAACAAGCCATCATCAACGCTCCATCTTTAGCAACCCCAAATTTTTCAGAACCTTTTATCTTATACACGTTTGCCTCAGAGAAATCTTATGCTGCGATTTTAACTCAAGCGAATCAAGAAAAGGCAGAAGCTCCAATCGCATTTTTTAGCTCGAACTTACAAGGTGCTGAACTCAATTATTCAGACGTGGAGAAACAGGCATATGCTGTTTTCAAAGCAATCAAATATTTCAGACCTTTCTTGCTAAAAGCCCATACCAAAGTCATAGTACCGTTCCCAGCGGTAAGAAACCTCCTGATACAGAAGGATGTGGGCGAAAAGAGAGCGAATTGGATCACCGCCTTACAAGAATACGATCTTGAGATCAAGCCAGCACACATCATGAGAGGTCAAAGCTTCTGCAAGATGTTAGCTGGAGCATCGCAAATTCCTGAGAACTCATCTGAAGAGGTACACACGTGTGAGGTAAGCCTAAAAGACGCAGAATCATTATATGCTGACACCATTTATTTTCTTAAGAACGGGTATGCTCCATTTCACCTGGATCACACCAAGAAGAGAGCCCTGAGATTGAAAGCTAAACAATACCAGCTCATAAATGATGTTCTGTTTAAAAGAAATTATGATTCTGTGCTTCTTAGATGTCTTGAGAAAACTGAAGCCGAAAAGGTTTTGCAGGAACTTCACGATGGACCAGCAGGTGGACACTATGCTGGAGAAGCCACCGCACATAAAATCTTGCGTGCAGGATATTACTGGCCCACGTTGTTCAAAGACTCATACAATTACGTAAGGAAATGCCAAGTCTGCCAGACTGCTGCAGGGAAACAAAAGAAGTCATCCATGCCACTGCAGCCGGTTAACATTGAGCAACCGTTCAGTCAATGGGGCCTGGACATAATAGGTGAGATCGTTCCTCACTCTTCTAAACAGCATAGGTATATCCTCACGGAAACTGACTATTTTACCAAATGGGTAGAAGCAGTTCCTCTCAAGACAGCTAATTCTGAAAACATTATTGAATTCATAGATCAGTTTATCATCACTAGGTTTGGATTGCCAATGGCCTTAATGTTTGATAATGCATCATATTTTTCTGGAAATGCAATGACTGAGTTTGCGCTCAAAAGAGGGTTCAAACTGAAGTATTCTGCCAACTACTATCCGCAAGGTAACGGGTTGGCCGAATCAACAAACAAGAACCTAATTAGGATTATTAAAAAGACAGTCGACCAAAACCAAAAGAATTGGCACAAAGCGCTGGTAAATGCCTTATGGGCAGATAGAATTACAAAGAAATCTTCTATCGGCACTTCTCCCTTTAATTTAGTTTATGGGAGAGAAGCGGTTCTTCCTACTCACTTAGTCATCCCCTCTTTGTCCTTAGTTCAATACATCGATGAAGTACCTACTTCCTCCTTACAATTAAGACAAATGGAAATAACCAAACTAGAAGAACGACGAGAACAAGCTAAGAAAACCCATGCTCACCACCAAGCGCTAATAAAATCCTCTTTTGACTCAAACATAATGACCAATTTTTTTTTTCAGATGGGAGATTTAGTTTTAAAATGGGATAAGGCTCATGAAGAAAAGGGAAAACATACGAAATTCCAGAAGCTTTGGCTTGGTCCTTTTCAGATTGTAGAGGTCATAGGCCCATTGACTTTTGTGTTGCAGGATTTAACAGGCAGGAGAGATTCTTTGCCTGTGAATGGACAAATTCTCAAAATGTATTTTCCATAGAAGATCATTCTTCTATTTTTTGTAGGATAGTTTTAGTTTTATTTTTGTTTTTCTTTTCTTATAAATAAGACTGGTTGTGAATGATCATAAATAGTATTCATGAAAGAGCACACCATTTCTCTATCAGATTTTATTTTCACTTGTATAAATAGCAAAACTTTTCGAAAAATCTGACTCTTATTATTGACAAATAAAGTTAACTTTAACCTGAATATGATGTTAGTTTCAACTTCGAAAATCTTGGATGAAAGCAACTTTTGGTAAAATATTGTTTTATGCCAACACAATGAAAGGTATCATCAATAATAAAATAAATATTCTCTGTAAAACTGTTGTTTTCAAACTCTATTATTGTCGTCCAGAGCTTTCTTAAGGAAAAACAATGACTTCCTCCCTGCTGAGGGAAATCGTAGCATCCAGAGAAACAATCCGAGAAAACACTATATCTCAAAGAATAAGAGGTCTCATCACGAGCCGGCTTATCATGATCACAGATATTATAACTTGCTGACTTTGCCAATACTGTCTATCAAAACAGGGCAACGACTCAAGATTGTTGCAATCAAAAGACAAGGGGTCTCATCACGAGCCAGCTTGTTCAGCAAAAGTGTAAATCAAGTGAATGACTGTGTCATAATTTGGCCACCAAACCAAGACATTGTTCTTTAGAGAATAAAAAAAAAAAAAAAGTGTCAAAAGGATTTTTCTCTGAAATGTTGTAAATAACCTCAAGCAGGAAAAAGGATCATTGCTGGATAACATGGTAACCCTGTCGAGGCTATGGACGCTTGCGGGCAGTAGAGGCTCTACCTACGACAAATGAGCATATTTTAGAAAGCCAGTACGCAGAGAAGACCTTATTTTATCTTTAAAAAGGACCGAGTAATGTCTGGTATGAATGCAAGAACTAACCCAGAGGAAGCAGACAATCGGAATAAAAAGGTTGTGATGAAATATTATTGACAGGATAAGGGGTAATATACTCTATCTGTCCATAACAAAATTTAGACATACGAAAATTTTTCTGTTTTGGAAGTGAAAATGCAATAGAAAAGCAGAGATAACTGGTTCTTCACAGTGAATCGCCATTGTTGTGGTCACCAACAACCCCCCCCTTTTTTGTTTGATATTAGCAATAACACCAAGCAAAGGGGGGACCCTGAATAAAAAATCCAAAAAATATTTTTGTTAAAGTTTTTTGTGTTTTAGACTCCCTAAGGCTTGACCGCATCGCAAAGAGAGAGTGAAGCGTTTCCTAAGCGAAAAAAACAAGCTACGAAGAAGCGACGCGAAGCTCATCGCGTCGCATACATTCAAAGCGCTCTTAAAAAAGAAAATCTTAAGGAATTGCCGATCGCCGATATGCGACGTCGCATATCACAACGTCGCTTGAAACAGCATAAGTAACTGAATGAAAATCTGCGATCTGCGATCTGCAATATCAACGATCTGCGATCTGCGATATTGGCAATTTGCGAGAACACTTAATGACGTCGCAGTCCCCGATACTGTGATTCCAATCGCAGAAAGGACTCATCGCAAGAATTCTCTGACATAAACGGTAAACCCAAAATTGAGCGCGCACCTTAAAGGAAATTAATGATCGCATGCTTGAGTATCCAAGAATGATTGTATCGCGTTTTTCGAAGAGTCAAATCATGATGAGTGTCAGAATTTCGCATTCATTAGAAATTAATGCTTTCATGTCAATCTTTTTTTCATTTCTCTTCTTCTTTGCGTAAACTGCAAGACATGTAACTGATATAAATCTATATGCAGGAAACATCTAAGGAAAAGAGGAAAGCGCCAATGGGGTAACAGAGAGAAGATGCCTCCGCAAATGGATGCCGCATGCAGCAGGACCGCGGATTCCAGAGTATCACCCAACAGGCGCTGATGAAAATAGACTATCTAAGACTTAGAGTTAAAGGCGCACAAAAGCAGCGTGTTTGCAAAAGATCTTGAAGCTCAGACTGGGTAAAGCAAAAAGAGAAACGCAAAAGAAGGAGGACGCTCCAGAAAAGCCTGGAACAAAGAACGGAAGCAATTCTCGATACAGGGGATTGTCCAGACAACGCGACTCCTAACTCATTGAGTCATTCGCACGACCGGAAACCGAAATAGCAACAGCAAAATCAGTCCGAAAGGAACCTGGGTTGTACTAAGTATACGCACAGCGAATACACCCAGCTAGAGAAAGGTTTTCGAAAATATCTTCTAGTCTGTCAGAAAGAGGTGCCAGCTCTTGTTGTTTCCACTTTTATCACTCAAACGAAAGAAGAAGACAGCCAACCGACTCTTCCCAGGCAAACGTTGCATTGCTTACAGCACTAAGGAGCAGATACAGAAACGGTTAGAAATTAGATTTGACTTTTAGAAATAAATTTGCTTTTAGTAAAAGGGCGGTCATTTGAAGCCATTCCCTAAATTTGTGTAATTAAGATTAATTAGTTAGTAGTATTTAACCCTTCTAATGGCATTTGGAGAAGGGTCCGGAAATCTGTCAAAAAACTTGTCCTCAGAACATGCACTTTTGCACCCTCGGAGGGGGTTTTTGATGAATGGATGGATCGAGATTTATTTATGTTTTCATTTTAATGTCTGTTACTGATGTTGCACTTCTGTACTCTTAGCAGATATTAGAACAAGTAGAAATAAATCGTTATTGCTTGAAGTTTATTAGTGAAATCAGTCATAAATGGTACTTTTATCTCTTGATTAATTTCTGCTTATATTCCTAAAGTGATATGCAGCTGAGTTCTTTATATGTTAATGTATGAATGTGTGTATTACCATTTGGCACTTCTGTACGGTGGAGTCATTTATTTGTGCTTGACATATGAATAACTAATTATGCGATATGTTGTTCACAACTGTTTTGCCTAACTTTTTATGCAGAATGGTTTATCTTAATGGATTTCTATTCTTATGATAGCTGAATGATCTTTATTACCAGCTATTGTTCGAAATCTTTTTAGATCGCATAATAGAAGAAAAATACCCCGGGTTAGCGTAGATTAGATGTATTGTTTTTCATTAGATTACAATAGCATAGAGTTAGTTTAGAAGTTAGAATTAAATTAGCTTAAAATACCCCCTAGATCAATACCATCAAACTCTACACACACACACACCCCTCACATTGGGAAACTGGTCCCATTACCCCCAGTCGGACCCGCTACTCCAAACGGGCAAGGAGCCGCCAACCAGGTTCTGGACCGGGTGGGTATCCCCCTTGTTGTTGACCCGATTTCGGGGCCCTCAACACATTCCAAGGTATTTGAGACTCCCAAAGGTCTCCCACCTAGGCGTGATCATGATCATGCTATTCATCTGATTCCAGGAAGTGTTCCTCCAAACATCAGGCCGTACAGATATCCCTATGTCCAAAAGAGTGAAATTGAACGTATGGTTGCAGAAATGCTAGAGGCTGGTATAATTCAACCGAGTCAAAGTTCTTTCTCTGCTCCAATAGTATTGGTGCACAAGAACGATGGATCATGGCGCATGTGTCCGGATTATAGGGAGCTCAACAAGCTCACTATTAAAGATAAGTTCCCCATTCCTGTCATTGATGAATTACTGGATGAATTGCATGGATCAATTTACTTCACCAAGTTGGATCTTCGTTCAGGATATCATCAAATCAGAATGAAGACTGAAGACATTCCGAAAACAACATTTAGAACTCATGAGGGTCATTATGAATTTTTGGTCATGCCTTTTGGCCTTACGAATGCACCTTCAACATTTCAAGGTTTGATGAATTCAATTTTCAAACCATTCCTTAGAAAATTTTTGTTAGTATTTTTTGATGATATACTAATCTACAGCAAGTCTTGGAAGGATCATGTTGAACATGTTGACAGGGTGCTACAACTATTGAAGGAGAAACAATTATATGAAAAAATATCCAAATGTTTCTTTGGAGTCTAGGAGGTGGAATATTTGGGTCATATTGTATCTCATGAAGGAGTTAAGGTAGACCCTAGCAAAATTAAAGCCATTAAGGAATGGAAAATCCCCACATCCATAAAGCATCTGCGAGGATTTCTTGGGTTGACAAGGTATTATCGCAAGTTTGTTAAGAATTATGGGAGAATAGCAACACCTCTAACAACATTATTGAAGAAAGATGCATTTTCATGGACTCCGGAAGCAACAAAGGCCTTTGAACATCTTAAATAGGCAATGTGCCAAGCACCGGTCTTAGCTACACCGAACTTCACAAAAACCTTTATTGTGGAATGTGATGCTTCAAGAAATGGAATTGGTGATGTTCTAATGCAAGATGAAAGACCCATTGCTTTTGAAAGTCGTCCAATCAAGGGAAAGTTTTTAAGCAAAGCTATTTATGAGAAGGAAATGTTGGCAATACTCCATGCACTTAAGAAATGGCGACCCTACCTAATGGGTAGACACTTCTAGGTAAAAACAGATCATGATAGCCTTAAATACTTTTTACAACAAAGATTATCCTCTGAAGAGCAACAAAAGTGGGTCACAAAGATGTTGGGTTATGACTTTGAAATCATCTACAAAAAAGGGAAGCAAAATGTGGTGGCAAATGCACTCTCAAGAAAGGATGAGGATGTGGAAGCATTGTTGTGTGCCATTTCTATTATCCAACCAGATTGGATAAACGAATCAAGGGAGGAATGGAAGAATGATGAAGAAGTGTGGGCACTTATTCGAAAGTTACAACAAGATTCCAATACGTCTGATACATTTAGCTGGAAAAATGATTCGTTATGGTACAAAGATCGCTTATACCTCTGTAAGAATTCCCAGCTAAAACAAAAGATTCTTATGGAATTGCACACTTCTCCCTTAGGAGGGCATTCAAGATTTTTAAAAACTTACCACAGGGTTAAGAAGGAATTTTTTTGGGATGGGCTTAAATCAGATATTCAAAAGTTTGTGGCGGAATGTTTGGTTTGCCAACAAAATAAAGTTGAAACAATTAAGACACCGGGTCTATTACAACCTTTATCCATTCCAAGACAACGTTGGGAGGAGGTTTCAATGGATTTTATCACAGGTTTACCCAAGTCTGAGGGAAAGAGTGTCATCATGGTGGTAGTTGACAGACTTACCAAGTATGCACACTTTTGTGCATTATCACATCCATTTAAAGCCAGTACAGTTTCTACTGCATTTATGGAAACAATTCAAAAGCTACATGGAAACCCAAAGATTATTGTAAGTGACAGAGATCCCATTTTCACTGGAAATTTATGGACAAAATTATTTTCTTGTCTTGGTACTCAGTTAGCTCATAGCTCATCTTATCATCCTCAATTTGATGGGCAAACTGAGACAGTAAAAAAATGTTTGGAAGGATATCTTCGTTGGTTTGTATCTGATAAACAGACACAATGGGTCAAATGGTTGCCTCTGGCTGAATGGTGGTATAACACTTCCTTGCATACAGCAACAAAAATGACCCCATTTATGGCACTTTATGGGTATCAACCACCATCCATCACATCATATTTAAGAGAAAATTCTAAGGTTCAGGCAGTGGAACATCACATTCAACATCAACAACAAGTCCTCCAACTCTTAAAGGATAACCTCGTGTTGGCACAGAATAGAATGAAACAACAGGCAGATCAACATCGCAATGAAAGAAGTTTTGATGCAGGTGATTGGGTATTCCTATGGCTACAACCATATAAGAAAATGTCCCTCAAGCAAGCTAAGAAGGATAATAAATTATCACCAAAGTATTATGGTTCGTACAAGGTGTTGCAAAATATTGGTACTATGGCATACAAATTGGAGCTTCCTGCAACTTCTCGATTGCACCCAGTTTTCCATGTTTCATGTTTAAAGAAGGTTATAGGTGACAAGCTCCCAGTTCAAACAATATTGCCAGAACTTGACGAGGAAGGAAAAATTATATTGGAACCGGAAGCAGTCACAGAAACAAGAACTTTACAGCTACGAAATCATTCAATTTCAGAGTATCTTATCAAGTGGAAGAACTTATCCGCTGAAGATTCCACATGGGAGGATGAGAATTTTATGCAGAAGTATCCAGAACTACTCAAGCGTTGAGGACAACACTTTTTTGAACGAGAGGGGCATTTTGGGTCCCTACCCCTTATTAATATTTTTGTGCCCCTATTGCCCCCATATTGTTATTACTGTGCCCCATAGAATCCCTCTATTTTTATTTTTGTGGCTTTATATTATTATTGTTAGGTCGGCTGGATTATATTGTGACTCCTTAGACTCCTATATATAGAAAGGAGGTTTTTTCATTTGAATCATCCAAGAATTGTTCATTTATGTAATGTAAAGGAGGTTGCCCCCTCGAAGAGGCTGAATTCTAAGTCATTGACCTATCTTTTCTATCTTTTCTTGAGCTGGTTTCATAACAACAATACTTGTCTGACCTTTTGAATCATACATAGAGCAACTTCATTGAATGAAGCCTCATACACAGGCACTAGAAAATCTTGGAAATATTTGCATATGCCTACATGTAATGATCCTCTTAGAGGATTATGTAGACAATATGGACAGGGTACTCATGAGTTGTCCATATCTAGTTCATGGTTGATCATGCCATCTTAGCACAGACTATGTCAAGGAGATAAGAGGCCATGAAAATTTATGGTTGCTAACATTCCTTGGTATTTTTGTCATGCTCAATATTTTCCCTCGAAGAGTTTGATAAAATGTGTAACTAGTTAAATATCCTTCTCTTGGTTGATATAGTGTACACGAACGAAACCCAACCTTCAAGGAAGGTCTCAGGATTCGGTTGACCATATAGTCGACACAACATGACAACCACTAACTAAATTGGGGTATTAAAGATATTCACAGGCTATTATTTTCTTTCCCTTGTTTTAAAAGTCCCTTTGTTATTCCATCATGTCTTAAGTAGTTATTTGGGAAAAATCCTGAAGTTTGTTAGCCAGTCTTCATCTAGGCAAACTTTTTCCTTGGGAAACTTGTAATCTATTTTGATATCAAAGGTTTTGAATGAAGCAATGGGATTCCCATGCTTTTTTTTATCATGGATTCTTTTGGTTTGGCATGTTTCACTAGCCATTCTATAGCTTCAACACATAGAAACATAGATGGATGGGTAGCAAATTTTTGCAGCTAAGATATTTTAGTGACATTTTATATCTCTACATATGAGTTGTATACATGCAATTTTTTCTCTCTAAAAAAATCCTATATATCTTTGACCATGTGTATGTGGTGAATTTATCAATGAAACATGTATTTTCTCAGAACTCTGGCCTAGAAGAGTTATCAAGTTCTTCTTCATTAGATGTCCCAACCATTGGAGATTTGCAAGCTCGTTTCTTGGACACATACATGGTTATCCTACAAACCCAACAAAATTAGTTCAAGCATCCAATATGTATATTAGCCTATAATGTAAGATGTAGAATTGAGATTTATGGATTTCAAGGCTGATTGTGTTTATGCAAGGTAGTAGGTTTAGTTGGTGAGGAAAAATCAAGGCTATTATATTCATTATCTTGACCGGGATGGCTACGTGTTCTCCCATCAAGAAGTTCATTTTGGTGTTGAGAGAAGGACTAGGGTTTTTGGGAAAGAAGAGATTTCTCGCATGCATAGCTTTGAAAATAGAAAATTGGTCAGTATTTTAACCCAAAAAGATGAGCTGAGAGTAGGGGGTAGATATAGGCTTGAAACCCTAGGTGCTCTAGCAACAAAAACCTTAGGAAACTAAGGAAAAAATAGTTTGGAGTTGTTAGGCCAACACAAAAGATATGTTAGTATTTTGTACAATGTAGAAGTGAAGAAGCAATTGGTTGATGGCTTGGGACAGCTTTAGTGTCGAGTTTATTAAGCAAAGATAGTGAAGTAGTCGATTTGGGGTTGAATGACCTTGACTTCGCTCTTAAATTTCTACTGGGGTTGAGCATAGGGTTTTATCCTTTTTCCACAAGTTATATTATTTTGTGACACGGGGTCTTTAGTGAATGAACCTATGGAATAGCACGTGTGTTCATGGCATACTAAACAATACCCTTAATTTGACTATATATTGGAAAATACCTCCAAAAATCACTTTATTTAACCCCCTACTAGTACGAACCCAACATACCTTCCCATTTTAAAAAACCCCTAATTGCATTATATATTATAGGTATCCATTTTTTCATTAACATTTTTATACCCCTTTATATTTATATACCTTTATTTTCACTAATAATGGTAACCAAATTCTACACTTAGAAAGAATAACCTAAATACTTGGTAGTTGAAAACTTGAAAGTTTCAATATAAACAGGAATATATGAGTTTATAGATTTACAAATCCATACTGTGGAAAATTTGAATGGAAAACACACCAATCTGAAATCTCAATTAAATTTATATTCTATTGAATACTAAAAAATATACACTACAACAATTCAAAACAAAACCTTGACAACCAACACAACGGCACACTTTTCATCTCACTTATAGAATAGGAAGAGGAGAGAAAGTAAAATGAATATGAACAAATGTGTAAGCCTATCTAGTTGGACTTTGTCAAATCGTAGCCCTAGCTTGATCACCTAATGCACCATAGTTTCATTGTAAGAGTGCCAAGTAAGTGTGTCTCCATTAAAAGATGAATTGGAGCATGCAAGCATGCATTAATTCCTTGAGATATGTGTCCTCTACCTAAGATGGGAATTTCTCATGCATACATATTCTAATTGACTAGGGATTTGCACCCATCTAGTTATAATAGATCATGCATGCTAAATATAACAAAAGAAAAACTTTGATAATAGAAAAGCTCTATCCAAAACTGAAATTGATAAATCTGAAAAAACATCTAAATTGGAATTAACTAAATGTGACACATGCGTGCCCTCAACATGCACGCACCCACTTCCAAACAATAGTCTATTTCATTGTCTCTTGTGGCATGCATGTCCCCTTTATCAAGAAATGGTCTATATCATTGTATCCTACACTTTAATTTAACATATTCACCATTGATGTAAGGAACGGGTGAAGGTGTCATATTTGTTGTCTTCTTTATTGCCCCATCATTGGGAGGATCACTAGCTAAGCAATAGGTAAAAAATATTAACACATGCATTAGACATATATCATGGAGTTATTAGTAATGTGATGCATGTATGTTCTGGAGCAAGGCTACTTGTGTGCGGGAGTGGGAGTAGGGAGTGACATTTTCAAAATCACCCAAGTTGGGAGCGATTTTGGGATAGAATTTTATATAATACATATTTTTATATATTTTGATGCATATATGTCAACAAATTCATGTATAATGATGAATTAGTGATTAAAAACATAAAAACATGGATTAAACCATATAACATCATTCATCTTATATTTATAATATTCATCAACCATAGGTCCAAAAATTACAAGTTCTCATTTATATAGCATGTAAGGGTGCATATAACCAAAATAACATTGAGTGCAATCCATCTCTGAACTGAAAATACATCAACAAATAGTCTTTGGATGGCCTCTAGCATCCAAAAAAATCATGCTACAACAAATACCTACATATCATCAAAATCAATGTTGCCTATCTTGGGATCTTTGTCATTAATGTCACCCTTTAAGTATAATTTCACATAAGATATAAAAAATGTAGCATGTCAAGTCAATATTTTGTTTGAGTGATGGGTACAATTTTAATAGGGTCATTATAGAGGAGTTCGACAACCAATATCACTAACATAAAGGTACATAGAGGGCTTGGTTCTCTTTATTAAATATGAGTTCCTACATGACAAAATCCAATGGAAACTTTGTAGTCCCCACAATCCTAAAATCATTAAAAACTGATAATTCTACTGGATTTTGAGTGAGATCTAAAATTATAATTTATCCATATGAAATCTAATGAGGTTAGAACCACTCTCAAACATCTTGAGTCATTTCATGGTAATGTTAAAAATTTAAGTAAAAGAATGAAAACGAAAGATAAAGGAGAATGTCACTTTTGCTTTAAGAATTTAACATTACCATGAATTGCATAACAATACTAGGGCGATAGGCTTGAATACTAGGCTACTCTTGACCTAATATTACATAGTGTTCTCTTTCTCCCTCCCTCTCTTGATTCTCCCATGATATTCTTGAACCTTTATTTCTCCATCCCACCTATTTTTTGCCTCCTCATGGCCAATGCATTGTATAAAAACCATTTACCCCCTATTATATGCTCAATATATTATTTCATTTTTTCCTCATTTTTTATGCCCCAATATGAATGCATGTGGTATGGTATTTCTTTTTCAATGAAGCCCCCATGTGTTGTGTAAGTGCACACTAAGTCACTAGAGGGAAAGGTTCAAGAGGGAAGAGCTTAGCACAACCAAAATATTAATAAACTTCACTCAGAATCCACTCACTTGATTAAAAATAAAGTAAATAAGTTATCTCAATCAAATAAAATGGTTCTTGGGAAAATTGTTGTGTAAAAAATACCATAAAAGATAAAAATCAAGTTGAATATGCATGAATAGTCACTTACACGAGTTGAGGTTCAATACTTTGTCAATAAAGTGTTTTACCCTCTAGAGCACAAAATCTAATTGATGTGAGGAAGAGAGAGCACTATGAGTCATTTTTAAAGAGCTTTCATTGAGATTTTGTGCATTAATTGTAGAATATCCATGAAATCTTGCAACTGCTAATGAGAGAAAACTGATCACAAAAGATACAATATTTCTCTACCAAAAATTTACAGAAAGAAAACAATGAATAGAAACATAATCACACATAGAACACGCAATATATCTGGGGAACCCAATTGGTAAAAACCCTTGCTTTCTTGTATTGAATCAACTGAGAATATAATCTATTACAGAGAATTTGGTTCAAGCCTAAAGCTCCCTGCAACACTGATGAACTCTCTACAAGACTCACCCAACACTTAGGCAAATAAGGCATACTAGGAGCTCCTATTTCCTGGTGCAATTATTCCCCTAAAAAGTAGGAATTTCTCCTATTTCCTTGCTCAATTACCAAGAGAATTTATTCTATTTCTTCTCAAGCTCTACACACCAAAACATGTGTACCATAATAAATAGATATATGCCTTCAGCCATTATCAATAGGTAATTCAAATTGCATTACCTACTAGGGATAATTTTAGCAGCTTCTATAGTTAACTGAGAGTAAGTTGAGTTAACACAAAGTACACTACTCAACTAAACTCATGTCTATCTCTATTCTATAACTAAAGATCAATTAACTAACAGACACTAGAGTTAACTCCACTAGATAGTTAATTTTAGCCATCAACTAGTCCACAACTCACTGAAAGGATTCTAACTTGAATTCGCTGACAATAACTCAGTGACAGGACACATCACACATGTTAACTGGAAGCTAACTCATGCATCTATGAGATTGAATTTGAATTGGAATATTTGATTAAGGCACAAGTCAAAGAAGTGATTCCTTACTACATTTTCAACACTCCCTCTTAGTGAGGAATGGATTCTTGGATGAACCTTGTCCACATGGATCTGTCTTCAACTCTACTAATTTTTATGCTGCTGCAATTTCTCCCTATGACCTAGAAGTATGACTTAGAAGACTTCTCTACTTCCTTATGTGGAACCTTCTTTGAAGACCCATTCTTTACCACCATGCTCTGTGAGTTCACCACTTTAGTAATAAGTGCCAAGTACCATGTGTACTTGGGTGTCTGCTTCTTGATAATGGGAGAATAAACTCTCTTCTAAGCTCCCTTAACCAAATCATCTTCCCACTTGGATCAAACTTTCCCTATACTAGAATTCTCTGAGTAAGTAGATGCCTCCACTCACCCTGGGTTATGGTACTCATCGTCATCTTGTCGGTCATCCCAACTGCAAACTAGCTTAGACTAAAATTGAGATATTGGCTGAGGCTCCATCTTTGGATATCTATCATTCTCTCACTCAACCACCACATATATACTATGAGAATTCTCTTCCTTTCTGCTCAAGGATGCACATGCATCTACCTCCAATTTGTAAACGTTCTCAATCCTGACCCCAATCTGCTTGACTTGTCCTAAAGTAGAATTCCTAATGCAAACCTTCCCTTTGTTGAATACAACATCATACCCTTTGTCTTCAATGGCTGCTAGTTAGACATGGTTTTTCTTCAATCCTGGAACATACATCACATTCTTGAGGTGGAGCAGGGAATCAGACTCCCTCTTAAAGCTCATTGTACTAACTCCTTTGGTCAAGTATCTACCATCATCTCCAAGCTCGATATGGAATTGCATGTCTTTCTCCTCCAAACTACCGAAGAATTCTTTATACCATGTTATGTGGAATGAAGCCCTTGCATTAGTCTACCATAAATTACCTCGTACTAAGCTTACCATGCAAGATATCAAAGAGAAATCCAATTCAAATTAAGAAGATAGTGCTTCTCCTCTTTCCGTTGTTGCATCATGCTTGCGAGATTTCTTGTTTCAGCATTTTGTAGCATAATTTCCAAGCTCATGACAATGAAAACACTTGATCTTGCTAAGATCCTTCTTTTCCTTTCCTCCATTCTGATTAGACGTGATTTTTCCTTTGGACCTTCCATTAGGGGAATTTTGAGGTCTAGAATGGCCCCCCTAAGAAAAATGTACAACCAAAATAAACTTTATAAGAACCAATAAGATTCAAGATGATGATGTCAACCATGGGGGATGATTCACCATTTTTGGAGTAAAAATGTAAAAAGATTAAAAAATAATAAAATAATAAAACTACTTTTTCAACTTATCTCCCTGAGGCTTTACTCAAATTTCGACCAGGATTACTCATTGGATGTAAAATTTATTTCCTCATCTAAGGAGTACCCATGTTGCATACGTTCGATGGACCCTGCTACATGAAAAATGAGAAATACATAAAAAAATGTGACTGCAATCACGTCTTTCATGTATTTCTCATTTTTCATGTATTAGAGTCCATCAAAAGTATGTGACATGGGTACTCCTTGGATGTGGAATCAAATTGTGCATCCAACAAGTGTTTCCGCTCGAAATTTGAGTAAACCCATAGGGAGATAAGTTGAAAATACGAGTTGAAAAAATAGTTTTCTCTTTTTTCCCGCTAAAATGTGATGATGTAATCTAATATTATTTTATTATTTCCAATATTATTTTATAATTTCCTTAGGATGCCCATTTTAGACCTCAAAATTCCCCTAATGTTTCCCTTGGCTTTCTTCCCTTTGCTAGCTAAAGCAAAGTTCTCAACATCTTCTCTCCCATATGAGACTCCATACCTAATGTTCCTCCTTATCTCTTTCTACACAAGATCTAACCACAGTCTCTCCTAATTAGGGAGCTTATCTTTGTCATTCACTGCATCCTAGAAACTATGCCAAGGTTTGTGAAGCCAAAGAAGAGCAAGGCTCACAAGATCTTCTAGTGGAACTATTTCTCCAACACCTCCAAGTTCATCCCTCACTTGAGAAAACCTAGATAGATATGTAACAATGGGCTCATTCTTTCTCATTCAAATGTTCCTCAATTTGTCCCTCAAAGAAAATTTTCTAGCATCACTACTACTTTCAAACATATCAATAAGGGCCTTCCACATATAGAATATTTCCAGCCTTCCCATGCAAATTTGGAACAATATGGTCTCTAACTCCTTCTAGAATCATCCTCTTAGTTTTGGCAGTGTCCTTCCTCCATTGAGTCAGTTGTTGTGCATCTAATGCAGGAGGTTTAGGAATATCAATTTTGATGTATTCCAAAACCCCGCTATCATCAAACACAACCTCCATTATGTCCTTCTATGCACAAAAATTTGAAGCCCCTTCTAGGGTATGCTCTATCCTCAAGCCATAGGATGACATGATTCCCACATTTGTAGAATTTCTGCACTAACTGGTCTTCTCTAATGCACTTTGAATATGATCAAGGAACTTGTTCTCTATCTTTTTTCTAGCTTTGATAGCATGTAGAAAATCCACGAAATCTTGCAACCACTAATGAGATCATACTGATCACAAAATACATGAGATTTCTCTACCAGTAATTTACAAAAATAAAACAATGAATAGAAACACAATCACACACAGAACACATAATATATCTAGGGAACCAAACTGGGAAAAACCCCTGCTTGCTTGTATTGAATCAACCAAGAAATTTGTTCTATTACATAGAATCTACTTCAAGCCTGAAGCTCCCTGCAATACTAATCAACTCCCTACAAGACTTGCCCAACACTTAGGCAGATAAGGCGTGCTAGGAGATCCTATTTCCTAACATAATTATACCACAAAAAATAGGAATTCCCAAGATAAACCAAAACCTCTCAAGCTTTGCACACCCAAACTTGTGTACCATAATAAATAGATTTGTGCCTTCGTTCAATCTTAATCGGCAATTTGAATTTCATGACCTACTAGGGCTAATTTTAGCAGCTACTACAATTAGCTAAGAGTAAGTTGAGTTAACAAAAATTCAACTACTCAACTAAACCCATTTCTATCTATATTCTATGTTGGACACCTAATCCTAAATGGGTTAGTGTGGAAGCCGAAAAGACTAAGCAGTCCAAGAGACCTTGGGATCTGAAACCCAAGAGTCACATAATGTACTATAAATGTAAATCTCTTGTTAATAAAAAAAACGAATTGCATGATTCATCTTTCACATTGTCTTTGCTGTCCATGTGTGTTTAACATGGTATCAGAGTAGGCGTATTCCTGCCCTACATAATTAATGTGAGCCATTTGTCTTATGGCCTTTCTGTGCAGTCATTTCTGCCATCAATTCTGCATCTCAGGAATATTTTCTCATGAATATTACTTCAGCTAAATTTTAGCTGCTCCTGACACTGCCAGCGCTGTCCAAGCGGTTCTGAGATGTCTGTCTGCCACACCTGCGCTGCCCTGACATATTCTATTTATAATTCCTGCGCCCTGTTCAGTTAAATATGCTCAAACTTCAAAACCGTTTCATATTCTCTGCAAATTGGGCTCTGTCCATAATTAACGCCTCTGTCCATAGCGCTATTCTGCCTCTGCCTCTGTCGCTCTCTGAGCAGTCAGACCATGCCATAATTTCTTCCTCGCCCTCTTTGGTTAAGGTGGCACTACCTAACGCTGAGGCCGTTATACCTGTGCGTTGATTTCTCTGCCCACATGAACGGATTCTTGTAGCTCGCCTGCAATACTGAATGTGCTTGAATAAGCCATTAAACTTGACTCCCTCTGTCCTGAGCGCCTCTGTCCTGAGACTGCGCACTGCCTGGTTTGAACGCCTGCGCTATTTGATATTTTTCTTGAATCCCATCTCTTTCAAAAGGTGGCGTTCTGTTCGGTTCAAGTCCATCTTCATCTCTGCATATTTTTTGGAATGAGGTTCTAAAGGTTCAAGAGGCAAATTCTCTCGCCTGCATTCCATTCGATGAAACACATTCAAAACCTGCGGAATCCTCCGAGGGCTTTCTTCAAGCTTCGTCGCAAGCCAAACACAACTTGCCGCAACCCGCTTGACGTTAAAGCGTGCAAATGATTTTTTGAAATAGAATCGATGAAAAAGAACCTGGCCTGTTGCCATAACTGCTTGTGGCGATCTAAGCAGAATTCCGCTTTCTTGAATCAATTCGCAACCGAATAAACGGAGAGTCATCTCCGTCTGTTCGTCGATTCCATCTTTCCGCGAGGGGGAATTGGCAATCTGCTCGTCCGTCACATAGAACGTGTCGATTGCTGTGTAAATCATGGTGACTATGTGTATAGGCCCTTTCTGTTGCAGCAAGATGTTCCTGAGGCTCGTGAGGGTTGTTTACTGAGGACGTCGGGCTAAACTCATCAAAGTGGAGGCAGTGGACCATCTCTGAGGCCTTAACTGAGGCAACAGTCTATCTCTAAGACATTAAACTACCTCGGAGGAATTAACAATGGCAGCAACCAATATTTAAGCCAGTTCATTCTAAAGCCTTCTCTGAGCCAGTGAATTGACCTTAGCACATTAATTGTGGCAATGAGTCCATTCTGAGGCCTTATTTGAGGGTTTGGACGATATTGCTTTGCTTATCCGAGGTGAATATTCTGTTGAGCACTTGTTCGGATTCGAACTCGGATTGTTACCTGGATTGTTTGCCTTGAAGGGGTTTTAGGAATCGCCCTCTGGAGCAGTGGAAGGTTACAGAGCTGAAAGACGAACTCAAGAGGCGAAGCATAACATCTAACGGCATCTCCAACTTCATATCCTTATGCAGTGGGGTATTTTCTGAAGCAGCATTGTGTTCAAATGCTCCATAATTGGACGCTGATGTATCAATAACCATGTCTCTAGGATGAATAGTTCGATTCTGACCAAAGTGCTTTTCCATTGCATAAAATATTTCCTTTGTGAAATTTGCTGGTAATTTCTTATCTATGCGCATTGTGTTCAAATTTGCTGGTACTTTCCAAACTGATCAAATTTGCGCCCCTGAAAGAGCAAGGCATTGAAGTGTTTGTAAGGGTGGCAAATGAGTTCCTGAATATCTCGTGTGGAAAATGTCCATGCTAAGAACGCTTTTCTAGCTACAGGAGGAACATGACCAGAGATATGTGCTCCACAATCTGAGTGTTTCCCTTGAGGGGTTGGTTTCGCTTCAAGTAAGAGAGAATTGAACTTACCAGCATTTCATTCGAATGAAGGCACTAGATATCGAATTTGAACTGTTTTGAAGTGATATATATACGGTGATATATATTGGTAGCATGATATATATTGAATGCGCTGTTTTAATTTTGAATGTGCTTTTTATATATGTAAAGTCGTTGGCTGGGCTATCGATTTGATGTAACAAGAGCGCTATCTGAAGTATATCCATCAAAACGTTTTGGTTTTGAGCTTGAATCTGTTCTTTTTATATATGTAAAGCCACTGGTTCAGGACTTGCCTCTCAGGACGACTTGCCTCTGCGTTAAACATTTTTGCTGACAATATGATGCCTCTGTGTTAAATATTTTTTGAAGACTCTGTTTATAATTGTGGTAGCGTTTTACAATAGGAGCAGAGGTATATTATTTGACATCAGATCTTAATAGGGCCAGAACCATTCATTCTTGATAGGGAAAGAGCCATTCATTCTTGCAGGCCAAAAGCATTTCCTTATTTGAATCCAAGGGCATATATTATGTAGGAGTTCCGGATGCCTGGAAGACCGAATTCTTCATCATTTTAGGAGGCTGAGATTCATTGGGGATCATTTGTACCACTGCTAAAAGATCAAGGGCGCATTGAGTAAAGGCAAGTCCAAGCCTTTCATTGATTAAAATAATGGGCACATTGTTTCATTGAATTTTGGTCATATATGAATGATGTTTATTGGGTTGATGAACATTTGAATGATTTGAGTCAGTGGGTTTAAGAAGTTATGAATTTGCCTGCTGATGAGTAGATATTGGAATTGAGATAATTCCATATATGATGACTTTTAATGAAAGTATGAAATCAATGGTGAATGATTTTGAACCACATGAAAGATAAGCTTCCGCATGCAAATGGTACACTTGTGAAATTGCCAGCTATTGAGGTTTTTGATTTGGGTAAAAAAAAAATAAAAAAAATTGAGATGCATATTACTAGTCCGTTTTAAAGAACCTGGATTCTGGGAACTTTTTGCTGATGCTGATTTGAAAGTGAAGGAGTACTTGAAGGATCCAAGCAAGTTTGCAGTTGCTGCTGCCCCAATTGTGGCATTGTACTTAAAACTCACTATAGTGCATTGTTTCCTTGATTCAACTGCTTCATAAAGAGTTTGATGAGCTGATTGTAATCTTTTATGTTGCACTCTGATCCTTTGCTGACATTTATAAAGGATATTGCAGTGACATTGAATTGTGAATGATTGTTGCTTCTTCTTCACTGGTTGATAGTTGTGATTTGTTTCTTTAACTTATAAGATAATGAAGAAAATGACCAGACTTGATAATGCATTAGAGTTGTTAAATACTCTGATACATTCCACTGTTGATGAGATGGTTAAGATCAACAAAACCTCTCTATTCAATATTAAAATATGTCTACAAAATGCACAGGAGAATATTGAGTTTTTGCAGCTTGAATCACAACTGCAGCAGGAAGAATTACAGCAGTGGAGTCATCATTCTGAACTTGTTTCTGTTCAGAACAATGAAACAGACTCCCATAAACAGCAAAACAATATTGCTGAAGTTCATTCAGATCCAGTGCCCAATAAAGCAGCAATTGTACATGCAGATCCAGAAATTCAGTCTGCACTTCCCAAGCCCATCATCAGACCTTGGGAACAGCTTGTCCACAACAAGCACAGAACTGGTCTTGGATATGACAAGGACTTGTCCTTTCATATTCCAGACTATGCCAAACCCATTCAGTTTCGGAGTGCTGGATTCATTCATGATAGTTCACCTGCTCTTCATGACAGTTCACCTCCAGCTGTTCCAGATTCTGCCCCTCTTCCACAGCAACAACAACAACAACAAAAACAACAGATCGTGAAATGCCAACACTGTGATCGAGTTGGCCATCTGAAAGATCACTGTTTTGATCTTCATCCATGTAAGCACTGTCATAAAACCAGTCATTCTTCAAACAGATGCTTCAAAAAAAAACATCCTGCAAGAACAAAGATTCATCTTGGATGGATCGCTTCTTGGCAATGGGCATCAACAGGCAAGAAGATATTCCAAACACATGTCAGAACTTGTTCCAGAGTATTGAACAGTCTTGCAGTTGAGTTTTCTCCATCTTCTCACCTTGTATCTGACAGGGGGGAAATGATGGTCATCCACAAGCTTCAAAGTCACATCAAGCGAGCCTGAGCCACAACCTGCCACACCAGTTTCAGAGTTGCAGCCAGAGACAAAGATGCCCATGAACAGATTGAGAACACTTCCTCTAGCAGAAGACACCAGCTTCTTGCCAGTTTTGGAAGAGTTCCAGGAATTGCATTAAGCATTCCAGAGTTGTTGGTCATCCTTAAACCATCACAGATTGAGAACACTTCCTCTAGCAGAAGACACCAGTTTCTTGCCAGTTTTGGAAGAGTTCCAGGAATTGCATTAAGCATTCCAGAGTTGTTGGTTATCCTTAAACCATCACAAGTTGAGACTTCCCTTTTTTTAGGTTGAAGTTTTACCTTTTATGCGAGGTGAGACCTCCCTTTTATGGTTGAAGGTTTCCCTCTTTAAAACAATAGGATCACTTCCTCTAGCAGAAAACTTCAGTTTCTTGCCAGTTTTGGAAGAGTTCCGGGAACTGCACTAAGCGTTCTAGTGTTGGTGGTCATCCTTAAACCACCGCCCTTTTTACCAACATTTCATAGAGCACATTCAGCCTAGTGCTGCCATGCATTTTTTGCACATTTTGTATTACAGCTCTCTTCTTGGACTCATACATAACCCTTCGGATTAAGGGGGGGAATGTTGGACACCTAATCCTAAATGGGTTAGTGTGGAAGCCGAAAAGACTAAGCAGTCCAAGAGACCTTGGGATCTGAAACCCAAGAGTCACATAATGTACTATAAATGTAAATCTCTTGTTAATAAAAAAACGAATTGCATGATTCATCTTTCACATTGTCTTTGCTGTCCATGTGTGTTTAACATTCTATAACTAGAGATCAGTTAACTGAGAGATACTAGAGTTAACTAAACTAGATAGCTAATTTTAACCATCAACTAGACCACAACTCACTAAATCCATCTAAGTCAAATTAACTGATAATAACTTAGTGATAGGCCACATCACGCATGTTAACTGAAAGCTAACTCAAGCATCTATGAGATTGAATTCGAATTGACATATTTGACTGAGGCACAAGTCAAAGAATCCATTCCTTGCTACATTTTCAACATTAATTACTCAAGTAGTTACTTCTTTAACTTTAATTTTACCTTTAGTTAACTCATTGTTACACAAGAAAATCTCAAGGAAAATCTTTATAAGTGAGAGAAAAACATGAGATAGTCATCATGAATCTAGGTTAAAGCTTAAGAGAGTGCAATAGAGCTTAGTTAATTCATAGTGAGGCATTGTAGTATGCCATAACACTCCACTAAGGCTTAGTTAAGTAACATATAGAGGTATGGAGGCCAAAAAATGAGCTTAAGAGTGATTTTCTAAGATTTTAGCATCGAAATGAGGCTCAGTGGGACACTATAGTGTTTCCTTGAGATTTAATGTAGTGCTAACGAGGTCCAAAAGGAAGAAAATTGAGCTTCAAAGTCAAGTATTGGGGCCGTAGCTCTACCTTGAGGCCCGAGAGGGCATTATAGTGTTGGATTTATGTGTCAAAAATAAACATCATTAGAATATGGCGAACAACAAATGAAATGACAATGTGCTAAACAAAAAATGAGGTCACAATTTGAGAAACAATAAATGTTGTTCGGGTGAATGCATGAAGATGGGTTACACTTTCGGGCCAAATGTGGTGATGAAATTTCAAAATTTTACTCTTTTATTGAATTGAAGCCTTTAAAGTTCATATAAGCATTGTGAATTTTGATATGCAATAAAAAGACAATTTGTGGAGAATTATGTTGTTTTCCTAATTATATCTTTTTGCAAAAAAATTTAGGGTCGTATAATATGTCAATCTTCCATTAAATGAAATGCTTGTCCTTTCAAATTTCCACATGTCTTAAGAGGTATGCATGTGTTCATGTAGCATAAATTAGTCTAAAATGTGTAATTTTAAAAAAAATATATAAGCATGATATACACAAAGAGAACTAAGTTTCTCATATTAAAAATATATTTTTTATGAAAAAATATATTTTTTATTATTTTTCAAAGTTGTCCAAGTAATATTTCAATTACATTTTATAGACACGTGTTCGCATTAGGTTTTTTCCAACTATTTAAATAAATTGAAAAACCAAGAGTACCCTTTTGAAGATGACTTGTAAACGAAGATAGTGGTATTTTTTGAAATTTTTTCTTTGTGTATATTTTATGATATTGATTTTTTATTCAACCTCTTTAAAACTGTCCAAAAAAAATTCAAACATTATTTTTAAAAGAAATTAGATAAAAAATATCATATGAAATTTAAAATCTCAAATTCATATTCCATTGGATAGAGGATTCCTTCATGAATCCAACATGATCAACTCCAGCACCTAAGGACAAATTTTGCCCTAAGTCCGCTAGGGTTCAAAATGGTGTTGTAGAAAATTTTGCAGAAGGGGTGCTGAAATTATGGATTTTAGGACCTCAGAAGCTCAATGGACCACTTAAATTTTAAATTCAAAGAGCTCGATCGAGCTATTTTAAATTAAAATGTCTCGATCGATCTATTTTTTAGCACTCAAGTAGCTTGATCTAGCGCTTAAAAATGGCTTGATCAAGCGCTTAAAAATGGCTTGATCGAGCGCTTAAACTGCTCGATCGAGCCCTCTTTTTTTTCACATAAATGTGCCCTCCCTTGCCAAAAAGTGTAACGCAAATCCATGCTATTACCCGTTAGAATGTGACAAACAATAAACAACATCATAATGTGATGAGAAATAAATGTCGTCATAATGTGATGCACAACAAATGACATCACAATGTGATGAATATCAAATATCATAGCAATTGGACAAAAAGTTGATGTCGCAATGCAACAAAGAAAATTGTTAACAACCATAGTCAATTATGTTAAATTATGTCAACCATAATGTTCCCTTAGTTTATTGAGGTCAGACACAGTTAACCATGGCCATATGTGGTTGAGCATAGTCAATCATAGACAATAAGGTTAATCATGGTCAAGACAACCAACCATGTTTAACCAAGGTCAAATGTGACCAAACCATGGTCAATGCGGTTAATAATAATTAATCGTGGTGAACCATGGTCAAGATGGCCAACCATGGTCCACATTGGCATCATTGTTGGTCATGGTCGATCACATTCATCTATAGGTAAATGCTAACAACCCTGTTCTACCATGTTTAGCTATAGTCAATTATATGTTGTCCATAGTCAACCATGGTTGAATAAGATCAACCATGGTTGAATATGGTCAAGCATGTCAACTGTGGGCAAACCATAAAGGATTTACCTTGTTGACCAATATCTTACCATGTTCATTCATAAAGGGGATTTTAAGTTGTGAAAAATAAAGTCTATCTATTGTAGGTATTTGGGGGGGGGGGGCATAGATGTGGGGTAGAGGGGAATTATAGGTATTAGGAGTTATCAAGAGGGTTATTAATTAAAAATAAAGGATATTTATTAAACATAGGGGTTATTTTTATTAGAAAGTTGTATTGGGAAGCGGTTCAACAAAAGGATTTTGGGAGGATTTTATCAATATATAATGAGATTAGGGTATTCTTTAATATCCCATAAGCAATGGTGCTATGACATAAGTTGACTGAGCGGAGAACCTATGGGTCAAATATGGCCATCAAGTTCAACAATATTCAACCTTGTTTAATCACGTTCAAACAAACTTGGTCAACCATGTTCAAACAAACTTGGTAAACCATCTTCACCCATGCCCCACCACAATCAACCATAACCAACCATGAATAACCTAGTTAACCATGGTCAAATTATGGTAACCAAGTTTTACCATGGCCAATATTATTCATTAATGTAACATAAACATATTGTTACATTAATGGTTGGCCATGATCAATCATGGTCTATGTTGTCACCTCTCTTCAACCATTAATGTAACATTAATTTAATATTAACATTAACACCAATGTAACATCAACCATGCCCAACCATGGTTGAAAAAAAACAATGTAATAATGCTCAACATTAATGTAACATAAAGACATTGTTACATTAATGGTTGATCGTGGTCAATCAAGGTCAACATCATCTACCCTCTTCAATAACTAATGTAACACTAACATTAACACCAATGTAACATTAACCATGGTCAACCCTCCTCAATCATGGTCAACCTTGTCAAGAAAGGTGAACCATGGTCAACCTTGTCAATTCTCTTGAACCATAGTCAACCATCAACAACCCTCACCAACCATGGTTAACCATTTTCAATTATGGTCAATCCTCATCAACATTTTTGAACCATAATTAAACAATGTAAATTATAGTCAATCATGATCTACTAATCTAACCTATGCATATTAATTATCAACTAACACAACCACATTAATAAAATAATTAATATATCTCATCCACCTTATTTTCTACTCATCATAACAATAATTAACAATTACCATGAAAGAAATACAAAATATATTAATAATATATACCAATCATTTTATTAATATAATAATAAATATCCATATAAATTTTATTTTATTTTTAAACATTAAATTATCAACATCTCATTTTGCACGTAAGAAAAGGTCTCAAACTAGTGGTAGTTGTCGTCTATGAAAACATACATTTCCGAGTAGCTGGACCTTACGTCTCTTTGATGAATCCATTCGCTCCTTTTTCGAACCCTATTTGTGATCAACATCCATTCTACCGTAGGACATCTTAATTATTATATATACTTTATGTTAATTGAATTAAATTTTTCTTTCCATAAATTTTCCCTGACGTCATGAGCTAAAGTTGGTAGATGTTTTCGTTATTTAATTTTTTTAATGTGGGAAAATTTATTAGTTTTTAATTAGTAACGAGGACCATCATTTTTATAACTATTTTAGAATTTATTTATAATTATTATTTAAACAATCGATTTAGATCTCAGAATATTAGCAAAATCTACCATTTTATAAACAGCTTATACCTAGTATCAACTTATAACAATTTATCCCTTGTATTTCTTAAAAAAAAATACCTATTAGATTGATTACTTAAGGATTCTATTCATTAAGTTTTCTTCTCTATCACTCACAGTCAATACTTTTTTTTCACAGTGAAAAGAGATTCAATACATTTTTTTCACAGTGAAAAGAGATTCCAGGATCATCATCAGCTCTCCGACTTTGAGAAGCAATGCTCATCAAATACAAGATAATGTAGAGTACACAAGCGGAGTACAATCTGTTGTATAAGCGAATTCTCAACGCAACTCATTCTATTCTAGTTTAAACAAACAATGACAGGAACAAAACGATTGATTGCACGAGCTGTCCTAACCCAAGATGCATTTCAAGTCATTCCATTAATTTTAATGTAATTAGGTCCCTCTATCTGCTCTCATCTCAGAAATCGGAAACAGGGAGGAGGACATGAGAGTCGTTGCCAATGAAAATGCCACCGTAGACGAGACCCGCGAGGCCGCCTCCGATCAGAGGGCCAACCCAGTACACCCAGTTGTCCGTGAAGTCTCCGCTTACGACAGCAGGACCGAAGGAGCGGGCGGGGTTCATGGAACCGCCAGAGAAGGGACCTGCAGCCAAGATGTTGGCGCCCACGATGAATCCGATGGCAATGGGAGCGATGGTGCCGAGGTCGCCCTTCGTGGGGTCGGCTGCGGTGGCGTAGACGGTGTAGACGAGAGCGAATGTGATAACGATCTCCATCACCACGCCCTCGCCGGTGCTCATGCCCGACGCCACCGAGTGAATGGGTGTCGTCTGCATTGCAACCAATAAATTGTTATCATTATCAATTAGTATCAAAACTACGATGGCATAACATCTTTCGTGTGGCTTACCAAACCGCCAGTGGTGAACTTCAAGAGGAGGCAGGCAACGATGGAGCCAAGGAGCTGAGCGATCCAATAGAAAACGCCACGGAGGAGCGAGATGTGGCCACCTAGGGCGAGTCCGAAAGTGACAGCCGGGTTGACATGACCACCGGAAATGTTAGCGGCGATGGAGACAGCCACAAAGAGCGCGAGGGCGTGAGCCAATCCTACCCCTACCAGGCCCGCCGGGGTCAGAGATGCATCCGAGGTCAGCTTATCTGCAAGCATCATATTTACAAAAACCCATTATCAGAAACTTTTCGAATTTGGGTGAGAAGGGTGCAAGAAAAGAAGCGCAATAGAGAAGAGAAGAGAACGAACCGTAAGCCATGACAGATCCGACACCGGCAAAGACGAAGAGCAGAGTGGAGATAAACTCTGCAACATATGTCCTGATCGCTTCGAACTTGAACACATCATCAAAGCTGCCGTATACTATCTCCACACGCCCCATCTTGCTCAACCCTAATTTCCACTCCCAAACAAAGCCCCAAAGAATAGAAATAAAACCAAACAATGCCCGCTGAATTTCGCAGTTGCTATTGATTATAGTGAAAAGCCTCGCTAGTTTCCTCTTATATAGTATATACTAATCCTATGGCCGTCGTAGAAGTAGGCATCGGGGCAGCCTACTGTCAACACACCTTGCTGTCGTGGAAATGTGTGGACGCACCGTCCATGGCAGGTGACAGACTATGAATTCCATCTAACATGTTTTTTTAATTATAACCAGTGACCCGTTAATTCAGGCGCTCACAAATCTGAGGAGCCAAAAAAAAAGTGGTAGAAGAACATGATCGGAGTTCGGTTGAAGTGGAAAGAATTATAATTTAAAATTAGGATAGAGGATATGGTGATAGAAGTAATGGGACCCACCATTCACCGACCTGGCCGTCCATTATCATGTATATACTCATGATGAGCAGCAGAGCATTCGTTCATTTGCTGGATTAGTCATAACGTCCATTAATAAATAAATTAGTGTTTGTATTCAGCTGACAGGCTGTTTGAAAAAGACTTTTTGTCGCTAACTTGAGTACTCTTCATCTTCATCCGTGCAAATGAGCGGCATTTAAAAAAACATGGATTTTTCATACTCCATTTGGATTTGAGGTATGCACATTAACATGATCACATTCTTGAACTTTTCATGGAACATTAAAATTTAAGTGAACAACTTTACATCATAATTATAGAAAATTTGCTTTTATGTTTAATAAGATTAGTTCCACATGGCAGCAAGTCGCTGCTCTTATTCATTGTCTATCGTGAGATGGTAAGGTTTAAAATTTAGCGAGTGTTTCTAATGTTTTTAAAGTTGAAATAGTATGAACAAAAACATAATTATAACTATGTAATCATGATGAATGAATATAGATACACAAGGTGGTCTAAAATTTAGCGAGTGTTTATGATATTTCAATGTTTTTGAAGTTGAAATAATATGAACAAAAACATAGTTATAACTTTGTAATCATGATGAATGAATATATATACACAAGTTTTATATAAATTATGTTTGAGTGTAATGTTGATGAATGAATATATATACGCATGTTTTATATAAGTTATGTTTAACAATATTTATCTATAGGTAAATGTTAAATGACAAACAATAAATGACATTACAATGTGTTTAATAACAAATGAAGTTATAAATAAATGTTGTTAGGGTGAATACATGAAGATGGGTTACACTTTTGGGTCAAATGTGGCGATGAAATTTCAAAATTTTATTTTCTTAATGAATTGAAGTTCTCAAAATTCATATAAGCATTGTGAATTTTGATTTGGAGTAAAAAGGCAATTTGTGGAGAATTATGTTGTTGTTCAAATGATATTTTTTGCAAAAAAAATTAGTGTAGCATAATATGTCAATTTTCCATTAAATGAAATGCTTGTCCTTGCAAATTTTCACACATCTTATGAGCTATGCATGTGTTCACATAGCATAACTTAGTCTAAAATGTGTAATATATATATATATATATATATATATATATATATATATAAGCATAATCTACATGGAGAAAACTAAATTTTTCATATTAAACAATTGTTTTTATGAAAAAAATAAATTTTTTATTACTTTTCGAAGTTGGCGAAGTAATATTTCAATTGCATTTTGCAAACACATGTATTCGTGTAAGATTTTTTTCAACTATTTAAATAAATTGAAAAACCAAGAGTATCATTTTGAAGATGACTCGTTTACGAAGATAGTGGTATTTTTTGAAATTTTTTCATTGTGTATATTTTATGAGCTATTGATTTTTTGTTCAACCTCTTTAAAACTATCCAAAAAAATTTCAAGCATTATGTTTAAAAGAAATTAGATAAAAAAATATAATATGAATTCAAAAATGTCAAACCCATATGTCATTGGATAGAGGATTCCTACACGAACCCAACATGATCAAATCTGTCACTTCAGGACAAATTTTCCCTAAGTTTGCCAGGGTACAAAATGGTGTTGCAGAAAATTTTGCAGAAGGGCTACTGAAATTGTGGATTTTAGGACCTCAGAAGCTTGATCAAGCGCTTAAATTTTAAATTCAAATAGCTCAATCAAACTATTTTGAATTCAAATAACTTGATCAAGCTATTTCTTTAGCACTCAAGGAGCTTGATCGAACGCTTAAAAATGGCTTGGTCGAGTGCTTAAACTACTCGATCAAGCCCTCTTTTTTTCACCTAAATGTCTCTTCTCTTGCCAAAAGGTGTAACCTAGGTCCATGCTATCACCCATTAGAATGTGACAAAGAATAAACATCAGAATGTGGTGAACAATAAATGTCGTCATAATGTGATGCACAACAAATGACATCACAATGTGATGAACACCAAATATCATTGCAATTGGACAAAAAGTTGATGTCGCAATGCAACAAATAAAATTGTTGACAACCATGGTCAATTATGTTTAATTATGTCCACCATAATCTTCCCTTAGTTCACTAAGGTCACACATAGTTAACCATGGTCATATGTGGTTGAGCATAGTTAGTCATAGACAATATGGTTAACCATGGTAAAGACAACCAACCATGTTCAACCAAGGTCAAATGTGACCAAATCATGGTCAACGCAGTTAATAATGATTAATTACGGTGAACCATGGTTAAGATGGCCAACCATGGTCCACATGGTCATCATGGTTGGTCATGGTCGACCACATTCATCTATATGGAAATGCTAACAACCCTGGTCTACCATGTTTAGCAATAGTCAATCATATGTTGTCCATAGTTAACAATGGTTTAATAAGCTCAACCGTGTTCAACAATGGTCAAGCATGTCAACTGTGGTCAAACCATGAAGGATTTACCTTATTGACAAATATCTTACCATATTCATTCATAAAGGGGATTCTAAATTGTGGAAAATAAAGTCAATATATTGTAGGTATTTGGGTTGGGGCATAGATGTCGGGTAGAGGGAAATTATAGGTGTTGGGAGTTATAAAAAGGGCTATTAACTAAAAATAGGTGATATTTATTAAAAATAGGGGTTATTGTTATTAGAATGTTATATAGGGAAGGGGTTCAACAAAAGGATTTTGGGAGGGATTTATCAATATATAATGAGATCAAGGTATTCTTTAATATCCCGTGAGCAATGGTGCTATGACATAAGTTGACTAAGTGGAGAAACAATGGGTCAAATATGGCCACCAAGTTCTACCATATTCAACCTTGTTCAATCATGTTAAAAAAGCTTGGTGAACCATGTTCAAACAAGCTTGGTCAACCATCTTCATCCATGCCCAACCACAATCAACCATAACCAACCATGAATAACCTAGTTAACAATGGTCAACATGGACTACCATGTTCGTAATCAACCATAACTTGACTATATCTAACTCTAGTCAACCATGTTCAAACATGTTGTTGAGTGATTTAATGGTGAGTTAAATCCCTGACATTTAATTTTTCAACCTGGGGTTTCATAAACTGACGAGGCATACACGTACTATATGTACTAGGTGGATATATTTTAGATTAGATTAATCTAATGCAATTTAAAAATAATTACAAAACATATTAAATCAACCTAATCCAAACCAAACATAAAGAAATCACACTTGCTAGAAATAAATTCACACTTGCATAAATGAAATCACACCACATTTGCATAATTGAAATCACTCTTGCTGAATTCAAATCACACTAACACCTGCTGAAATGAAATCACACTCACATGTGCTGAAATGAAATCACACTTACTGAAAGGAAAAGCACACTTGCATAAAATGAAAACACACTTGCTGAAAAGAAATGAAATAAAATAACTACACTATGTTACCAATATGTACAAAGGTGTGCAAATTGTGGTTGATGGGGGCCCTCCATTCCTCAGCAAGCACACTAAACAAACTATCACATCTTGGAGATCAAAGTGGCAATATGTATTTCATAAAATGAGTTACAAGATATTACAAGAATTCTCTATCCTCACTTTACAAATCACATCTTGGATGGAACTTGGAACCTCCAACTAACAACTAACACCCAATCAGTAACTAGTTAACAACAATTAGCAACCCTTTGTATGAAGGGTGCACTCCTATTTATACAAAAATTGAGGATAACTATAAAATAAATATAGATCCTTAGATCTCTCATAAATCCACATTTATCTCTTGTGGTTACAACCAGACTCCTAAAAATGTAAGATACAAATCCTCTCAAAATCCTCTCATCCATGATTCTTCTCCTTTGGGTGTGCATAGTTAATGATCCACATCTTCTACAATTATTCCACAAATCCTCATGAGTTGGAATTTGAAATTCGAATTTGTGGTTGGATGGCCAAGTAAGACCCTTCTAGAATCTCCAAGTAGGCCAACAATATCACAAAACTCACAACACTTCTATATATATGTGTGTGTGTGTGTGTGTGAAGATATGTTAATTTCCTAATATTTAATCAAAAATTCACTTAAAATACTTAAAATTAATGACTTGGAAAATATTAATGGTAAACCCATATGATAAAGAAAATGGTTACTTAATGTAAGGTTATGGGGGTATAGAGTTACAATGAGGGTAAAATGATGGAAATGAAGGTGAAAGTGGATGACATTTTGGAGGCCCAACATACCCCCCAACTGAAGATATTGCATGTCCTCATGCAACTATTGCATTGATTCACTTAATCATAATTTTATCTTCTTGAAATGTTTTGCTTCTGTATGAGCTTTGGATTTGTATTGATTCTCTTTTAAATTTTCATAATCATATCATTTGACAATGTTATTCTTTTTGCAAAGTGTACTTTGAAATACATTTGACTACAACATATATTTTACGCTTGGTTCTTATGTGACAACCAAAATTTTATGAGTATTGGTTCTTGTGTAAGAATACTTTTTTTTTTTTTTGTTGCATCAAAATACTTGAAAACATTGAGAATTATTTTTTAAGACCTATAGTGATTGTCAACCATTTAATGTGTTCAACAGTTGATCATTACAAAACATATAAACCTTTTTTTTTAGGACATCAAAGTGCAAAAATAGTCGATTTCAGAAAAATATGTTGGTTAGGATGAAATGAAATGTGACATGTGGCATGAAATGTGAATATGAATTGATATCCCTTCCCCCCAACTAAAGGTGTTTTCATTTTTTGGAAAATAAGAAAGGGAATATGAATGTGTTGAGAGATTTTCCAAAATCACAATTTTAGCATTTAAGGAATTACATGATTAAATACTAGAAAATTACATACCTTCACTTACCTGAAAAGTGGACAAGATATGTATATCGAAGAGTGTGGTTGTTGCTGCTGGATCATGGAATATGAAGTAAAAGAATCTAATCTTGCTTCTTCTTTCTCTTGGTTGTATGAATAGAGGATGAGATTGGAATATTTATTGCTATGGTTGTTGAATTGAGTTCTGCTGAAATAATATAATCTTCATATGTTCCCACTCGGTGGCATAACTATTATCTATGTGAATAAATGTGTCAATGTCGAACATAGAAATAAATTGTTGGATTACTAGCCATTAATGAATGCCATTAACCAACACGAGACTACTCACCATTGATGTCAATGAGAGTCAAGATGCCTAAGTACATCTTACTAGGTACGAATAGATGTGTCATAGTCGAGTCACCTAGAAGATCCAACAAACAAGGGACATTGATGTATTCCCACTGTTTATTGGCAAGAGAGCTTGCCATTAAGGCATGCAAGCCTCAAGGTACTTGAAAGATCTCTAGTTTTGATCCCAGATGATGTGTTAGAGTCGATGGGTCAAAACTTGTTAGAAGGGAGGCCTTAATGAATCCTCCATCATCTAATGTGAGTATACAATAATAATTTGAAGAACTATAGATGGAAAATTTTCATTGAAGCAAGGTTTATTTGACAGGAAGGAAATGGAAAATGGGATGATTCAACTTTGTAAGGGAGTTGAATGACTTTATTTTTGGGTTAAGGGTGAGTGAAAATTAGGTAGGAAAGTATGAAGATTGCAAAGGGAAATGAGTTTTTGGTAGTAGGGAGATGGACAATTATGGATCGAATACAGGCTTAAAATGTGTATAAATGGTAAAATTGGTATGTGTTTAGTAACAACGGTGTAGTGGATCTAATTTTACATTGAATGATCATGCTCTTCTGAAATAAACTTAGTTTTTAAAAACGTACTCATGCATATAATGCTATTCTTTCATCGTCTTGGAACTTGCAAAAACTTGGTAATTTCTATAATAAAATGTAAGACTATCAAAAGAGAGAGGTGATTAGTCCCTCTTCATTTGATATATACACAAAAAACTTGGAAATAATACTAATAAAACAAATTCAAGAATGAAAAATTAAATGCACTTTTACCTTATCATTACTATGGATCACCTATTATTGTTTTGTTGGTGTCTTCTTCATTATGTTTCTAACCAATTTTGAGCTTGAGACTTATTCTCCACACACTTAATGCTTCAGCAGTAGACCATAAACCAAATTTGCATAAGATGTTGAATTGTGTCGATTCTGCAACTACAAAAAATATAGATCATTGCATTGCCTTGCCACTTTAAAACTTGCAATTAGACTCAGATGGTGGTTTTTCAATTATTATAGTTAGATTTTTAAATATTTGCAAGTTTTTACGAAATTCTTAGTCTGTAATTGTGTTTATCATTTTTCTCTAGAGCTCCACCCTTCTCCATGATCTCGTGGATCAAGAAAATGCTCAAAATTAAAAATTATTGGATTATCTTGAAACCAATTCCAAAGCGTAGATCTCGTCGCCCTGAATCCAACACACTTCGTTTCACTGAAATCTGACTTTGGATGTTCCCACAATCACGTTCTAATTGTTATGTGAAACAATTAAAAAAAATGAATTTTTGAGTTGCAAGGACGCCCAGTCAGCAATCTGTATGCTGACTAGGTCATGATGTGGCAAGCTTGTGTGGATATTCATTAGCCAATGAGTGGTTGACACCTATCACGAGTTGATTGGTTGACATGTGTTAATTTTTACGGTTTTGTGTGGTGGCCCAACGAGGAAGTGCCACGCGGGCCAACCATTGATTTCCACGTGGCATTCTCGTGGTGGAAAAAAATTGTTAAAGGCAAAAATTGTCCTCCATGAGAATCCAACCCGAAAACTCATATAAACCACAAAGCACATTTACCAACTCAGCTAATGTATTCCTTGTTAAAAAATCATTCCAAATTTCTATTTAACTTTGATAGGTGTGAATTTGGAGGAAGGGGTCGGGGTTAAGACATAGTTCCTGGTCGTATAACCCTCCATATGACCACGAGTGCGAAGGACCTCGGGGCGGCTTTAACCTTCCAACAATTTCGACCATGGATCAGTATTGTAGGCTAGGTTCGCATGTCGTTTCTATGTTCGGGGTGCATAGGTTGGGTTTGGGTCGGATTGTAGGATTATTAATAGCAGAATTGGGCAAAAACATAAAGCATTGATATATTACTCAATGTCTGGCCAAATGAGGTGAAAAAAGAGTCAAAACAAGGGTTTTCGATAGTGTTGAGTCCATTAGAGGCATTAGTTTTGTTGTTTGACCTTTCTAAAAGCCTGTAATTATACTTTTGATTATGAATTTAGATCTCTTATCCAGTTTTTATTGCAAAATTTTAAAACTAACTTGGTTCAATTTTCTTTTTTGATCTTCCAGATTATAGAGAGCACAAGAAGAGAGCATACTTAGCAATATTGAAACTCTTTATTCAAAAACAAAGCAAAAGGATTTGATTTCTAACTTCAAATTGTGGCTTTAAAAACTCTATTTGTCTCCTTCTTCTCAAATATTCCTTCTCTTTCTACATCTTCTTGCAAATGATTAATGAGATGGGTGGTTCTTACTGCACCACGAATAAATAAATTTGCAAATAAAATGAAATCTAACTTTAAAACTTAAAAAAAAAACACACACACATTACCAAACTTGGTTTTATTCATTGATTCTATCATACTCTACTCTACTAGAAATAGAAAAATTGATCAAGTTTATGCATATTTCTAGTGTAACCATGTGCGTAACAGGAGTCAAAATATATTCATGATTAGTTTTGAAAAGCATGCATTAAAATACATCAAAGCATGAAAGACCAGTTGTTTTGATAATGCAATTAAGAAGTGAGGAAGAATGGAAGATTGAAGTGACTTGATCCTTGATTGGAACAATTTTTCAATAAGGTCATGGAATTCCTAATTCATTTCTTGGTTTAGATCACATTGAATATCCTCCTTTGTTATGCATTCATCAATCTTAGATTCTAGTGGTTTCTCCCCATAAAAAGTATTGCATGATTGTTTATCTCTTCAATCGATTAAAAAGAGGAATCAAAAGAGACTTCAAGATCCTCTTGTGGAGGTGGAGAGATAGACAAGTTTTTGCATGCAATTAAAATATATTCTTCTTGAGAGGCAAATATCCCAGTTGTTGTGAATATTCCATAAAGATATTGGAAGAACATTCTTCAAATTCTTAATTGTCTGTGAATTACTCCAACTAGTTGATAATTCCTACCATGAACACAGATTAGTACAAATTTTTGCAAAAATATTGAAATCTAATACGTATCCTAAATGATTTTAATATGATTTTGACCATGCATTTAAGAATGAATTCAACTATCATGAGCTATATAAACTTTCAAAATAAACACCTATGTATAGCTCCCCAGAAACGACGGTGAAATGTTGGGTGATTTAATTGTGAGTTAAATCCCTGTCATTTAATTTTTCAACCCAGGTTTCGTAAATTGACGAGGTATACCTATACTCTATGTACTAGGTGGTTATATTTCAAATTAGATTAATCTAATGCAATTTAAAACTAATTACAAAACATATTAAATCAACCTAATCCAAACCAAACATAAAGAAATTGAAATCACACTTGCAAAATTGAAATCACACTTGCATAAATGAAATCACACCACACTTGAATAAATGAAATCACACTTGCTAGAAAGAAAATCACGCTTGCATAAATAAAACCACACCACACTTTCATAATTGAAATCACACTCACACCTACTGAAATGAAATCATGCCTACACCTAGGGAAATGAAATCACACTTACTCAAATGAAAATCATACTTGCATAAAATGAAAACATGCTTGGTGAAAAGGAATGAAATAAAATAACTACACTATGGTACGAATATGTACAAAGGTATTCAAACTGTGGTTGATGGGGGCCCTCCATTCCTTAACAAGCACATTAAACAAACTCACATCTTGGAGGTCAAAGTGGCAGAATGTATTTCATAAAATGAGTTACAAGATATTACAAGAATTATCTATCCTCACTTTACAAATCACATCTTGGATGGAACTTGGAACCTCCAAGTAACAACTAACACCTAATCAATAACTAGTTAACAATAATTAGCAACCCTTTGTATGAAGGGTGCACTCCTATTTATACAAAAATTGAGGATAACTATACAACAAATATAGATCCTTAGATTCTCCTAAATCTACATTTATCTCTTGTGGTTACAACCAATCTCCTAAACATGTAAGATACAAATCTTCTCAAAATCTTCTCATCCATGATTCTTCTCCTTTGGATGTGCATAGTTAATGATCCACATCTTCTACAATTATTCCACAAATCCTCATGAGTTGGAATTTGAAATTCGAACTTGTGGTTGGATGGCCAAGTAGGAACCTTCTAGAATCTCCAAGTAGGCGTACAATATCAAAAAAACTCATAACACTTTTAGATATATATGAAAATATGTTAATTTCCTAATATTTAATCACAAATTCACTTAAAATACTTAAAATTAATGAATTGGAAAATATTAATGCTAAACCCATATGATAATGAAAATGGTTATTTAATGTAAGGTTATGGGGCTGTAGAGTTACGTAATGAGGGTAAAATGATGGAAATGAAGGTGAAAGTGGATGACATTTTGGAGGCCCAACACATTGTCAAGCAAGATTAACCATGGGCAAATTATGGTAACCAAGTTTTTTCATGTTCAATCTTATTCATTAATGTAACATAAACACATTGTTACATTAATGGTTGGCCATGATCAATCATGGCTTACCTTGTCACCTCTCTTCAACCATTAATGTAACATTAATTTAATAATAGCATTAACACCAATGTAACATCAACCATGGCCAACCATGGTTGAAAAATAATAATGTAACAATGTTGAACATTAATGTAATAGAAAGACATTGTTACATTAATGGTTGACCATGTTCAATCATGGTCAACATCATCTACCCTCTTCAATAATTAATGTTACATTAACAATAACACTAATGTAACATTAACCATGGCCAGCCCTCCTTAATCATGGTTAACCTTGTCAAGGAAGGTGAACCATGGTAAATTATTATCAACCATGGTCAACAACCCTCTTGAACTATAGTCAACCATCAACGACCCTCAGCAACCATGGTTAACTATTCTGAATAATGGTCAACCCTCATCAACAATTTTGAACTATAGTTAGACAATGTGAATCATATTTTATCACAATCTACTAATCTGCCCCATGCATGTTAGTCATCAACTAACATAACCACATTAATAAAGTGGTCGATATATCTCATCAACATTATTTTCTACTTATAATGACACCAATTACCATACAAAAATAGAAAATGGATTAATAATTTGTACCAATCATTTTATTAGCATAATTATGCTATATTATAGTAATAAATATCAATATGAATTTTATTCTATTTTTAAAAATTAAATTATCAACATCTCATTTTGAAGTAAGAAACTCTCAAAATAGTGGTCGTTGTCGTCTATGAAAACATACATTTCTGAGTAGCTGGACCTCCATTCGATCCTTTTTCAAAGCATATTTGTGATCAACATTCATTCTACTATACAACATCTTAATTATTATGTCACGTCCCATTGGGTATTGATATATAGTTTCAGCGCAAATGTATTAATCGGCCACCGTACAAAAAAATCACAAAATATGTTTTTCTTGTCACATAGTTGAACCTTCGACATTGCAATTCCTAACGTAATGAGGTCGGCATGCCATGAGTACCATGGATGCGGATGCCAAGGCTCGATGTCACTAGGTGTAAATCCAGGCAGGGAGAAAAAGCAATCAGGATGGGCATTAGGTAGGATTTTACGACAATTGTAAATCCAGGCAGATAGAGCAAGCGAGCGTTTAGGACTAGCATTAATTGAGGTTTAATTGTTCAAGACGAGCATTAGATGAGGTTTGATTATGGGCTTTTGGTATTTTTCCATTATGTCTAATCACTCTTCAAGGGATACCTTTTGTCTCTCCTGCCACTCTTCAAGGATTGTTTTTTTGTCTCTAGTCGCTCTTTAGGGGTTTATTTCTGTCTCCAGTCATTGTTCAGGGGTTTCTTTCTGGTGCTTTGGTAATATTTGGTACTTTGGTGTTGTACTTTTCAGGGCATTGGTGACTTTTCTCTCAAGGGCTTCTTGTTTTTTCGCCTGTGGTTTGATTTTTGTTTCTTTGTGTCTTCAATCGCTCTTCAAGGGCTTTTTCAGGGATTTGGTACTTTGTTATTGTATTGGTGGAGGATTTGATGCCTTTCTCATAGGCCAACAAGATTTCAAGGGTTTCTTGTTTTTTCCCTGGTGGTTTGGTATTACGAGGTGTGCCTACAGGTTTAGGAAGCTCTCAAGGGTTTCTTATTTTTTCGTTGGTGGTTTAGTTTCTGTCTCTAGTCGCTCTTCAAGGGTTTCTTTCTGTCTACAGTCGATCTTCAAGGTTTTTTTCTGGTTCTTTGGTAGAAATTTCTCTTCAGGGATTTTTTATTGTTGTATTGGTGGAGGGTTTCATGCCTTTCACACAGGCCAGCAAGTTCTCAAGGGTTTCTTATTTTTTCCATGTTGGTTTAGTATTACGAGGCATGCCTACAGGTTTCCTAGAAACCATAATTCAGGTTTTAGATTTCTATTTCTTTTATTGTGGATGTACTCATGGCCCTTGTTTTCTACCTAATGGTACTAATTTGTTTATCTTTGTGTTGTGAAAAGGGTTAGGGTCATTGTGCTAGGAGGTGGACTGCTTCTAGAGTTGATAACTGGATCAAGTGCAAACTGATTCTTGTATTTGGATTACAATTGTATTTTTTTTGGTTTTATGGTTCATCAAACGATTGGATTTATTGCGAGTCTGAAAGTCTGACTACTCGAAACTATAGCTACTCCTTTGGCAGGAGTCATAAACAAAAATATGAAAACCCCGTTGAAAGGGGTCCTAGACAATATAGATAGGTGGAATAGATAAGACTTGGTTGCTTACGGATTTTGGCATTGATGAATAGCCGCTTTAGGGGTGATATTTGCTTATGAGCTGCAAAACTAGACCTTGGTACGAGGGTTTCATTTTTTTTTATTGTCTGTCTCCCAACGTCTCAATTGACACATTTTGTATGGTTGTTATGCCACTACAACAGTTTGAAATTCAAACTATTAACAATACTTTATTGCTTAGACAATTTTTTCTTCTTGTATATAAATCTATAATACAATTTCTTCTTTGTTCGTATTGTCTGCATTTAGTTTTACAATGCTAACTACAACTATGTCTATTGCATGATGGCATTCATGGATAGAAATGTTAAACCAAAGAACTGTATATCTGTCCAACTATTTGTACCTTAGATTCCTATCAAGGCATATACATACTTTTGTATACTTTTGTTTCCTTTTTTTATATTACCTCAATGCCACAATTTGTAACAATGAAATCACTTAACTATGAATATAATGTCACCATAGTCTAGATCCTGGAAATATACTCGGCCAATTCAATGATATTGTGTAGCTAAAATTTAATATAATATAAAAAAAAATTATGAACAAAGCTTGCCAAATTTCTGGTTCAGCACACACTGCTAATGTTCTTTTTTAAGTAGAGATATATGTTGCATAAAGCAGAGCAACCACAATCACATGAGGAATGGAATATTGTCTTTATTAATTCCTTATTATTGAAGTATCCCTAGACCTTAAAATAAGATCATGATGTTATTGAAATTCGTTGTTTGGTAAATATTTGAGGTAGGTAAACTACCCTTTTTTCGAAGGAAAATCTTGCAAGGTACCTTCCTATTGCCCAAAATATTTGAATAGAAGGCAATCCAACTCCCAACCACAGTCGTGTTTGGAAACTCCCGAGCAATTTCATTTCATAATGAATTTGAACATGTTACATATGGCCTTGCACTCGGCAACATGTATTTAGTCAATGATTTAGTAAATTGAACTAACCATTAGGATTGAAAAAGCTCAAGTGCCATTTAGGAAGACTGAATACTCTTTTTATGAAATTGTAGCATATAATGGAAAGATTTTTCTTTGCAACCCGCTCAAGTGGCACGTTCTATTTTGCAAATTGTCAGCTACACATGCTATGAATCACGAATGCTAAACTACCATAATTATCATTATCTTTAGCTTTTAACTTGTTTTCTTTTATGTCAAATCCCTTGAAATAATATTGACACTATTGTCTATTAAACCTCGTAGAAGAGTTCCTTGCAATTTTGTTTAATGGCCCTTTTAACATATCTACTCAATCAAGATAGCTAGTTATGTTTTGTGCACACTACATTATGAGTTGGACAAAGAACAATTGTGTACCAGAATAATTGCATAGAATACATTTTTTCTCTTGAGAAAATCCAATTACATAGTCTAGGATAAAGAATGCAATAGGATATTTGGTAATTTTGTGATATATTTTTTGCCTTTTATTGATATTTATGGGTCCTCTGAATAATATTGAATCATATGTTATGCATGGGATTATCTGATCTCGTCTTTTGTTTGTGAGCATTGCCTTCATGATTAATTGATTTTGAATTGTTGCTATGCTGCAACGAGAATACACAACTCCCACCACCAGTGAGCTGCGAGTCCTTGCCCAAGAACAATTGAATTCGAAGGATCATTCATCATTTGCATAGTTGATCTAATTTCTCATTAAATGAGAACTTGACCTGTGTAATTGTTAGTAAATGCCTGTTAATATTTTGCATTAAATAATTTGAAGCATTATCATAGTCTTTGGATAAAGAAGTCTTGGATAATCCCTTCCCTGGATTAATTTTAGGCTTTAAATCATCCCACATTGGATGTTTTCTGTAGTTTCAGGGCTACAAACTGAGGTGAAAATGATAGAGAGTGACATATATCCAAAACAACTCTGAAGAGTTGTAGTACAAGTTTTTTTTATGATAGCTTTATGTTTTCTCATGCTGCCAATGCCCATAATGGATATTTCTGTTTATAGAAAATAATGAATGGGGTTCCTTCTACTAAGTAACTTAACGGATTGGCATATATTCAAATCTAGGAAGTTTCTCATTAACCACGATCACGATGACTTAATCTTTAAGGTTATCAAGTGTAGTGCACATATGTATTGTAAAATTTGTTGCAAGGTGTTTAGATGCTTGGAATGCAATAATAAGCATTTGTTTTTCAAATGAAGCAAAGACAGATAGGCATATTTAATGTTTTTTCCTTTGTATTTGGATGCATTTTGGAATAATAAATTTCAATCGTTAAATATATATAAGTTAATGTCCATGTGATTTTCTGGTAATTTTGAATTTGTTTATGTATTCAATAATAAATTTTAGATAATCATTTTTTAAAGCCTATAACTTATACTTCATTGTTTTCCTTGATCATAAAAGAATCATAAACAAATAACTTGATGTCAGTGCTTGTTGAATGCGCAAAACTTGAGTTGGTATTTCTGATAACACACCTATCTGAATCAGCTCAACTGATTTTAATTGCAAACACCATTAATCATCAAGGCTATTATGATTTATGGATGCCCTGTATCACAAATTGAATTTTGCTATCTTATCTCATCATTTAGCAAGTTTAGACAATAATGTTATTGGATAATGACAATTGGCAACAAATTCTGTTATACGCCCAAATTTATATTTCTGCATCTAAACAAATAATTGTATGCGGCAATATTTGACAATCTTCAACAAGAGAAGAAATTATAAGTGCTAATAAAGTGTATATTACCTTTATGCTAAAATGTGCAACAATCTTTAGTAAAACAAGAAATTTATGGACATGGTTTTTCTCTCTCTTTCCATGTAACAGACATGGAATTTCACTACATGTGTATGTATGTTTTTAGTTCTTGCCCCTGGGCTATTCTAAGCTTTCCTTTTATCTAGTTGTCAAGATTCCTGAATTTTTCTTTAAAGGTAAAACTCTATGGATACAAGAGGTTCAAATATGTTTAATATTCATAAGTAAATAGCTTACAAGAGTTGCACAAGCATTACATGTAAGCGAATAATTCAAGTCTTCATTAAAATATAATTTTTCTCATTGAATTGTTTGCTAAAATGATATGTTTTGGACTCCTTATGGAACTATACTAGGCATGGCATGGCATTGTTCGGTTTTAATGTCATGCACAATGTGCAATGACAAACTTCAAGTTTTGAATGACGCATATGGTTTCAATAAAAGCAACCTAATACCATGTACCTTTCAATAAATGTCACATTTGTGTTGGATTCTTGTAGCATTCTATAATATCATTGGAGTTAGTTCCCCAATTTACTTCATTTTCTATTTGCATATTGTCTAATAAAAAAAAGTGTATCAGGATATTTGTAGCAAATATTTTATTGTGGTTGCAGATCTGTTCTCAAATCATTCTCATGTTGTACTTTCACTGACAAAATGAAAAATCCAATTGAAGCAGATATGGTATGTTGTCCATCTTGCAGACTTTCACTCAAACAGAGATTACTATGAATCTGCACTCAATCATCTATTATTGTTCAACTTGACTGAAGTGTTTCTTGGATATTTTTGCAATTTCATTTTTGTACCCAAATGGCCATCATGTCTTCAAGGTCTATAGTTGACTAATGTCACAACATTTTAATCACTTATATCTTGGCCTATCGTACTTTCACCAATAGTGATGGCAAATGCTTGGGGCACTATTTTAATGAGCATTTTAGATCAACGTATAATTGGTCTGCCATCTATAATGGTTAGCACGACTCTGCTTTTGGAATTTTATGCTATCATGCTTCCACACGCAACTCAGTGGAAGATTTCACATATGAATATTCACTGTTTTTATCAAATTTCTTAGAGCATTTTGATAATATTTGATTTTGAAATTCAATAACACACGCGGACTGAACATATTGTTTGGAAACTTGGACCACTAGGGTCATTATTATATTAAATCGAGATATCATTGTGATGGCAATTATAATGGTTGGCACACCTCTACTCTTGGAATTTTATGTCGTCGTGCTTTTCTCGAGAACTCAGTGTTTGTGCTCACTTACCTATATACACTATTTTTATCAAATTCTTTACAGCCATGTTAAGGCTGTGTTGATTCAAAGATATATGCTTTCTTATTTTGTGAGGAGTTGTTACAATACTTTTGCTTTTTGCCATTCCATTAACTTTTGGATATGAAAATTCCATAGTTTACGTAACAACAAGTAGTAATGTATACTCAACATCTGCGTTTTTATTTGTTGTTCCAGTAATAACTCTAGCAATGAACATGATTTTTATATGCAAAATTTTATTCATGGTAAAAATTATTGGAGATTTTGTTGTGTTCTTATGTCTTCAACACACTATTCATTTGGAGATTTTTCATTGTGTATATTTTATGAACTATTGATTTTTTATTCAGCCTCTTTAAAACTGTCCAAAAAAATTCAAGCATTATGTTTAAAAGAAATTAGATAAAAAAATATCATATGAATTCGAAAATGTCAAACTCATATTCTATTGGATAGAGGATTCCTTCATGAATCCAACATGATCAACTCTATCACCTAAAGACAAATTTTTCCCTAAGTCTGCTAGGGTACAAAATGGTGTTGTAGAAAATTTTGCAGAAGGGGTGTTGAAATTGTGGATTTTAGGACCTCAAAAGTTCGATCAAGCACTTAAATTTTAAATTTAAATAGCTCGATCGAGCTATTTTTTAACACTCGAGGGGCTTTATCAAGTTCTTAAACTACTCGATCGAGCCATCTTTTTTTTAACCTAAATGTGCCCTCTATTGCCAAAAAGTGTAACCCAACTCCATGATATCACTCGTTAGAATGTGACAAACAATAAACAACATCATAATGTGATGAACAATAAATGTCATCACAATGTGATGCACACCAAATAACATCACAATGTGATGAACATAAAATATCATTGCGATTGGACAAAAATTTGATGTCACAATGCAACAAAGAAAATTGCTGACAACCATGGTCAATTATGTTTAATTATGTCAACCATAATCTTCCCTTAGTTCACTGAGGTCAGACACAGTTAACCATTTTCATATGTGGTCGAGCATAGTCAATCATAGACAATAAGGTTAATCATGGTTAAGACAACCAACCATGTTTAACCAAGGTCAAATGTGACCAAACCATGGTCAACACGGTTGATAATGATTAATTGTGGTGACCCATGGTTAAGATGGCCAACCATGGTCCACATGGGCATCATGGTTGGTCGTGGTCGACCAAATTCATCTATAGGTAAATGCTAACAACCCTGGTCTACCATGTTTAGCTATAGTCAATCATATGTTGTCCATAGTCAACCATGGTTGAATAAGCTCAACCATGGTCAAACATGGTCAAGCATGTCAACCGTGGTCAAACCATTAAGGATTTACCTTGTTTACCAATATCTTACCATATTCATTCATAAAGGGGATTTTAAGTTGTGGAAAATAAAGTCAATATATTATAGGTATTTGGGGGGTGGCATAGATGTTGGGTAGAGGGAAATTATAGGTATTGGGAGTTATAAAAAGGGTTATTCATTAAAAATAAATGATGTTTATTAAAAGTATGGGTTATTTTTATTAGAAAGTTGTATTGGGAAGTGGTTCAACAAAAAGGATTTTGGGAGGATTTTATCAATATATAATGAGATTAGGGTATTCTTTAATATCCCATGAGCAATGGTGCTATGACATAAGTTGACTAAGTGGAGAATCTATGGGTCAAATATGGCCACCAAGTTCAACCTTATTCAACCTTGTTCAACCACGTTCAAACAAGCTTGGTCAACCAGGTTCAAACAAGATTGGTCAACCATCTTCATCCATGCCCAACCACAATCAACCATAACCAACCATGAATAACCTAGTTAACCATGGTCAAATTATGGTAACCAAGTTTTTCCATAGTCAATCTTATTCATTAATGTAACATAAACACATTGTTACATTAATGGTTGGCCATGATCAATCATGGTCTACCTTGTCACCTCTCTTCAACCATTGATGTAACATTAATATAATATTAACATTAACACCAATGTAACATCAACCATGGCCAACCATGGTTGAAAAAAATAATGTAACAATGCTCAACGTTAATGTAACTTAAAGACATTGTTACATTAATGGTTGGCCATGGTAAATCATGGTCAACCTTGTTAAGGAAGGTGAACCATGGTTAATTATTATCAACCATGGTCAACCTCATCAACTCTCTTGAACCATAGTCAACCACCAACAACACTCAACAACCATGATTAACCATTTTCAAACCATAGTTAGAGAATGTGAATCATAGTCAATCATGATCTACTAATCTGCCCTATGCATGTTAGTCATCAACTAAAACAACCACATTAATAAAGTGGTCGATATATCTCATGAACCTTATTTTCTACTTATATTGACACCAATTACCATATAAAAATAAAAAATAGATTAATAATGTACACCAATCATTTTATTAACATAATTATAGTAATAAATATCAATATGAATTTTATTTTATTTTTAAACATTAAATTATCAACATCTCATTTTGCAGGTAAGAAAAGGTCTCAAACTAGTGGTAGTTGTCGTCTATGAAAATATATATTTCCGAGTAGTTAGACCTTACGTCTCTTTGACGAATCCATTCACTCCTTTTTGGAAGCCTATTTATGATCAACATTCATTTTACTATATGGCATCACCTATTTATGATCAATAGTCATTTTACTATACAACATCTTAATTATTATTGTGCGGAGATGCCCTCTACAACCCAATATTGGGTAGATCTCACATAAAAACGTAAACCTAAACGTTAACATAACATTTAACATTTTTAATATAATATCAACCCTCTAATTATTATTATGTATAAACACAATATTTAAAATATAAAGAGGTTTACTCCATAGGTATGGTAAATAAATACAAATATAAATAAACTAGAGGTATGATAAATAAATAAAACCTATTTGTATATTTACTCCATAAATATTTTTATATTTACGAAAATTCAAAAAAATAAATTAAGTGAAGCCTATGGGCCAAATACCATAGGACAAATAATTATTAATACCATAGGCCAAATACCATATTTATAAAATAGGTATGGTTAATAAAAAAATATAAAAGAGGTATGGTAAATAAATAAAAATATATCAAATAGGATTATAAATCAACATCTAATTATATAACAAGCTTATGGGCCAAATACCATGGTAAATAAAAGAGATATGATAAATATATAAAAATATAAATAAATGAGAGGTATGGTAAATAAATAAAACCTCTTTCTATATTTACTCCATAAACCTCTTTATACTTAAGAACACTAAAAAAATAGGTTTTGTTTAGGTGAAGCCTGTGGGCCAAATTATTATTAATACTATGCAAAAAAAAATTATTAACCCAGATATTAATATTAAAAAATTAATAATATTATTATTATTAAATCTAATATTCATATTATAATATTAATATTATTAAATTTAATAACTTTGGATTAATACAATATAATTTTTTTTATATTATAATATATATTAATATAGCATGATATATATTAACTCTAGATATATATGGGAGGGAAGAACAAAGACATAGAGTGATAGAGGTGGAGAGATAAGGGGAATGACAAGGGAGAGATGGAGACAAAATGAAGGAGAGGGGAGAAGAGGAATGAAGAGAGATAGAGGGAGACAAGTAAGAGAGGTAGAGAAGGGTAAGAGAGGGAGAGGGAGACACAAAGATGGAGGGGGGAGAGAGAGGGAGGTAGGAGAAAGGGAGAGAGAGGAAGGATTAGAAAGAGGACTTGAGAGAGAGGAGGAGAGATAGGGGGATAGAGAGATGGAGTTGGAGGGGGAGAGAGGGAGGGAAGAAGAAAGACATAGAGAGTAAGAAGTGGAGAGAGAGAGGGAGTGACAAAGGGGATATGGAGAGAGAGGGTGTATGTTTAGGGGTGAGATAAAGAGACAAAGAAGGAGAGATAGGGGGGGTTGGGGGGGGGGGAGAAGAAGAAGAGTGAAGGAGAGAGGGAGGGATATAGTAACATAATTGGAGAGAGAGAGAGATGGGAGAAGATAGAGGGAGGTAGGAGAGAAAGGGAGAGAGAGGAAGAATGAGAGAGAGGAGGAGAGTGATGGGGGAAGAGAGAGGATTGGAGGGCAAAGAGAGAGAGAGAGAGAGTGATGGGGGGAAGAATACATACATAAAGAGTGAGAAGTGGAGAGAGAGATGGAGTGACAAGGGAGATATGGAGAGAGTGTGTGTATGTTTGGGGGTGAGATAAAGAGACAAAGAGGGAGAGATGGAGAGAATGGGGGAGAGAAGGAAAGAGGAGAGATGGAGGGATATAGTAATAGAGTTGGAGGGTGAAGAGAGAGAGAGAGGGGATGTGAGAGAGTGGAGAGAGGAAGGAAGAGAGAGAGGGGATGCGAGAGAGTGGAGAGAGGGAGGGAAAGAGAGATGGAGTTAGAGGGGGGAGAGAGGGATATAAGAAGAAATAAATAGAGAAAAAAAGGTGGAGAGAGAGGGAGAGAGGATTGTAGGAGGGAAGAGAGATAGAAGCGGAGGAGAGAGAGAGAGAGAGAGAGAGAGAGAGAGAAGGAGGGAGGGATAGATAGATAGATTAGAGAAAGAGAGTGTATGTTTTGGGGGTGATATAGAGAGACAAAGGGAGATAGAGATATAGATGGAAAGTGAAAGATGGAGAGAGGGAGGGAGGGATAGATAGATTGATAGATATGGAGTGAGAGAGCGTGTGTGTTGGGGGGCTGGGATAGAGAGACAAAGAAGGATAGATGGAGGGATATATAGATATGGATAGATGGGGGCAAGATGGAAGAAGGTTTCTTACACTAGATGCATTGATTTCAGTGTAGATGGTGATTTGTAATCCTATTTGATTGCTTGCACTAGATGCATTGATTTTAGTGTAGATGTTGATTTCTAATGATATTCGATTGATTGGACTAGATGCATTGATTTCAATGTAGATGATTTCTAATCCTATTTGATTGCTTGCACTAAATGCATTGATTCCAGTGTAGATGGTGATTGCTAATCATATTTGATTGTTTCCACTAGATGCATTGATTTCAGGGTTGATGTTGGCTTATAATCCTATTTGCTTACTTGCACAAGATGCAATGATTTGAGTGTAAATGTTGATTTCTAATCCTATTTGATTGCTTGTATTAGATGCATTGATTTCAGTGTAAATGTTGTTTTATAACCTTATTTTATTACTTGCATTAGATGCATTGATTTCATTGTAGATGTTGATTTCTAATTTAATGTAATTGGATGTATGGTGGTGCATTAATTTTAAAGTGATTAGATTAACGTTCTGCATTGATTTTATTGTAAGCATAAAAAAAATATTGACAATGTACATGACTTTTGTGTTATAGTAATTCAACCTATTAATATTGGAGAGAAAGAAAAGAAAATGTATGATGTTTACTACAATAGTTCAAACTAAAGATTTAAATGGTTTACGATTCAACCTGTCATTTTCATATAATCTATATGAAAAGATGACAAAATTAACAAGGGTGACAATAAGAATAGTAGAAGAAAATAGTTTGAGATTAATTACAATTAAGACTATTTGTAATTGACTATATCCTTATTATTCACATTTTTTATCATTCAACACTATTACATTGTCACTTTACATTAAAAAATTGTATTTCATCATTTTTCATCATTAAAGTTATTAACAATATTTATCATCGTGAGTTAACTAAGAAAATTTAAAATTAAAATGACTAGATTAATCTCAAACATATTTAGCATATCTAAAATGATTATATTAATATTAGATGAATTTACATATTATTGATCAAATTAATCATATGTTCTTTAGATTTTCTTTGGCCACATACAGCTGAAACCAGATCAAGTGCCGAGAGAAATCAAATCTCTCTAAACCTTTCCTTGAGTTTTGCACTCAAAAAGAGGTTTGCACCTCGAGAGATTTGATCCTTCTTGGAGCTTGATAGATATAGAGTTAAGATGGATGAATCTAAGCCAATATATACTTTTATGTTAATTGAATTAAATTTTTATTTTCCTAAAAAATATAGAAACTTTATTTTCCTAATTTAAATTTTTTTTAATTTTTTTTAATGTGAGAAAATCTATTAATTTTCAAATTAGAAATGGAAACAATTTTTGGTTACTATTTTACAATGCACTCATAACTATTATTCTTCTCTTGACTCTCAAATTTCAGAATATTTTCAAAATCTTTCATAACTTATGCCTATCAATATACCTATCAAATTGATAAATTGATTAGATAATGATTATGTGCTTTTAAGTTTTCTTAATCACTAACAGTCAATACTTTTTTTCACAGTGAAAAGAGATTCCAAGATCATCACCAGCACTCCGATGTTGAGAAGCAATGCTCATCAAATACAAAATAATGTAGAATCTGTTTCATAAGCGAATTCTCAACACAACTCATTCTATTCTAGTTTAAACAAACAATGAGAGGAACAAAACGATTGATTGCATGAGTTTTCATAACCCAACCTTCATTGAAGATGCATTTCAAGTCATTATTCCATTCATTTTAATGTAATTAGGTCCCACTATCTACTCTCATCTCAGAAACCGGAAATAGGGAGGAGGACATGAGAGTCGTTGCCAATGAAAATACCACCATAGACGAGACCCGCGAGGCACCTCCGATCAGAGGGACAACCCAATACACCCAGTTGTTCATGAAGTCTCTGCTTACAACGGCAGGACCGAAGGAGGGAGTGGGGTTCATGGAACCGCCAGAGAAGGGGTCGGCGACCAAGATATTGGCGCCCATGATGAATATGATGGCAATGGGAGTGATGGCGTCTGGCCCACGAGTCGGGCACGTCGGACTAACGGGTTTAACTGACGGGTCGACGGGAGTTGGCACGAGTGAACGATGCGATGAGCCAAACAAATGAAGGAAATGTGTGACGTGAATGTCATCTTGTGAAAATGACTAAGTGTTGGGCGATGAAAAGTTTATATGTGGGGGCGGTCCCACACATGGGTGCCCACACCATGGGCCGACGCAAAGTTGGGGCAAGTTGGATGAAATGGTGGGTCAGCTTGGTGAGTCGACGCCCCAAACGATGGACCAACCACCATATAAGTAAAGCGTTGGAATGGTGGAAAAAAACAATAAAGTGAAGTTTCCAAGGGTTAATGCGAGCTGGAGGGCAAGCTAACTTAGAGAGGACTGAAATTTGGCAAAGTGTAGGCAGACTCTTTAGCCAAAGCACTGAGCTAGAGCAAACATAGAAAACAGATCCGCAGGTCGTGCAAAGGCGTTCGGGCGAGGGCGTGCGAGGGCGTCAGGCCAAATGACCAGGCAAGGGTGTCCGAGGGTGTTTGCCTAAAGGATCATTCAAAGGTGTTCGGGCGAGGGCGTATGAGGGCGTCGAGCTAAACGACGGAATGGGCGAAGTCATTCGAGGACGTTCAGGCGAAGTCGTTTGAAGGCATTCGGACGAGGACGTGCGAGGGCATCGAGCTGAACAAGCAAATGGGCAAGGGCGCCAGGCTGAACGTCTAAACAGGCGAGGGCGTGCAAGGGCATCTGCCTAAACGAGTTGAGGGCGTTCGGCTGAACAAGCCGAGGGTGAATGACATGCTGAATAGTGCGACGGTGAATGAGGTGCAACGGGTGGAAGTATACTTGGGCACTTCGAACGGTGGTCTGGGTAGTGCGAACGGTGTAGGCTGACTTGCATGATTTGACAAATATTGTACCAAGGAAACTTGGGGTTTCCTGAAAAGACTGTAAAACTGAATATTTATGAAGTATTGATATTATCGGGCAGACTCATATTGCAGGGAGTTTCCCCTCCCTGTTTATTATCTGTTGTGCATATATGTTAAAAGATAATAATGATAAATGATGTAAGAAAGTTTCCGTTGTGTTAATGAAAGTATACTTAGGAAGATTCAAAAATAATCTAAGTATAGAAAGTAGGCATATTCCACGATCTCAAGTATTGTTAAAAGGAAAGTGGTCGGTGGTGTTGCACCTCCTATAGTGTGGTTGGAAGAGTACAGCCAGTGTAGGGGCATGACACGTGGTATCAGAGCCCTGATTCAGAGAATCAGATTTGCAGAAAAGCTAATCCCACTGCACTTCGTGACAGTTGGTATTAGAGCTCCGTATTCCGTGGGCTTTGGTGATTCAGAATTGCAGATTGAAGTGCTATACTTCGCGACAGGTTTAGCAGGGGTGAAGCATCGTGCTTGTGCCAAGCTAAACGACAAGACATGGCAGGTTTGGAAGAATGCGAAGGGAATCTCTTACTGACCTTATACATGTTGAAGCTGATGAAAGAGGAGAACCCACAAATTCGAGGTGAATTTGAAGTCTTGGAAAGGAATGTTGAAGACGAACTTCTTCAACTTGGTTGGGCAATGGAGCAGGTTGCAGCTGTAGATTGCGATGACAAATAAGAGGAAGTCGTGATGATTGAGGATGTTGTAGATATGACAACAATGGAGGATGAACTTGAAATTGTTCAAGTTGGACCAGGATCGTGTAGTTTGCAGACATTGGTGGATGAGGATGCTCACATAGAGGAGCCTCACGATGAGGTAAGTACTTATACTTGTGTTTCATTTGAGCTTTTCGTAGATGGGCCATATGTAAGGAAGGGAAAAATCAGTTTGCCGATGCGATGGAGGGTCTTACCATGGATGTCTATGATGAGACCTTGTATGGAGAAGCAAGTACCATTGGTAGTTGCAGAACTTGTTGGGGTTATTTTTTACCTTATGTCAGAAGGTGCAAATGTGTGACAAGGGAGGAACATGATGATCATTACAGAGGAATGGGTCATGCTTTAGCCATATGGATAAATTGGCTAAGTTCTCGGCACGACTCATGGATAGATTGGAGAAGGGCACACACTTGATTTTGATGACACTTGGGTGGACTTCTCATGGCCGAAACCAAGAGGATGTCTTGATGGAACCTTCATTGGGGGAGCCATGGTGGAAGAGACTCATGACATGATGATGATATGGTTTGGGTGACCGAGTTCACTAGACCGGATTGCAGGCTTGGATGCGGATAACCAATTGTTGTGATGGGTCTACTTAGTTGGACAACATGGGCAACTTGAGTCATGGACATTGAGTTGGAGACATGGAGCATAGCAGTATTATGCAAGGACATTATGCAGGAACATTTGTAGAGGTGTCATTTATGGGCATCCAATGAGGAGTCCCAAGGCACGGATGTTGTGCAGGTGGATTTGTTGATGTGACATGGAGATGTTTTATTTATGAGCCGATGGGGATGTTGTGCACTCTGGTACAACAAGGCCATGGACTTGGTTGGATTTGTGAGTAGACTATGGAGCATTCCTACTACATGGAGAGCCGAGGCATCTTGCAGAGACCTTTGGGTTGAGACATGTATGCTTGCTAGGGTGTTGGTTGGAGATGACTCATGGAGCTTATGATGACACGAGGTTGTGACTTTTGGGGACTTCATATTATGGTGGACTTGCAGGATCTTATGCATTGAGAAGCTGAGGTCAGGGACTTTGATGCAATATTGGGTGCATACTTTTGAGTACATGTACGGGTGTGCTTGAGAGAGTGACTTGATGTGGAGGATCGATATGAGACACTTTGGAGTGATGGAGTTGCAACGATGATGATTCCTTGGTGGCAACACTTGGGCATGGGTTGAGCTGAGACTTAACCACTTTTTACACATGGGAGCTTATTGGTCTATGATCATGGGCAGCACATGGGAGATGAGACAAGTATATAATTGTTTCCTTGGCAGGCTTGAGGGATGGCACATTGCAGACATGATGGAGGTTACTTCATGGACCTAGATGTGGCACATCGAGAGTCGGGTTTGATGAGAGGATCTCTTCATTTTGAGGAGATGGATTTTACACATATGGATGATGATGTTGGGATAGATGCTACTGATTTCATGCAGCATATTGATACCAAACATCATAGACAACATGTTACAGACGAGATGAAGTTCACTTCATGGACCTGGACATGGCTTACTTAGATGGAGATGGATTCTTAATCGAGTTGATGTTGTGACAGGAGTCTGAGAAACAACTGATGATGGCATGAGGATGCGCACTCTCATGGTTTGAGCATGGCAGTTGGATTAGCTACCCGACTAGTTCAAATCATGGGGCCCGGAAGTGTACAGAGATGTGTTAGCATTAGGTTGGAGTATCATGGCAACAGTACACATGATGGTGATACATTATGAGGTCGACATGATATGTTGCAGAAAGCATGTAGCTTGAGTTGGAGGGACTAGCCTTCCACAATGGGAGCAGCATGTGGGGATTGCGACGGATGTGGTTGATGATCATGGATTGAGAAGACTTTCTGATTTATGGAGACATGAGCCTTTATGGTTTGTGTGATGGCAGAGCAGAGGCAGGTAGCATGGGCATCTTTGGATGTTGGAGCTAGCGACACTTTGCAATGTCATATGATGGTGTTGTCGAGGATGACAACCGTTTAGAGTGGGGGAGTATGTCAGGCCCATGAGTCGGGAGTGGCGAACGGATGCGTTTAACCGACGGGTCAATGGGAGTTGGCATGGGCAAACAGTGCAACAATCCGACCGAATGAAGGAAACATGCGACACAAAAGTCATCTTGTGAAAATGACTAAGTGTTGGGAGGTGGAAAGTTTATATGTGGGGGCAGTCCCACACCATGGACCGATGCAAAGTTGGCGCGAGTTGGACAAAACGGTGGGTCAGCTTGGTGAGTCGACGCCCCAAACGATGGACCAACCACCATATAAGTAAAGTGTTGGAATGGTGGCAAAAGGAAATCAAGTGAAGTTTCCAAGGGTTAATGCGAGCTGGAGGGAGATCTAACTTGGAGAGGACTAAAATTTGGAAAAGTGTAGGCAGACTCTTGGGCCGAAACACTAAACCATAGAAAACTTAGAAAACAGAGACGCAGGTCATGTGAAGGCATTCAGGCGAGGGCGTGCGAGGGCATTGGGCCGAACGACCGAGCAAGGGTGTCCAAGGGCGTTTGTTTGAAGGATCATTCGAAGGCGTTCAGGCGAGGGCGTGCGAGGGTGCTGGGTTGAATGACCGAACGGGCGAAGTTGTTCGAGGGCGCTCGAGCGAAGTCATTCAAAGGCGTTCGGGCAAGGACGTGTGAGGGTGTCGAGCTGAACGTCTAAACAGGCGAGGGCATGTGAGGGAATCCACCTGAATGAGTTGAGGATGTTTGGCTGAACGAGCCGAGGGTGAACGACGTGCTGAACAGTGCGACGGTGAACGAGGTGCGATGAGCAGAAGTATCCTTGGGCACTCCGAACAGTGGTTCAAGCAATGCGAACAGTGCAGGATGACTTGCACGATTTGAGAGATATTGTACCAAGGAAACTTGGGGTTTCCTGTAAAGACTGTAAAATTGAATATTTGTGAAGTATTGATATTATCATGCAGACTCATATTTTAGGGGGTTGCCACTCTCGGTTTATTATCCGTTGTTTATATATGTTAAAAGATAATAATGATGAATGATGTAAGAAAGTTTCCGCTGTGTTAATGAAAGTATACTTAGGAAAGTTGAAAAATAATCTAAGTATAGAAAGTAGGTGTAGTCCACGATCATAGTATTGTTAAAAACAAAGTGGTTGGTGGTGCTGCACCTCCTATAGTGTGGTTGGAAGAGTATCACTAGTGTAGGGGCATGACAAATGGTGCCTAGGTCGCCCTTCTTCAAGTCTGCGACAGTGGCGTAGACGTTGTAGACGAGAGCGAATGTGATAACAATCTCCATCACCACGCCCTTGCCGGTGAGCATGCCCGATGCCACCGAGTGAATGGGTGTCGTCTGCATTAAAACCAGTAAATTGTTATCATTATGAATTAGTATCAAAACTACAATGGCATAACATCTTTCATGTGGCTTACAAAACTGCCAATGGTAAACTTCAAGAGGAGGCAGGCAATGATGGAGCCGAGGAGCCGAACAATCCAATAGAAAATGCCACGGAGGAGAGTGATGTGGCCACCTAGGGCGAGTCCGAAAGTGACAGCTGAGTTGACATGACCACCAGAAATGTTATCGGCGATGGAGATAGCGACAAAGAGTGTGAGGGCGTGAGCCAATCCCACCTCTACCAGGCTCGCCGGGCTCAAAGATGCATCAGAGGTCAGCTTATCTACAAGCATCATATTCACAAAAACACATGATCACAAACTTTTTGAATTTGGCTCAGAGGGGTGAAAGAAAAGATGCACAATAGAGAAGAGAAGAGAACAAACCATAAACCATGACAGATCCGACACTGACAAAGATGAAGAGCAGAGTGGAGATAAATTCTACAACATATGTCCTTTTTGCTTGGAACTTGAACACATCATCAAAGTTGTCGAATACTATCTCCACATGCCCCATCATGCTCAACCCTAATTTCCACTCCCAAACAAAGCCCCAAATATTAGAAATAAAACCAAACATGACTTGAAAACGATGATAGTGGTATTTTTTGAAATTTTTTCATTGTGTATATTTTATGAACTATTTATTTTTTGTTCAGTCTCTATAAAACTGTCTAAAAAAATTTCAAACATTATGTTTAAAAGAAATTAAATGAAAAATATCATTTGAATTCAAAAATGTCAAACTCATATGTCATTGGATAGAGGATTCCTTCATGAACCCAACATGATCAACTTTACGACTTAAGGGCAAATTTTTCCCTAAGTCCATCAGGGTACAAAATAGTGTTGCAAAAAAAATTGTAGAAGAGCTGCTGAAATTGTGGATTTTAGGACCTTAGAAGCTCGATCAAGAGCTTAAATTTTCAATTCAAATAGCTCAATCGAACTATTTTAATTCAAACAAATTGATCAAGCTATTTTTTTAGCACTTAAGGAGCTTGATCGAGCACTTAAAAATGAATCAATCGAGTTCTTAAACTGCTCGATTGAGTGCTTAAACTGATCGATCGAGCCCTCTTTTTTTCACCTAAATGTGCCCTCTCTTGCGAAAAAGTGTAACCCAACTCCATGCTATCATCTCTTAGAATGTGACAAATAATAAACAACATCATAATGTGATGAACAATAAATGTCATCACAATTTGATGCACAACAAATGACATCACAATGTGATGAACATCAAATATCATTACAATTGGACAAAAAGTTGATGTCGCAATGCAACAAAGAAAATTGTTGACAACCATGGTCAATTATGTTTAATTATGTCAACCATTATCTTCCCTTAATTCAATGAGCTCAGACACAACTAACCATGGTCATATTTGGTTGAGCATAGTCAATCATAGATAATAAGGTTAACCATGGTCAAGACAACCAACCATGTTCAACCAAGGTCAGATGTGACCAAACCATGGTCAATGCAGTTGATAATGATTAATAATGGTGAACCATAGTCAACATGGCCAGCCATGGTCCACATGGCCATCAAGGTTGGTCATGGTCGACCACATTCATATAGGTAAATGCTAACAACCCTTGTCTACCATGTTTAGTAATAGCCAATGACATTTTATCCACAGTCAACCATGGTTGAATAAGATCAACCATGGTCAAGATGGCCAGCCATGGTCCACATGGCCATCAAGGTTGGTCATGGTCGACCACATTCATCTATAGGTAAATGCTAACAACCCTTGTCTACCATGTTTAGCAATAGCCAATGACATTTTATCCACAGTCAACCATGGTTGAATAAGATCAACCATGGTCAAATCATGAAGGATTTACCTTGTTGACCAATATCTTACCATATTCATTCACAAAAGGGGATTTTAAATTGTGGAAAATAAAGTCAATATATTGTAGGTATTTGGGGGGGGCATACATGTGGGGTAGAGGGAAATTATAGGTATTGGGAGTTATAAAAAGGGTTATTCGTTAAAAATAGGTGATATTTATTAAAAATAGGGGTTATTTTTATTATAAAATTTTATTGGGAAGGGATTCAACAAAAGGATTTTGGGAGGACATTATCAATATATAATGGGATTAAGGTATTCTTTAATATCCCATGAGCAATAGTGCTATTACATAAGTTGAATAAGTGGAGAAACTATGGGTCAAATATGGCGACCAAATTCAATGATATTCAACCTTGTTCAATCATGTTCTAAAAACTTGGCCAACCTTGTTCAAACAAGCTTGGTCAAGCATCTTCATCCATGCCCAACCACAATCAACCATAACCAACCATGAATAACCTAGTTAACCATGGTCAACATGGACTACCATGTTTGTAATCAACCATAACTTGACCATATCTAACTATAGTCAACCATGTTCAAACATGGTCAAGCAAGCTTATCCATGGTCAAATTATGGTAACCAAGTTTTTCCATGGTCAATCTTATTCATTAATGTAACATAAACACTTTGTTACATTAATGGTTGGCCATGATCAATCATGGTCTACCTTGTCACCTCTCTTCAACCATTAATGTAACATTAATTTAATATTAACATTAACATCAATGTAACATCAACCATGGCCAACGATGGTTGAAAAAAAAATGTAACAATGCTCAACATGAATGTAACATAAATACATTGTTACATTAATGGTTGACCATGGTCAATCATGGTCAACATCATCTACCCTCTTCAATAATTAATGTAACATTAACATTAACACTAATGCAACATTAACCATTGTCAACCCTCCTTAATCATGGTCAACCTTGTCAAGGAAGGTGAACCATGGTCAATTATTGTCAACCATGGTCAACCTTTTCAACCCTCTTGAACCATAGTCAACCATCAACGACCCTCAATATCCATGGTTAACCATTCTCAATTATGGTCAACCCTCATCAACAATTTTGAACCATAGTTAGACAATGTGAATCATAGTTAATCACAATCTACTAATCTCTCCCATGCATGTTAATCATCAACTAACACAACCACATTAATAAAGTGGTCGATATATCTCATCAACGTTATTTTCTACTTATAATGACACCAATTACCATATAATTTATTAACATAGTTATGCTATATTATAGTAATAAATATCAATATGAATTTTATTTTATTTTTAAACATTAAATTATCAACATCTCATTTTGCATGTAAGAAAGTCTCAAACTAGTGTTAGTTGTCATCTATGAAACTATACATTTCCGAGTAGATACACCTTACGTCTCTTTGACGAATCCATTCGATCCTTTTTCAGAGCTTATTTGTGATCAACATTCATTCTACTATATGACATCTTAATTATTATGTCACTTCCCTTTGGGCAGTGATATATTGATTTGGTGCAAACGTATTAATTGACCACCATAGAAAAAATTCACAAAATACTTTTTCATGTTGCATAGTTGAACCTTCGTCACTGCAATTCCCAACGTGTGAGGTCGGCACGCCTCCACCACCATGGATGAAGATGCCAAGGATCGACATCACCAGGTGTAAATCCAGGCAAGGAGGAAAAGTAGTCAGGAAGGGCATTAGATGAGGTTTAAGGCAGTTGTAAATCTAGGCAGAGAGGACAAGCGAGCGTTCAAGACAAGAATTAGTCGAGGTTTAATTGTTCAGGATGGGATTAGATGAGGTTTGATTGCGGGATTTGGGTTTTTTTCAATTATGTCCAGTCACTCTTCAAGGTTTTCTTTCTGTCTCTCCAATCGCTCTTCAAGGGTTTATTTCTGTCTCTAGTTGCTCTTTAGGGATTTCTATCTGTCTCCAGTCATTGTTCAAGGGTTTCTTTCTAGTGCTTTGGTAATATTTGGTACTTTGGTGTTGTATTGTTCGAGGGTTTGACGGATTTGCTCTTAAGGGTTTCTTATTTTTTCACTGGTGGTTTGGTTTTTGTTTCTTTCTATCTCTAGTCGCTCTTCAAGGGTATTTTTTTAGGGATTGGGTACTTTGTTGTTGTGTTGGTGGAGGGTTTTATGTCTTTCACATAAGCCAAAAGGATTTCAAGGGTTTCTTGTTTTTTCCCTAGTGGTTTGATCTTACCAGACATGCCTACGGGTTTAGGAAGCTATCAAGGGTTTCTCGTTTTTTTGTTGGTGGTTTGGTTTTTATTTGAAATCACTCTTCGAGGGTTTCTTTTTGTCCGCATTCACTCTTCAAGGGTTTTTTTTCTATTTGCAGTCGCTCTTCAAGGTTTTTTTCTGGTGCTTTGGTGAAAATCATTCTTTTGTTGTATTGCTGGAGGGTTTGACACCTTTCACACAGGCCAAAAATATCTCAATGGTTTCTTGTTTTTTCCGTGGTGGTTTGGTCTTATGAGGCATGCCTACAGGTTTCCCAAAAACCATGATTCAGGTATCAGATTTCTGTTTTTTTTTTTTTTTGGTGGATGTACTCATGGCCCTTGTTTTTTGCCTGAGAGTACTAATATGTTTATCTCTGTGTTGCAGGTGTGTTGTGACAAGGGTTAGGGCCGCTATGCTAGGAGGTGGATTGCTTCCAGAGTTGATACTTGGACAAGGTGCAAACTAATGCTTGTATTTGGATTACAATTGTATTTTTTTTTGTTTTATGGTTCATCAAACGACTGAATGTCTTGCGAGTCCAAAAGTCTCATTAATCGAAACTCTAGCTACTCCTCTGGCAGGAGTCGTGAAACAAAAATATGAAAACCCCATTGAAAGGGGTCCTGAACAATATAGATAGGTGGAATAGATAAGACCTAGTTGCTTAGGAGTTTTGACATTGCTAAAACAGTCACTTCAGGGGTGACATTTCCTTATGAGATGCAAAAATCGACCTTGGTACGAGGGTTTCATTTTATTTTTTTGATTTTTTGTCTTTCAACATCTCAATCGACACATTTTGTATGGTTTTTGGGCCACTGTAGCAATTTGAAATTCAGAATAATAGCAATACTTTATTTCTTAGACTTTTTTTCTTCTTGTCTCTAAATCTATAATACAATTTTTTCTTTATTCTTATTGTCTGCATTTAGTTTTACAATTATAACTACAATTATGTCTATGGCATGCTCTCATTCATGGATAGAAATGTTAAACCAAAGAATTGTATATCTGTCCAACTATGTGTACCTCGGATTCTTATCAATGTATAGACATACTTTTCTATAGTTTTGTTTCTTTTTTTTATATTACCTCAATGACACAATCTGTAACAATGTGATCACTTAACTATGAATATATTGTCGCCATATTCTAGATCCTAGAAATCTACTCATCCTATTCAATGGTATTGTGTACTATAGCTAAAATTTAATATAATACAAAAACTTTTATAAACACAACTTTCCAAATTTCTGGTTCAGCACAAACTACTACTGTTCTATTCTAAGTAGAGATGCATGTTGCATAAAGCAAAGCAGCCACAATCACATGAGGAATGGAATCTTATCTTTCTTAATTCTCTATTATTGACGTATCCCCAGATCTTAAAACAAGGTCATGATGTTATTGAAGTTCAGATTTTGGTAAAGATCTGAGGTAGGTAAACTACGCTTTTTTTCGAAGGCAAATCTTGCAAGGTACCTTACTGTTGCCCAAAATATTTGAATAGAGGGAAGCCAAACTCCCAGCGACAGTATTCTTTGGCATCTCCTAAATTTTCGTGATGATGGATCCCTGTTGGGATTTGAAACATTGACAAATATGGTTTTTAATGTGGATGCTCCAAGACTAAACTCAAAAAAAAAAAAAAAAAAAAAAACTCCTGAATGATTTCATTGCATAATGAATTTGAACATGTTACATATGGCCTTGCACTCAGAAACATGTCTTTAGTCAATGATTCAGTAAATTGAACTAACCATTAGGACTGAAAATGCTCAAGTTCCATTTAGGAAAACTGAATACGTTTTTTACAAAATTGCAACATATAATGGAAAGAAAGAGGAACAATTATTCTTTGTAGCTCGCTTAAGTTGCATGTTCCGTTTTGAAGTGCCAGCTACACATGCTGTGAATCACAGATTCTAAACTACCATAATTATCATTATATTTAGCTTTTATCTCACTTGTTTCTTAACTCACCTGTCTATTAAACCTCATATAGGATTTCCTTGCAATTTTGTTTAATGGCCCTTTTCGCATACCTTTTCAATCAAAATAACTAGTTATGTTTTGTGCACACTACACTATGAGTTGGACAAAGAACAACTGTGTACCAGAATAATTACATAGAATCCATTTTTCCTCTCGAGAAAATCCAATTACATAATCCACGCTAAAGCATGCAGTAGGATCTTTCGTAAGTTTGTGATATATTTGTTTCCTTTGATTGATATTTATGGGTCCCCTAAACAATATTGAAGCATATGTTATGTTTGAATGGGATTATCTGATCTCATATTTTGTTTGTGAGCATTGCCTTCATGGTTAATTGATTTTGAATTGTTGCTATGCTGGAACGAGAATACACAACTCCCACCACCAATGGCCTGCAAGTCCCTACCCAAGAAAAATTGAATTCAAAGGATCATCATTGTTTGCACAGTTGATCTGCTTTCTCATTAAATGAGAACTAGACCTATGTAATTGTTAGTAAATGCTTGTTAACTTTTTGCATTAAATAAGTTGAAGTATTATCATAGTCTATGGATATAGAAGTCTTGGATAATCCCTTCCCTGGATTAATGTTAGGCTTTAAATCATCCCATGCTAGATATTTTCTGCAGTTGCAGAGCTACAAACTGAGGTGCAAATGACAGAGAGCGACATATATCCAAAAAAACTTTGAAGAGTTGTAGTACAAGTTTTTTCTGAGAACTTTGTAGTTTTCTCACGCTTCTAATGCCCATAATGGATATTGCTCTTTATAGAAAATAATGAATTGGATTCCTTATGCCAAGTAACTTAAAAAATTGGCATATATTCAAATCGAGGAAGTTTCTCATTAACCACGATCAGGATTACTTAATCTTTAAGGTTATCAAGTGTAGTGCAGATCTGTATTGTAAAATTTGTTGCAAGGTGTTTAGATGCTTGGAATGCAATGATAAGCATTTGTTTTTCAAATGAAGCAAAGAAAGATAGGCATATTTAATGTTTTTTTCCCTCTGTTTTTGGATGCATTTTGGAATAATAAATTTCAAATGTTAAATATATATAAGCTAATGTCCTTATGATTTTCTAGTAATTTTGAATTTGTTTATGTATTCAATAATAAATTTTAGATAATGTTTTTTTAAAGCTTATAAATTATATTTCATTGTGTGCCTTGATCATAAAAGAATCGTAGACAAACAACTCAATGTTAGTGCTTTTTAAATGCACAAAACTTGAGTTTCTATTTCTAAAAACACACCTATCTGAATCGACTCAACTGATTTTAATTACAAACGCCATTAGCCATCAGGGCTATTATTTATCGTTCATGTTGCTCAAATTATTTATGGATGCCCTTGTTGAGTCTTGAAAATGTCATTCATTTCCATTACAGTTTCACTATTATGTCCATTATATCACCTCCATTTCACCTACAATTCACTACTATGTCACTACATTCATCCCACTTTCATTATCATTGGGCCACATTTATGTTTTTCCAAACTTTATTAATTCTAAGCCTTTTTAAGTGAATTTGTGGTTAAAAATTAGGAAATAATGTGCATATGCTTATACCTAACAAGTGGGTTGAGATTGTTGACATGTGTAGGTTAAAAGGAGGCTTCTAGAAGACCCTTATGTGGCACTCTAAGGCCAAATTCGAATTTGAGTGGAAAGAATCATAGGATTATGAGGATATGTGTCACATCTCCTAATTGTATTGAAACTCTAAGAAGACATGTGTCTTATCAGTTCCTATTTTGATTAGGAATCTAGAGGTAGAGGGAGAGATTCATGGACTCTCATTAATGAGATGGCTTCTCATCCTTTTGTATAAATAGGAGATCTCTCTCCTTCATTTGTTAGCTTGTTAGCTTGTTAGCTAGTTAGTCTTAGCTTAGCTTGGAGTTTGTAGTTCTTCCTTTACTGAAAAGCTTTTGAGAGCTTTTTTGTACTTTTTAATTTTGAATAATTTGAATAAAGCTTGGATGTTCTCAACATGGAAGGAGCTGTGAAGTAGATGTCATGGAGCACATTAGAATGTAAGGTAGAGTATATTTTGCTTTGTAGTTTTGCTTTGATTTCATTCATGTATTTCATTTTATTGCTTTCAAGTTTGATAGTCTAGAGTTTCCATTGATGCAATTTTAATTCATGCAAGTGTGTTCAACCGGTTGATTGTAGATTAGTTTTTCTTTACATGTTTTTGCATCAAATAGTGACATGAGATTTGCCTCTCTACTGAACTTTTTCTTAAGCTTTTCAATTTCAGTTATGCTTTGATTTCAATCTTATTTATTTGTTGTTGTTAGTTAGTTTAGATATCAAATTCTTCATGTCATTTGACATTATCTCCAAAGCCATGGCTTAACTCCGAAAAGCTACTTGGTGAGCTATCGGATTATGAGTGAACTGATTTGATTTTACTTTCATCTATGCAATTAGATATAAGGATCTTCATGTTATTGACGTTATCTATAGAGCCATGGATTAACCCCGAAAAGCTACTTGGCGAGCTATCGGATTATAAGTGAAGTGACTTGATTTTACTTCCATTTGCAAGTAGGTAATTTAGATATCAGGTACTTCATGTTATTGACGTTATCTCCAGAGCCATGGCTTAACCCCAAAAAGCTACTTGGCGAGCTATCAGATTATATGTGAAGTGACTTGATTTTACTTTCATTTGCAAGTAGGTAATTTAGATATCAGGTTCTTCATGTTATTGACGTTATCTCCAGAGCCATGGCTTAACCCCGAAAAGCTACTTGGCGAGCTATCAGATTATAAGTGAAGTGACTTGATTTTACTTTCATTTGCAAGTAGGTAATTTAGATATCAGGTTCTTCATGTTATTGACGTTATCTCCAGAGCCATGGCTTAACCCCAAAAAGCTACTTGGCGAGCTATCAGATTATAAGTGAAGTGACTTGATTTTACTTTCATTTTCAAGTAGGTAATTTAGATATCAATTCTTCATGTTATTGACATTATCTCCAGAGCCATGGCTTAACCCAGAAAAGCTACTTGGCGAGCTATCAGATTATAAGTGAAGTAAATTGATCTTGCTTTCGTTAGTCTGCAATTTTTGGTTTGTTTGAGTGCAATAGTTTAGATTTTATTTCTGTAATTAGATGGGCAGCAGAGACAGTGATTTCATGATCAGTATTTCATCTTTTGTTTGATTTAAGTAGCTGCATATTTACATTCCTGTTCAAGTATTAATTTTATCAATAGCATGTTTTGAGATCTTTTGAAGTGCTAAGTTTTGGAAGTTACCATAAGGGACATAAACCTTGTCTTGAAATCTACATCCATACTTGACCTTTAAAAGTATTCTTAAGACCTTAGAATAGGATTTCCATTTGCATTAGACACTTTAGGAGATCAACAAGAACAAAACCCCAAAACAAGATAAAAACTATAAAACAACGAAGTAAGAAAAAGGTTAACTAAGCACATATGGTGCACCACACTTCATCAGTTTACGATACCCGGATTGATAATTTATGTAGAGAAATTTAAGACGTTAAATTGACTAGACAACCCTTTATCACAAATTGAATTTTGTTATCTTATCTCATCATTTAGAAAGTTTAGACAATAATGTTATTGTATAATGGCACAGTTGGAAACAAATTTTGTTATACGCCCAAATTTATATTTGTGCATCAAAACAGATAATTGTGTGCTAAAATATCTGACAATATTTGACAAGAGAAGAAATTATAAGTGCTAATAAATTGTATATTACCTTTTTGCTAAAATGTTCAACAATCTTGAGTAAAACAAGAAATTCTTGGACATAGTTTTTCTCTCTCTTCCAAGAAACAGACATGGAATTTCACTACATGTGCATGTATTTCTATAGTTCCTATCCTAGGGCTATTCTGAGCTTGCCTTTTATCCAGCTGTCAAGATTCATGACTTTTTGTTCAAAGTTAAAACTCTATGGATACAAAAGGTTCAATTATGTTTTTCCCTTAGCGTTGCTTAAGTGATCTCTTGAAAGATGTTTCTAGATTCAAGCATTGATTCCTTATGTTTAATATTTGTAAGTAGATAGCTTACAAGAGTTGCATAAGCATTACATGTAAGTGAATAATTCAAGTCTTCATTAAAATATAATTTTTCTCATTGAATTGTTTGTTGACATGATATGTTTTGGACTCCTTATGGAACTTAACTTCATGCATAATGTGCAATGAAAAATTCAAGTTTTGAACGACGCATATGGTTTCAACAAAAGCAATGTAATACCATGTACCTTTCAATAAATGTCTCATCTGTGTTGGATTCTTGTAGCGTTCTATAATATCATTGGAGTTAGTGCCCCAATTTACTTCATTTTCTATTTGTGTATTGTCTAATAAAACAAATTTTGTATCAAGATATTTGTAGAAAATGTTTTATTGTGGTTGCATATGTGTTCTCAAATAAGTCGCATATTGTACTTTCTCTGATAAAATGCAAAATCAGTTGAAGCAGATATGGTATGTTTTACATCTTGCACACTTCCACTCAAATAGAGATTGCTATGAATCTATACTCAATCATCTATTATTTTTCAACTTAACTAAAGTGTTTCTTGGATATTTTTGCAGTTGGATTTTTGCTACAAAATGGCCATCATGTCTTCAAGGTCTATAGTTGACTACTGTCACAACATTTTTATCACTTATAGCTTGGCCTATTGTACTTTCACCAAAAATAGTGGAAAATGCTCGGGGCATTAGTGTACTAAGCATTTCCGATCAACATATAATTGGTCTGCGGGCTATCATGGTTAGCACGACTCTGCTTTTGGAATTCTATGCTATCATGCTTCCACTAACAACTTAGTGGCATATTTCACATATGTATATTCACTATTTTTATCAAATTCATTAGAGCATTTTTTATAATATTTGATTTTGAAATGCAATAGCACACATGGATTGAAAATTTTGTTTGGAAACTTGGGCCACTAGGGTCATGATTGTATTAGATCGAGATATCAGTGTGATGGTAGTTATAATGGCTAACACACCTCTAATCTTGGAATTTTATGTTGTTGCGATTTTCTCCAAAACTCAGTGGTCGAGCTCACATACGTATATACATTATTTTTATCAAATTCTTTACAACCATCTTTAGGCCATGTTGATTCAAAGATATATGTTTTCTTATTTTGCGAGGAGTTGTTACAATACGTTTTCTTTTGGCCGTTCCATTAGCCTTTGGATACGAAATTTCCATAGTTTACATAACAACAAGAAGAAATGTATACTCAACATCTACGTTTTTCTTTGTTGTTTATGCAATAACTCTAGCAAGCGACATGCTTTTATATGAAAAATATTATTCATTGTAAACATTATTGGATATTCTGATATGTTCTTATGTCTTCAACACACCATTCATTTACATTTGTTTTTTTAATCAAATTAAGAACAAGTTGATGAAGTCTTAGTTTTTTCATATTTTCAGTTGTAAGAGCAGCCCTAGATCTAGATGGGTATAATTTTTCTCATGCAAACAATATTGAACTTGGACTGGTTGTCTCTTTACCAGAGCCTCGAGATCTTAATGATTCTTTAGTGCAAAAGCAAAACAAGAAAAAGAAACCTTACATGCTTTAAAGAATCCAAATATTAGAATTTTGATTTGATTTGATTTACAAAGAGTTTTTGACATAATTATCATTTATTGTTATACATTATGTTTGTAATTGTACATGCATAGAAATAACTAGGTTTTCCTAATTTTCATTGTTCATCATTGATGGATTTGCAATATGTCACTTCTTGATTCACTGTACTTCTTGTACATTCCATTCTATATGGCTCAACTGCCTAGACGGCATGCTAGTTGGAAATAATAATACCAATTGATATTGTTGTTTTAACTAAATTAATTCCTCTGCATCCCTGGTTCTAATATTGTATATTCCATTCTATATGGTTTCATTGCCCATAAAACACCCAAATTCCAACAAATAACATCAATTACTCTTGTTTTACTAGATAAGTGCACCAACATATAATATGACGTGTTGAGGATATGATCACCTCAGAATCCAACCAATGTTGGTCTCTTGAACTTCAGTAAAAGGTTATTGAGACTGAGCACACTCAACACCATAGAGATTCTCCATTGTGGAAAATATTCGTACTTGTCTTTTCATAGTTCATATTTTTGTTTTAAATGAGAGCGTGGAAATTTGAAGTAGGCCTTGTATCTATCTATTCATACATTAAAAAACCATAGCCAAAAAAACGTTTTTGGATCTCTGTTATTTTATTTTATTTATGTGATGCTAGACAAGCATCCTATGGATTAAGTTGATTCCTTATTTTCATGAGCTCTAAGAGTTCTTTTCTTCTCTCAGTCCAATTAACAAACGATTGTTTCATGAAATTTCCATTTCCATTTCTTTATTCTATTCGATTTTGTTTGAGTGCATGATTCTATTGTTTTTCTTTTGGAATTGTAGGCCTATTTCTTCTGCTGAAAATTTGTCATGAAGATTATATTTGTGGCTGAGTCATTTACACTGCATTTCTTTGTAATGACATTCATTAAATATTTTATTCAAGCTTTAAATCTAAATGCATTATGAAAAAAATTGGACACCCGTTGTTTTGAATAAACAAAAAAGGTGCACAATTCTATTCTCCCAACAAACAAACAAACCCATTGGAACTAACAATTTTGATTTCATATTTATGGCGGTGTACTAATCAGGTGCTCAAGTTTATGCTCAAAAATAAAAGTGTCAGAATCTTTTTAAACTCGGATTCAGATCGAAGAGCTCTTCATTCTAAATCCAACGGTGTGAACCACACTCCAATTCGAGCTCGTATGCAGAAGTTAGAGCAACTCAAAGTTCAAGTTTGACTTGTCTACATGATAGGATTAGATGACGTGGAAAAGCCCTTCAGCGAATGAGGGGGTGCCAAGTGGCAAGGCGACATTGGCCCCCATGTATCGCAATCACAAGTCACAGGTGGATCGTGTTAAAGAATCGGCCCCCAAGCAAGGAAGGGTTGCGATGCGATAAATCACAATCACATATCGCAAAGGAAAGGCTTTATGGAAATCAACCCCCGACAAGACCAAAGTTGCAATGCGATAAATCGCATATCGCATATTGAAATAGGGAAGCCCTACACATTTACGAACGCCATTATTCCACTGATTGCAATATCCTGGATGCGTTTTTTTTATGGACTCCAGTTAATACTCCCGTCGGGTCCATGCACATCGCAATCACACATTTCCATCATGTTCACGGACCTTAAGCCGCCGATCCTTGTCGATTGTGATTTGCAATATGGCCGAAAATTTATGGCCCGCGGCACGGCGAAATATTCGCCCAGTTAGAAGATTTTGGAGCGACAATGTGGGTTTCTGTCGGTTTTGGAGCATTTTGTGGAACCAATAGTGGGAGAACGAGGAGAAGTCATAACTTCTTCAGTTCTTACCAAAATTGGATGCAAAAAGAGGCTAGATGGCCATTTTTGCGTATTCTGAACTCATTGAGACAGGTTTTAGAGGCATTTGAGCATTGTAAGCACACTTTTTTTGTAATTTTGAGCATAATAGAGAGGCCCAAGCATTGGAAGCTGGACCAAGGAGACGTAGCCCAAGAGGGGTGAACTCCTCGTCAAATATCTCTGTTGTGTGTTGTATTTTGATGTTCTTTGTTGTTCTTTTATTGTTGTTCAACATATGTTTTATGTTAAATTGTTTATAACGTTTACATAAGAAACTTTCATGAGAATTAGTTAATTAAGCAAACATGGTGAATCCTTAAGCACTTGATAAGAAAATGATAAACATCTTGGGTTTTATTCTGAATGGGAATTAGCACATAATTACTAATCTTCTCCATTTCAGATCAAGTTGGTATCAAAGCATGTGTTTTTTCTTACTAGATTTTCTTTGTGAAAGAAGGATTTAATTGTTTGCAAGTTTATGTCATGCTTACAAGGTTAAATCTCAAAATAGGTGAAGGAAAGCTGGTTGGAAGCCCTGAAGTTGGGTCAAGGAGAAGAAGAGCAAGGTTGCCAAAGTCCTCTACACCAGTACATCCTCAAGTTGTAGAAGTTGCAGTTGAGTCTTCAGAGACCATGTCTCATGAAACAGAACCTACAAACATGACAGAAGATAGAAGACCTTCATAAGGGATTTCTTTGATATGACCGAGATGGTGAAGGTCCTCTATGAAGAGAGGAAAAGAAAATTGCAAGGAGAAAGTTCCAAACCTACCAAGGGAGAAGGCTCTTCAGGAGGAGGTAATGGAAAAGGAGGTAGTGGGAATGGAGACAAGCCTCCACCCTCTCCACCATATTCTTCATATTCTAATTCACAAGCATCTTCACACTCTTCCAATACAACGCTTACTCATGCTCATCATCATACTTCAAAAGGAGATGGTAAATCACCTTTTCTAAAACTTGATGTTAAAATCAAGTTGCCTATGTACAATGGAGAAGTTAATGTAGAAAAGTTGGATAAATAGATTCATCAGTTGGTGGTGTATTGTAGAATTTGGAACCTTCAAGAGGATGATATCAAAATTAAGTTGGCTTCATTGAGAATGGAAGGTGCAACACTCATTTGGTGGGAAGCAAGGACTCAAGACGAGATCAAAAAACATGGTAAGATCTCTATTACCTAGTCTAATTTCATTGCTGCTATAAAAGGACAATTCTACCCTTTAGCCCATATGCAAAAAACTACCATGAATTGGCAAAATTTCATATAGTTAAAAGGTCAAAATGTGCAAGAGTATTCTCAAGAGTTTAGGAGAAGAGATCTTGTGATAGGAGTAGACTTGCAGTCACAAGATACTTTGTTGAAATATATAGGAGGTTTTCATAGCTATCTTCGACACACCATTCTTATGTTTAATCCCACAAATCTTGATGAGGTCTGTGTTCAAGCTACACACCTCGAAGCAAGAGGGAAAATTGTACAAGAAGAAGGTAAGAAGAATCCATTCTAGAGTGGTGAAAAAGGGAAGAAATTTAAAGGAAAGCAGAAGAAAAATGCTTCTGTTAAGAAAGAAGGGGAGAAACCCATGTGCAAGAATTGTTCCAAAGAGGGCCATGATGAAGCACAATGATGGAAGCTTTATCCTAAATTACAACCGAAGAAATTTTACAATAAATGGAAACAGAAGACAAACGTTGTTGTACAACAAGACTTGGGTTCTGACTTAGGTGATGAAACAAAAATTGCAGCCACAGTCACTAAAGGAAAAGCTGTGGAAAAATCAAGCAAAAAGGAAGCCATGACAAGCACCAGTGTAGAAAATAACTCCAACAACGCTTCAAATGAAGAAAACAAAATTTAGTTGTTACATATCAAAGTTATTTCCAAACACACCAAGATTGATACATTGTTTGACAGTGGATCCCAAGAAAATTTAACTTCTATATATTTGGTCAAGAAATTGAATGTGGAAACCATGCCTCATCATAAACCGTATATGTTTGGTTGGATAACCAAGGATGCCAATATTTAGGTCACACGGAAATGCATTTTCAGGTTTGCAATTACTGCCAATTTCGTTGATGAAGTCAAATTAGATGTGGTGCTGCTGGATATTTCTGGAATTGTGTTGGGAAGCCCGTATCTATATGACAGGAAATTTGTTTTCCATAGATTTGAGAAAAAATATCATTTTTTCAAAGACGGAGTGGAGTATATTGTGAGAGCCCATCATAGGAAGCTTAATCTGTCTTTAGCAAGCACAGGGAAAATGAAGCGACTGGTCAATTCCAGCAAGAGTCTCATGCTCCTTATGATCAAGCAGAAGAATGACACAGAGCATGAATCCTTTGCAAGTTGTGATGTGAAGTTGAAAGATGAATTGGTTGATGTGGTCAATCAATATTGAGACATGTTTCAAGAACCAAAGGGATTGCCACCAAAAAGGGTAATTCAACACGAAATTTTGATACAGCAAGACTGTCCACTCCCAAACATATGTATGTATTGAATGTCGATTCTGGAAAGCTTAGAAATTAAGAAACAAGTCGAGGAATTGTTAGATAAAGGTGTAACTCGTCCCTCTACTTCGCCATGTGGTCCACCAATTTTTTTGGTACCTAAGAAAGATGGAACCTGGTTCGTATGTGTAGATTATCGAGATTTGAACAATATTACCATAAAGAATCGATACCCACTGCCCAGAATAGAAGATTTGCTAGATCAATTGAAGAATGCAAAATATTTCACTAAATTAGACTTGAGAAGTGGAAATTATCAAATTAGAATAGCTGAGGAGGATATTTGGAAAACTTATTTTAAAACCAAACATGGATTGTTTGAGTGGCTGGTTATGCCTTTCGGTCTTTGCAATGCTTCAGCTACATTCATGAGAGTTATGAATGATGTTTTAAGATCCTTTCTTAATGAATTTGTAATTGCCTATTTAAGATGATATTTTGATATTCAGCAAATCACGAGAAGAGCATGTCAAGCATGTGAGGAAAGTGTTGGATGTCTTGACAAAATAACAGTTATTTCTGAAGATGTCTAAATGTGAATTCGGGAAAAATTCCTTAGTGTATTTGGGCCACATAGTTGGAGGAGGTGAGCTGAAGATTGACCCCTCTAAATTTTTTATCATTGTGAATTGGCCAATACCCAAATCAGTCATAGAAGTTGTTATCACTTATGAAACAATTTCTAAATTGTTCACATCAGTTTGATTGTAAAGGTTAGGTGTTAGTTCGTGTTTAATTTTTCCATGTTTGCTTTAGTGTCTAAGTCCTAGGAGTCTTGTTGGTATGTTTAAATAAAGGTCAACACTCCATTTTCATCCATCACTGGTCTCACATCACACCTAAGCTCCATATGTCAATCCTATTTCAAAGTTCTTATGCGCAGCGAAACTGTCTAGGTGTTTTCGTAGCGCAAAACCCATAATTTGCACTGGTTGCGCTATGAAATCAGGGATTCATGCAAATCCGTGTCAAATGTCATCCAACTGTCAAATCTACTAGAATTTGTTAGATTTTCATCATCAATTGTCAATCCATACACCTTTCCTATCACATTCAACTGCTCATTCTTATCATTAGGTTCGTTAGGTGTCTTGGTGCACTCAAGTTTTAAATTTCAAAAAAGGAGCCAAGTATTTTTAGTTATGATTATGTATGGGTTCATCTATGAGAAGCAAATTGACAAGCACTTAATCAGAATTCTTTGAAGTCCAAGTGAAGTAGCTTCCCTTTTCATTTCAAGCGAGGCAATGATCGAGATTAAGATGGTGCAAGCTCTTTCAATTTTCATCTTGCAGGAATTCCATGGATTTGTTTACAGAAAATAAGGATCATAGGTCAGGCAGGTGTCTAATATTGAACAAGCTTTAAAACAGGTTTGTTGTTGGAGATTCTGCGAAAAACTTCAAGGAGGTCACATGCAAGTCACCAAAGAATTTGCTTCCAATTTCACAGGATTTAATTCAAAGGTTGGAGTTCTTGAATTACCAATCTCTCCAGAGGTTATATTTGCAGTCACTGAAATCCCAAGAAAGACAATTTTAAAAAAGAGAACTATGTGTTTTTGACTCACACAGTAGTTTCGTAGCGCGCTACGAAACTGCTGAAGGTGACAGTTTTGTTTTTGAGGATCTACCTTGAAAGAAAGAGAGGATTATTTTGAAAGGGATGTTGCTGCAGAGGTGTAATAAGATCACTTGAGAAGTTTGAGCCCTAATCAAAAGGTAAATTCAAGAAATGAAGACATATACACATACCAAACCTTGCGCTACGAAATCACTGAAGCAGCCTTTTTCAGGAGAAAAATTGTTTTAAGTAGTCAACTTCCAGGAGGTCTCTAGAGAAACTGAAAGAATATTTTGGAAAATTGAAAGAGGTTTTTATTCCTAACCTAATGAAATAGAAAAACCTCTTTCAGTTTCTTCAAATCCATTATGATCTGGGAGAAATGGATGACAAAACTTGCGCTACGAAACTGCTGTAGGTGCAGTTTTTCACAAACATATTTCTCCTGTTTAACACCTGTTTTTCAAAGACTCATTCTGGGCGGTAGGAAATATGTTTCAAAAAACCAAGAGATTTTTTTGTTCAGCATGGATTGGTTCACAAAAGCCTCCTTCAGTTTTTCCAAATACATTTTTTATGAGAAGTTATGAGCTCTGTCCCAAGACCTATTTTTCAGCCAGAACAGAGCAAGGGACAGTCTCCTAGTTTCTAGGAACAACAAAAGGATGAGTCATCAAGGGCCAGCTGGAAGGTTATGAGCACCATCAAATTCGACTTCATGGAGTTTTAGGTGTCAAAGAATGTTTTAAATGTTTAGATAAGGTTGTTGTAATCATAATAAGGAGTTACACTCCTAGTTGTATTAGGTCTCTAGGACTCCTAGTTAGCTGTCCTTTGTATTAAATAGTTAGTTTTAAGTGTCAATAGGTGTCAAATTAGGAGGAATTCGAATTCCCCTCATGCTGGAGGAAGGAATCTACATGAACTCTATATATGGGAGAAGAACTAATGTATTAAGGGTTGGAAATTTATGAAAAAAAAGCTCTGATATTTGGCTTATGTAAAGACTCTGTTTTTTGGTAATACAGTACTGGCTTATGCTTCTCAAGAATCATAAAGAGTTCAATGTGATGAGTTTATTTTGTTGTCTTTTCATGTTATCTACAGTGTTATGAGTATGTGATTACTTAGAAATCGCTAACAGTGCTCTAATTTCCTTCATATACTCGTAAACTGCCTTCTATGTGTTTGGTGTGCTCTACATATGTTGAAATCTGAATGCCTTGACTTCTATGCAAAGCCAACCCTACTGTTAATACTGAATCATATATGACTCCATAAGCCCAATGGATACTTGTTAGTTGTGTTTCCACCATTTTCATTTTTTATTTGTTTCACAAGAGTTAGCCATCTTGATCATAATAAAAAACCTTTAATCCTTTTGAGAGAGCCCTCTCAGGTTGGGGAGGTTAAGCCTCAGCCTAAAGTAGGTTTGAAACAGTTACTTGAAGTCTTCCTGGTCTGCAGCCTTCCAGGGCCTGATTTTGAGATAATATTTTGGTGCGTCTGCCGGGAGCCTGAAGTCTATTCATTCCTGAAATTAAGAAGCTGAACTTCTGAAGGTAGCAGGAGCTCAAACATCTTTTCGAGGCTGCAAATCTACCTTGGTGACTCCACACATCAAATAACAAATTGGAAAGTGACTCCACTGCTAGAATATCAGTAGCTTTATGAAGTTCCAAGATGAGTTCCACTGTAAGAACGAATGCCAGGTATGCTCCTATGAATCGGTCTCATATCCCTGGTTTTCCAAATCCTATGCCAAAGGTTGATTGGTTAGAGGATCTTCCAATATTCAAAGATGAAAAGAAAGACTATGCTACTCTTCATTTGGTTAGGTTTCATATGCATGTACGCAGTCTTAAGGTTCAGTTCCCTAAAGATTGTCTCATGAGGGTGTTTATGACCACTTTAGAAGGAAAAGCATGGCCGTGGTATAAAAGTTTGGAAAATGGTTAAATATGTTCGCTTGCTAATTTTCATGATGAATTCTATGAGATGTATAAAGAGTGTCATCCTTCCTTATTGCTGCTCAAAGATTGTTGTAAACATTCTTTAAGTCTTATTCAGTATTTTGAGGATTTTTATGATGGTGATGAATTTATGGATGAAGAAATTTTAGAGGCTCTTCATAACAATGCATTTCAACACCAAGAAGAAGTACTGGAAGATAGCTTTTATAACCCTCAGGTAGAGGAAAAGGTTGTTCATTTTTGTAATTCCTTGCAGCAGCTTGCATTAAAGAATGATCTTTATAATGAAGAAAATTACATTGTTTGTGGGCATCATGCAGAAAGGCAGTTGGATAGCACATCAAAGGGGTCTTGTGTGGTTGAGAATCAGTTGTCCGAAGATTTAGAGTGTTATGATGATCATCAAAATAATCATGTCTTCTTTGACCCTATAAGTGAATACATGGCAAAGCTTTGCACACCAGTATTTCATTTTCATTTGCATTACGAAGATCAGGTACATTATAAGTTGATTTGGTCATCTCACTATCATGGTTATTTTGAGGTCGAATGCAGTCAAGAGCCTCCAATATCAGAAAGGACAATTGATTGGCTTTATTGGAAGTTTCATGTTCCTTGAGTTACAAGTGGAGATTGCAGCTGATAAGGTAGGTAGGAATGTGCAAATAAGCTCAAGGTAGGTTGATTGAGCATCTGTTTCAGTAGGTACAGTTTGAATTCTTCTTTCAGAAATCATTAAAGGCTTGAGGAGCAGATTGGGCAGCAGTTCAAAGTTTTATTCTAGAGGATGGATAGCGGCACTGGAGCTACAAGTTCTTAGTATACCATAAGGGCACACTATCCCTAGTGGAGCCACTGTTATCACCCTAAAATTTTTGTTTCTAAGCTTTGGAAAGTTTGTCTTGTTTCTAGTCATAGTCTTATAGGTTTTGAGTCATCTCATCTCAACAAGTGTCATTTTCTTTTCCAAAAAGTTTCATAGCCTCATTCCATGTCCTAAAAGCCTCACCATGTGTTGTGACATCAGTTTGATTCCAAAGGATTCATGTTAGTCTTGGTCTAGTCTTTCCATGGTTGTTTTCGTGTCTAAGATATATAAAAGAGTCTTGTTGGTATGGTCAAATAGGGTCAACACTCCATTCTTTCCCATCACTGGTCCCACATCACCTAAAATTCCATGTGTCAAACTTGTGTCAAGGTTTTCATAGTGAAAAACTCACTCTAGGTGTTTTCGTAGCGCGCTACGAAACCCCTAAAGTAGCTTGTTTCAGCAGAAAAACTATTTTTACTAGTTAACTTCCAGAAGGTTTCCTGAGCATCTGAGAACTCAATTTTGAAAACTAAAAGAGGCTTTTCTTCCTAACATGTGAACTACAAAAACCACTTTCCATTTCTTCAAATTCATTCTGAGGTGGGAGGAATTTATGGTTAAACTTGCGCTACGAAACTGCTGAAAGTTAAGCTTGGTCTTTTGGTTTTAGCAGTCTTTTTCAAGATCCGTTTCTGGTCACATGAAAAGGTATTTGGAATTATGAAGGAGGTTTCTCTTCATAAACTCTCCAGCTAAAATAACCTATCTCACTTTCTTCATAAGTGTTTTCAGTTGGGAGATAATAAGCTTTCTTTGAAACCCAAAATTCAGAGAACGGATTTTTCCTGTTTGACACGTGTTTTTCAAGGATAGATTCGGGATAGCTGGAGAAGTATTTTAAAAAACCAAGAAATTTTTTTGTTCTAGACATCATGGACTACAAAAACCTCCTTCAGTTTTGAAAAATGTGTCATGGATGAGGAGATAAAGGCTCTGTCCCACGTTCCATTTTCAGGGATCCTAAACCTAAAAACAAGGAAACATGCTCCCTAATTTCTAGGGTTTGTCTTCAGTAGTCAGATGACCACGTTGGAGGCTTCATCAAATTCAACTTCTTGAGGTTGCAAGTTGTCAAATAATGCTTTAAATTCTTAGATAAGGTTGTTGTAATCATGATAAGGAGTTACACTACTAGTTGTATTAGGTCACTAGCACTCCTAGTTAACAGCTAGTTCTAATTAATGGTTTGTTTAGTTAGAATAGGTGTCATTGATGAAAAATTCGAATTCTATTGATGAGGGATGATGGAATCCTAATTGTAAATGCTTTATATAGAGAAAGAGGTCGAATTAGCAAAGGGTTGGAAACATTTTGGCTCAGTTGCTGCTCTATGTGCAGACTGTGTATATTTTTAACCTAATGCAGATTTCTACTTAGACAACTCAAGATTAATGAAGAGTTCTTGTATGTTCTTGTCATGATGGCATCTTCCAATACTTACATTGTAGTGGTGTTTAGTTATGATACTCAGAACTCATCAATGATGCTTTGACTTCCTTCATAGATAAACTAACTATGTTTCACTGTTTTGTATTTTCATTTCTGCACTTGAACTCTATAATGCCTTGACTTCCAAGCTAGGTAGAATGCTTTGGCTTCACTATTCAGGATTCAAAGAGATTTTTTAATGTCATATTATCTCATGGCTTTCCTCTTTCACTTACTTGCAGTGGTATGAATACATGTTACTTAGAACTCATCAATCATGCTCTAACTTCCTTCATGTATTTATAAACTGTGTTTCCTTGCATTGTATCTTTGTTTTGTTGATGCATAAAAAATCTCTATGCCTTGACTTCATGTTAAGCTGATCTTGATGTGGTACTGAAACATACTTTGACTCCATAGCCCAATGGTAGCCAGCCTTCATCTTTCAACCTATAAACATATACAATTACAAACCATAGAGTTAGCCATCTATTCATATCTTTAATCTAAATCATTAACCCTTTGAGAGAGCCCTCTCAGTCTGAGGAGGCTAAACCTTAGCTAAAAGATTGGTTTGAAATAGTTACACCGAGATAGTCTGATCAACAGCCTATCAGGGTCCTATTTTGGTGACAACAAAAGTAAGGAGTTTTCTGGGAGCAACGCAATATTGGAGGAGGTTCATTGCCAATTTCTCTTCCATAGCAGCTCCACTACATGCTTTGACCAGCGTGAAGGTTGTCTTCTAGTGGGGAGGAAAACAACAAAAAGCATTCAATGCTTTAAAACAAAAGATCAGTTCAGCCCCAGTTTTAGCATTGTCGGATTTGAAACAACCATTTGAAATACAAACAGATGCAAGTGACTATGCCATGGGTGCAATTCTTTTACAACATGGTAAGCCCATTTCATTTGATTCTGAGATTTTTAATGGTGTTGTTATTAATTATCCTACATATGATAAAGAAATACACACATTGGTGCAAAGTGTAAAGAAATGGAAGCATTATTTAATGGGAAAAGAAACCATTATTCACACCGATCATCAACCTTTGAAATATCTGTAATCTCAGACAAAATTGCAGCAATCAAGGACTTTCGTTGGATGGGATTTTTACAGTAATTCCACTTGGTAATCAGGTACAAGAAAGGTATTTACAACAGAGTTGTTGATATTCTTTCTAGACCGGTTGTTAGTGTAGCCATTTTACTCAAGAATAATTATGTTTTTCCTGAAAGTTATGTTGAACAATACACACATGATGTGGACTTTCAAGAGGTATATTCAAACTTGAGTCAAGGCCACCAAGTTGATGAATTAGACTACCATGTACATGATAATCTATTGTATCATTTGAGAAAACTTTGTGTTCCACAGGGAGAGAGAGTAAATGTCACAAGGGAAGCGCATACGTCTCATATTGCTGGACATTTCGATGTAAGTAAAACAGTGGCAAATCTTCAGAGGTATTTTTACTAGACTTGTATGCTTGAAAGTGTGTCACATTTTATCAGAGGTTCTTCATTGTGTGCAATCAGTAAGCATAGTAATAAGAAACTATAATTGTAAAAACACTTCCAGTGCCTTCACATCCATGGGAAAGTGTTTCTATGGATTTTGTAGGAGGTCTTCCTTTATCAAGAAATGTCATGATTATTTGTATGTAGTTTTGGATAGGTTCAGCAAGATTTTCATGTTAATGCCTTGTAAAAAACAAATCACAGCTGAACAAACAACTCAACTTTTCTTTCAAAATGTATGGGTTCATTTTGGATTTCCTACTTCTATTGTAAGTGATTGTGATTCCAGATTTGTTGGGAATTTTTGGTCAAGTTTATGGAGCTTGATGGACACCAAGTTGAAGAAAAGTATAGCCTTCCATCCGCAAACAGATGGTCAAACTGAAGTGGTTAATAGGACATTTATTCATTTTCTGAGAGGATATTAAGGAAAACATCCTAATTTGTAGGATGAACAGTTGCATTATATTCAGCATGCTTACAACTGAGCAAAACACTCTTCTACTCTAACTTCACCTTTTGAGGCATGTCTTGGTTATTTGCCTAAATCACCTTTGGATTTCATCTTTGATAAATATGTAGTTGTAGATGGACATAGTGACATAGATAGAGCAAAGAAATTCATTGAGAAAATTTAGTTGATTCACCAAAAAATTCAAGAACAACTAGAAAAAAGTCAAGGCAAGTATAAGCCAAGGCATGATCAGCATCGTGTGGATCATCAGTTTCAAGTTGGTGATGAATTTTGGCTATACATTAGCAAGGAAAGGCTTCAAGGTGAAGGTAAAAAGCCGAAACCAATCTGTTATGGTCCATTTAAAATTCTGGAAAAGATTGGTAATAATGTTTTCAAGCTTGATTCGCCTTCATATAAGCAAATTTATTCCATTGTTAATGTTGAAAATTTGATATTGTATGAGCCTCCTTTGATTGACGATCAAGGATAAAGTGTACAGATTCCATCAATTGAAGACTTTTTTCCAAAATTTCTTGATGAGCTTCAACAAGACACCATCATTGATAGAAGAACAAGGTCATCAAAGAGAGGAAATTTTGATTATCTTCGAGTGGGTCTCAAAGGTACAAATCCATCAAAGGCCAAATGGATTGAAGAGGGGAAGGTGAGGGAACAGTACCCTCATCTGTTCAATAATGGAATATAATCTGGGGAGGAGTGATCAGGTGCTCAAGTTTATGCTCAAAAATCAAAGTGTTAAAATCTTGTGTCGGCTTTAGATTGAAGAGCTCGTCATTCTGAATCCAAGGGTGTTAACGATACTCAAATCCGAGCTCGTATGTAGAAGTTAGAGCAAGTCAAAGTTCAAGTTTGACTTGTCTACATCATAGGATTGGAGTTGTGGAAAATCCCTTCAGTGAATGAGGGGGTGCCAAGTGGCAGGCCGTCATTGGCCCCCGCATATCGCAATTGTAAGTCACAGAGATCGTGTTAAAGAATCGGCCCCCGAGCAAGGAAGGGTTGTGATGCGATAAATTGAAATCACATATTGCAAAGGAAAGGCTTTACGAAAATCGACCCCTAGCAAGACCAGAGTTGCGATGCGATAAATCACATATCACATATCACAATAGGGAAGCCTTTCACATTTACGACCGCCGGTATTCCACTGATTGTGATATCCCAGATGTGATTTGTTTATGGAATCCAGTTAATACTCCCATCAGGTCTGCGGACATCGTGATTGCACATTTTCGCCGTGTTCACAGAGCCTAAGCCACCGATCCTTGTCGATTGTGATTTGCGATATGGCCAATAGGTTATGGTCCACGATGGGGAGAAATATTCACCCGGTTAGCAGATTTTGGAGCGAAAATGTTGGTTTCTGTCGATTTTGGAGCATTTTGTGGAACAAATAGTGGGAGAACTAGGAGAAGTCATAACTTCTTCAGTTCTTATCCAAATTGGATGCAGAAAGAGACTAGATGGCCATTTTTGAGTATTCTGAACTGTGAGACAGGTTTCAAAGGCATTTGAGCATTGTAAACACACTTTTGTTGTAATTTTGAGCATAATTGAGAGGTCTAAGCATTGGAAGCTATACCAAGGAGATGTAGCCTAGGAGGGGTGAACTCCTCATCAAATATTTGTGTTGTGTGTTGTATTTTGATGTTATTTGTTTTTATTTAGCATATGTTTTATGTTAAATTATTTATAACATTTACATAAGAAACTCTCATAACAATCAGTTAATTAAGCAAACACGGTGAATCCTTAAGCACTTGATAAGCGAATGATAAGCATCTTGAGTTTTATCATGAATGGAGAATTAGCACAACATTACTAATCTGCTCCATTTTAGATCATGTACCAACAAGCATACCCTGCAATTACACATTAGAAAAGTGAGGGAGATTACTATTGAACCCATGTGGCCTTTCCAGAAAGCAGAATTCTCAATTGGAAAATCCAAAGCAACCTCAGAGATCGATAGAATCTCAGTTATGCAATGTATGGTGGAGGCCTTAAAACTATATTGCGGAGCTTTCGCAAAGCAGAAACTTGACGTCATACTTGCATATTAGGTTACTCAGCCTAGTTGGTTTTAGCACCTCACAACACTTTCTCTGATGTTTCCTACCACTCTAGAGGTTACAACGATTACCACATTAGATTTACATTTGTATCTAGCGCTCATCCTTCCAAACAGTCTAAGACTTCCCCACATGATCACTCTCCAGATTTACTAGAAATTCCTTTTGGAAGCTCTAGTAAAGCCAAAAAAATATTATAGGGGCTAAAAAGGAATCATGACATTAGTGGGTTGTCTCCGGACCTCTAATTCTCGTTTCAAATCATTCCTTGAAACCAAGGAAACTATTTTATAAAGCCTAGTTCGATTAAAAAGGCACGTTTGTCATCAACTATAACAAGCCAAGTTAAACAATTGGAGATATTAGGTTCTAAATTCCAAAAGGGGGTTGCATTCAAATCAAGAGAGTGAATCCCCTTCCTTGGGCTCATCAAAGACTTCCTCAGCAAAGGAAATTCATACCAATGTCAGGGCCTTCGGTGCACAAGAAGCAAGGCAAGAGATTGGATTGGAACCACTTGTTAATAGTGGGGAAGAATCAGATGATCTTGGATCATATGTTATTGAAATTAATGCCCAGAAATGAGACCTTTTCTTTTCTTCCAAAGAAGGGCATTCAAGTAGATGCTAGCAATGCATTTGATCCTACATTGGCAAACTCTACCAATGGAGTTGAAACAATGTCTCAATACCTTGCAGGGACACTTGTTTCTCTGATTTTGACTCTCAAATCATATGATTGTGAGAAAACAATTGTGCCAGAACTACGTTGACAAACTAACATTGTCAGTTTATTTGCGACAAAAATGATCAAGAAAATCTATTAAAAATGATGCAGACTATGTATTATGTTACATTGTTTATAAAATAAATAAATTACTCTTTCTCAATATGAATCCTATTATCTGCTTTTATGATCTTATTTTAATATGTCGTAAATAAGGAATTTCCAAACCTTTATATTGTTTCACTAATTTGAGCATACACTAAGTATTTTGTTTTGTTGGGTCCAACAAAGACAAAAATAGCTCACAAATACAAACTGCAAAACCAAAAACAAGAGCCTCGTGGGGGCCATGTGAGCAAAGGCAATGACATTGCCACCAGGTAGCTCTTGTTATGTAACTTTTATGTTAATTGAATTAAATTTGTCTTTCCATAAATTTTCCCTCACATCATAGGCTAAGGGATAAATAGATTGTAGATGTTTTAGTAAAGGATATATCTAGTTAAATTAACTTTGTTTTCTTAATTTAAAATTATTTAATTTTTTTAATGTGGGAAAATATATTAGTTGTCAAATTAGTAATGGGGATAGTTATTTTTGCCTACTATTCGCTAATGTGCTCATGGCTATTATTAAAGGAAAACCATGCCACCTGGAATCACATGTTGTGGCAAACTTTCACTCTTAAGATATGTGTTTGGGTCTTGGGTCATTAACCTATTTCCTTACATCCAAAGAAAATAAACACTTAGCCAAGACAAAAATAGTTTTAGAGCATACTACAAAACAACTATTTCTTAATTTAAAATTTTAATATATTGAAATTTTTATTTAAAAAATATTTTGTAAAATAAATATTTACAAACTATTTCTTATGAATGACTATAAATATTAACAACTATTTTTTATTAAAATTTAAATAATATTACGAAGAAAAACAACTATTTTTTATTAAAATTTAAATATTATTACGAAGAAAAATTACAAATTGATAATTTAATTATTAATATAAAAGAAAGAATAAAATTTAAAAACATGGAAATTATAAAAAGCTTAAAATTATTATTTTCCAACAAAATATTTAATAATTAATGTTATCATATAAATGAGTCGACCAACGAAAAAAACAAAAAAAAAAACTATGGTGGACATTCTATGTTGTAATCTAGAGCATCGACACCTTAACATGTTATACAAAATAGGCACTTAAAAGTACGTGATAATTTAGAAGCTTATTCACATTTTTAAAAGACATTTTTGTGTACACGGCTCAACCATGTAATAACGATGCCAACATAAAAGTTGAATATTTACTAGTATGATGCCCACATAAAAGGTGAATATTTACTAGTATAATAATTATATATGTATATTATTATATTAAATTTTGATAAGTATTTTGTTCAAATATAGTTTGTTTTATGTTTTGGTTTTTTTAATAAATTTTATTTGAAATATAATAGAAAATTATAAAGTTGAGTTGTTAAATTTTTATATTGGAAATGTTAAAAAAAAATGAATTTTTAAATTATTTTTATATTTGAAAAATACATTAGGGTTGGAATGATTGTTTAGAAGAATAGCTTGGTTGCTTGAAGATTTCATTCCAGAAGATTAAGCAAAATTGAGAAAGGAGGTTCAAAAGGTAAAGGAAGTTAGGAAGGAAGGAAAATGGGCAATAATCAGAAATAGAAAAGTTGTTATTTGAGATAGAAACCAAAAAGATAATAATAAATAGCAATTCAACATGCTCCAGATTCTTTCTTGGAATTGTTGAGGCTTTCCATGGAACAAAGGCCCCAAGCTAAGTTGGATCTCGAATGATGTTGATATTATTTTGCTTGTTGAAACTTGGGAACACGAAGAATCTAAGGTCCCTAACATAGATGGCTTTACATTATGGTCTACCTGGAATAAGCGATCATCCCGTAGAGGCATTGGGGGTATAGCTTGTTACATTAAGAAGAACATCTCCCCTCATGCTAGGATTTATAAAATTGACCCTTACAACTGATATAGTTGGATAGAAATCACTGACATTTATGAAAAAAAGACCTACATAGCAATCTGTTATTCCCCCCCATCAATTCTAACTTCTATAAGAAAAAAATCTAGATAAAAATAGTCCTTACATTGGTTTAGAGAATGATATTTCTAGCCTAAGGAATGAAGGCAATATCCTTTTAATGGGTGACTTTAATGCTTGAACTTCAAGCAACCAAGCTATTCTTCTAAGCAATCATTCCAACCCTAATCATCTTTGGTTAGACGAAGACATTCCTCTGGCTAACCGGTACAAAAGGAGCTCTGAAGACCTCGGGGATAATTTGTTTGGGTCGGAGCTAGTCAAGCTCTGTAGTGCTCAGGATCTCATAATTTGCAATGGTCTAAAGAAGTGGCCCAATTCTAGCCAGATGACCTGCATCCATGGGCTTGGTAGCAGCGTGGTAGACTATGTTATCTCTGATCTCCCTCTATACAACAAAATAACAAATTTTGACATCTTAAATGACCACGAGCCTGACTCTGATCATAGACCTTTACTTATAACTCTCAATTTTGTCATGCATAGAGATCCCATAGAAGATAATCCTTATAGCCAAAAGAAGTTAATCTTTGATAGAAAAAAAAAAAAATCTCTTTCTAAATGAATTAAAAACTAATTTACTTCCTTTGTCTAGTATAAACAACATAAAAGATCTCTATCATAATTTTACTACAACCCTCTCATATTCTATTAACAAGTTCTCAATTGAAGTTTCAAGTAATAAAAGAAATAGCAAAACTAACCCATGGTATGATAAAGATTGTAAAAGTGTGAGGAGAGAAATTAAGAAAGTTGTTGATGAATCGCTTAAAATTGGCAAGATAAAAATATACAAAGACCTAACTAAAAGGAAAAAAAGGCAGTATATTCATAAAAGACAAGAGAATCTCTTACACCTCTCTAAGGTAGCTCCTACAAAATTCTGGAGGCAGATTCTAACTAGGAAAACTAAAGATAATAATAAAATTGCTTTACATGACTGGAATTCCTATCTTAAAAAGCTTTATGAATCTCCAAATGTCATGGATAACTTTGAAACCCTGCTCACAATCAAAGAAGTTTTCTCATTAGAAGACATTGATTTTAGGGTTAATCGCTTGGCTAATGGGAAAGCTAAGGACATTGAAGGTTACCAGGCGGAAATCTTAAAAATTGGAGGTCTTGTCCTCATCCCCCACATTCACAAGCTTTTCAATCAAGCAGTCAAGCAAGGGTTCCCTAAACCATGGACTCAAATCCTCGTTATCCCTATTTTTAAAAGTGGGGATACAAATAACCCCTCTAATTATCGGACAATTATGATCAACTCTCTCCTAGCCAAGTTATATGGTATTATTTTGGAAAGGAAGTTGAGCATATGGCTTGAAAGTGAAGGTAAGCGGGCTAAAGGCCAAGCGGGTTTCAGAAAGCATCACTCAATAACAGACCACCTTGTTACGCTTAGGATCATTGTGGAGGAATGCCGCAATGATAAATCCAATCTCTTTTGTTGCTTTGTGGACTTTAGAAAGGCTTTTGATACGGTTCCTAGAAACAACCTATGGAACATATTAGAAGAGCTAAAGGTTCCTTTTGAGTTGAGAGCTACCGCTATAAGGTTATATGAGAATGTAATTGCCAAGTTAAAGAGCACTGAGGGGTGGTCGAAAGATATTAAGTGTAATATCGGAGTTAAACAAGGTTGCCCCCTCTCCCCTACCCTATTTGGCATTTACATTGACAAGCTAGAAGGTTGTTTAGAGGAAGCAGGATGTGCTAGCACAATCTTAGCTGGGGTAGTCATCATCCTTCTTCTCTACGCTAACGATATTGTTCTTCTCACAAGGTGTCCATCTGATCTTGATAAGCAACTTATACTTCTTAAGGATTTCTGCTCTACCATGGGTATGATTGTTAACGCTGACAAAACAAAAGTTATGATTATCAAATCCAAGAATGACACTTACACTAATTTTATGTATGACAATAATAACTTGGAGGAAGTGTCTTCCTACAAGTACCTAGGAATTGATATTCATCACAAGCTCAACTGGTACCTAGGAATTGATATTCATCACAAGCTCAACTGGAACTATAGCATTGAGAAAAGTATTAATGGGGGATGGAAAGCTTATTTTGGTCTTGAAAATAATTGTAAAATGGCAAACCTCGTAATGTGGGATAGAAAGAAGTTTCTCTTTGAAACTTTAGTCACTCCGGTTATCTTATATGGATGTGGGGTTTGGGGTTGTAGCATCTCTAGAGAATCGTAGAGAAAGATTGAGCAAATCCAGAAGCGTTTTATAACTTATAACCTCAAAATTAAAAGCAACACACCTTATCCTATTCTCCTTATAGAAGTGGGTCTTTCCACTATTGAGAGCCTAGCTATGACTAGGCTTCTGTTGTACAAGCACAAACTCAATAACATAGGAGACCATAGACTTCCTAAGCTAGCTTTAAATTCTAGCCAAAACCACCTAAGGCTCAAACGAGGTTGGTATAAAGACACCAGGGCCTGGTTAAACCATTGGGAGATCAACGAGAATGTTGCATTGCAAAAGATTAATAACATTAAAAATATTGTTACTTCTAAGTTCAAAGAAAAAATGTGGTGTGAGAAAGATTTAGCAGCTAAAAGAAAATTAAGATATTATAAGGAGGTCATCAACCCCACCCTAGAAGATCAAAAGTATCTCTCTATTTTAACTAGCTCAAAGAAGAAAATTAATATAGCCAAGATTAGAACGAACTCTCATGAGCTCCATAGTGAAACCGGTCGTTGGGAAGTTCCTAAAACTCCATGGATGGAAAGGTTCTGCCATCTCTGTGAGAAAACGAACGTTAAGGATGAAAATCACTTGCTCTTAGAGTGCCCCGCGTACAACCACATTAGATCTCAGTTTCAAAATATTTGTTGCAACACTGACCTTCCTAGCCTTTTACGTTATCAAAATTACAGTGAGCTCGGGAGGCTTCTCTCCAAGCTTTTTGAGTATATGAATAAAATCTTAAATCAAACTAAATAATTTATTTCTTTAGGTCCGATAGAGCAAAGCTTGGTCTCAGACGTGCATCATCATCATCATTAATTCTAAAAAGCAAAAATATATCATCAATTATAATTATAATTAAAAAAAAAAAAGCAAAAATATATTATCAATTATAATTATAATTAAAATAAAAAATAAAAGACAAAAATATATCATCTGATTCTAAATCTAATTTTAATTTAAAATTTAAAACAGAGGTCATATATAAATTTAGTTGAATAATTTTTATTTTTATTTTTACTCAATAAGATATTTTTTGTTATTCTATAGAATTAAAAAAATAAAGGTTACTTTTTTGTTATTAATATTTTTTTTTCTTTCTTTCATTTTTTTTTGAATTGAGGATTCTGTGATTTATATTATGAATGTTCAGAGATTTTTCTACGAGTTTCAAACCATCTAGTGGGATTCATCTAGATGAACCCCACTAGATGGTTCGTAGACTTAAAGTTCCACCGGACTAGATGGTTCGAAACCTAGTAGATGGACCCCATTAAATGGTTCCTCTACTTAAAGTTCCACCAAACTAGATGGTTCGAAACCAACTAAATGATTTGAAACATGACTTAAAATTTATTTATGTGAGATGAACCCCACTAAATAGTTTGAAACACCTGGACTTAAAATTTCTTTATGTAATTTTTATCCAAAAATCTCTCCGCATTCAAAATATTTTTTTTAATTATTCTATAAAATAAAAATAAATTTGACAAATTTTTACAATAATACAGCATTCTATGTTTGTTGAAAAACACTCTCTGACCGAGAAAAAAAACCATCAGATTGCCTTGCTGTTATAATTTTGACATATTCCAGTCAAATAGTGGAGATTTGTGTAATTGCCAATTTTCCATCTCTGAATTTGCCCTTGTATAGTATATAATAATCCTAGCAAACCCAATGGCCGGCGTAGAAGTAGGCATCGAGGCAGCCTACTGCCAACACACCTACCTGTCGTGGAAATGTGTGGACGCACCGTCCATGGTAGGTGACACACTATGAATTCCATCTAACATGTTTTTTAATTATAAAATGACGATAATGTTCCCCACTAGTGGCCCGTTAATTCAGCGCGCACAAATCTGAGGAGCCAAAAAGCACTGGTAGAAGAACTTCGTAGTAGTTCAGTTGAAGTGAAGAATTATAATTGAAAAATAGGATCGCGGGTATGGTGATAGAAGTAATGGGACCCACCATTCACCGACCTGGCGGTCCATTATCGTAGAGCATTCATTCGTTTGCTGGATTAGTCCTAGTGTCCATTAATAAATAAAATAATGTTTGAATTTAGGTGACAGGCTGTTTGAAGGGCCCATTGAAAACTTTCCCTCAAATTATATAACAGATATCGATATGGTCTGGCTTTGGGTGTGTACCCTGATAACAACGAAATCTGAACTTCCCCACTTCCCTTTCTGTCGGGATGTAATTTTAAAAGAGGTTTATCGAGCAAATAAGCATTCACTTACGACAAGTTGTCAAATCATCCAACCTACTCCTGCGCAATAATTGTATTTATAGTTACTATTTTATTTTGGTGTTCTTTAATTATTCTGTATCTTAGTGTGTTCGGATGGTATCAGCAAAACCATTTAATTATTCTATATTTGAGAGTGCTCGCGTGCTATTAGCAAAATCATTTGTTTTTTCTTGTTATTTAAAATTTGTTTTTGAATTTTTATATAGATTTAGCATGTTGAAATTTCTGGGTATTTGAATTCTGTAAAGTTCACAAGTTAAATTTATGATTCTAATTGAGAGGAATTTAATTAGTTCAAAGAAGAAAATTAATATAGCGAAGATTAGAACGAATTCTCATGAGTTCCATAGTGAAACAGGTCGTTGGGTAGTTCCTAAAACACCATGGATGGAAAAGGCCTGCCATCACTTCCTCTTAGAGTGCCCCGCGTACAACCACATTAGATCTCAGTTTCATAATCTTTGTCGCAATACTGACCTTCCTAACCTTTTACGATGTCAAAATTATAGTGAGCTCAGGAGGCTTCTCTCCAAGCTTTTTGAGCATAGGAATAAAATCTTAAATCAAACTAAATAATTTGTTTCTTTAGGTCCGATAGATCAAAGTTTGGTCTCAATAAACATTAGCTCGGATAAACCAAAGTCCACCACCTCCACCACCAAACTATAAAACCTTCTAAACATAAAATAAAATATCATTCTTACTTTTGACAAAATTATTTCCACCACCACCACCTCCTAAACATAAAATAAAGTATTATTCTTACTTTTGACAAAATTATTTAATTTAGGATGACTCTCATGATTTCTCATTAATAATCACGTGCTTCATTATCACCGCATTATAGGTTTACATGTAAGCCATGCTAGTGTCCAATGCTCAAGGGAACATCTTGAAGTTGGTTCGATAAGGAAATGTGGTCCTTGCAAAATGAATTTACGATATTTATGATTTCCTTTCCTTTTTAATTTATTTTTTTAACCTTTCTTTACTTCATTTGTTATATTATAATTATATATTATAACTTGATATCTTAATTATTTAATAAACTTATTCTCATCCCTTTATTACTTTATTATTAATTAACAACATTTATTTTTAATCATTTTTATTAATTTTCTTAACAATATCAGTATTTCTATTATCTATTTTATAATTAAATTTAGAATATTAATTACTTTATAACTAAAACATTAAATAATTTATCATTTAAAACATTTTTAAAATAAAATTATTTAAATCTTGACTAGTTTTCAATGGTTAGTTTTTCAATAACTAGTTTTCTAACGGTTAGTTTTTAGTTTTTAGTAGTCAACACTGGGCTATGATGCATTCTTACTATTTACTCATGAAGATTGTATGATTTTTTCACTTTGTCCTCAAGATGAACCACAGTAGTTGGTTCAAAAAGTCGAACAAATCTTAATGATGTGATTAATCCGAAAGATTTTTATTACAATATAAATCACAAAAGTTTTAAATCTAACAAGATGAAATCTCTTTAATTTTTTGTTTAATATATTTTAATGTTTATTTTGAAAATATTTTGAAGTCTATAGTTTATTATAAACTATTTTGTAAAATTCCTATTTTGTAAAATTCATTTTTTTGGATTATGTCAGGCCAGGCAATAACTCTCCAAGGGCAGAAAAACTGATTCGTTTATTTCATTAGGTAGCTATTGTTATATACATGAATGTGACTGATCAGTTCATCTTCTTGATGACTGTTCACATTCCAAATTCACCCAATCACAGAGGATTAGGTGTCAACATTCCCCCCTTAATCTGAAAGGATGTTGGTGAGTCCAAGCATCGTTCTGAATCTTTCAAGCTTTTCTCTTCCAAGCGCTTTGGTGAAGATGTCTGCAATTTGCTCATTTGTGGAACAATGACGGAGATGGATTGTTTTGGCCTCAACATGATGTCGGATCAGATGATATTTAGTATTGATGTGCTTTGTACGATCATGGAACTTTGGGTTCTTGGCCAACTTTATTGCAGAGGTGTTATCAATCATGAGTGGAGTTGATTGTACTTGTTTTCCTGCAAATCTTCAAGAATTTTCCTGAGCCACACAATTTCTTTCGTTGCTTCAGCTGCTGCTGTTAAGGTCCCACCCTAACCCCCTTATTTATGTCTTGGGATCACGTCATAGTCAAGAGTCAATAAAGCCCATATTAATATTTGTAAGTGGTTAACCCGCAATTAATGACGGGACCACAGTTAGTTGCAAATGGGCGAAAGTATTAGATAGATGGTAAATGGGCGGTAGTATTAGATAGATGGTATTAATAAAACCCACGATATTGGCCCGTGGTATTGCATGTATGAGTCATATATAAAGGATAGAGACTCCCTGCGAGGAGCATCATGTCTTGTTTGTAATCGAGCTCTGCTCTATTGGAGGTTGCCCCCTCGAAGAGGCCTGTGAACATTTCTCTCTGAATAATAAAATCATTGCTATTCTGTGCTCTGGGTATATTTTCTTCGCATATTTTGTGTTCTCGGTATCTTTTCTTCGCAAATTCTATGTTTGGGTATTACTTTGCAGGTTAAGAGCATAACAAGTGGTATCAGAGCACTTTCCAGGGCTCGGTGGGATCTCCAAATTTTAGCAAATTTTTTTTTTTGGCTAGAGACGTGTTCCGGCGTCTTTAAACCACGGGATCTGTCGTTAAGCGCATAAACCTGCGGATTTGGGGAGGCATGCACGCAGGAAATACAAGAGGTGGTCACGTCTGTTGGACTCCCTTGTAACCCTTGTGGGTACCCCTTCGAGTAGTAGCGCATTAGATAGAACCGCGCATGGACTGTCTTCCACGTACCCTCTGGGTATATAGGAAGCCCCCTAGCTCCCTTGAAACCTCGCCATAGATAAACCTTCGGCCGTCTTGTGGCTACAGTACACCGAGAACAGCACTCGGAGAGATTACTCGCCCGTACGATAGGGTAGTCGGGTTGTACGGCTAAGGGTACGGTCGATCCTCCTTAGTTAGAGCCCTGAAACATTGGGCCAAGTACTACTGTTAGACCCTTATGTATATTGCGATCTGTAGCACCTGACAATCTTCAAGACCATAGTTCCCTTTCTATCGGGGGATCACACATCACCTATTCCAGATCAGCAAGGGCAACAACAGCAGACATCAGTCCCGCAGCTCCATCAGATCAGCAGTAGCAGTTGTTCCACCATTCAGATCTCTCAGATCCACCAAATCGGAGTAGTTGTGAAGGGTTCCTGTCCCTGGATATAATTTTCGCAGGACTTTTGGCGGCATTGACATTCTGAGGATTTGGCGACTGCAGTATTGATCAGGAAGGAGTAAAACTCCGTTAGCAGTTTTCCAAAAAAAAAAAAAAAAAAAAATTCTGAGATCTTCCGGGGCGCTTATTGGTGACCTAGCCCATCAGAATCAGGACGACGAGCTGAGCAAGGTGGTACCATTCAATTTCTTAGTAAAAATTTTTTCGGCGGTCCCAATTTTTGTCCTCAGGTTGGTGTATGGTAGAAACTCGCGCCCAAGCGATGGCCAATGAAAGGATCGAAAAAATTGAAGAGCATGTGCACTCCCTCCAATCGGCGGTGAAGCTTATCGAAATTGAGCTTAAAGGAATAAGTAACCAGATAGCTGATGCACTCCCAAATGGCAAGGAGCCAGCCCACGAGGAGGCGTATAATGGCCATGAATACCATGAGGGTGAGTCTAGCCACTCTCATCACGTCTGGCACACCCATCCACCACCTAGTCAGCGACCTCCCAAGTTGGATATCCATAAATTTGACGGTTCTCACACGTCTGCATGGCTAGCACAAATGGAGTAGTATTTCCAATTGAATCATATCATAGATGAGGGGACTAAGCTTATGGTGGGCACCATGTACTTGGACAATGAACGATGGCAATGGAAGGAATGGCATCAGCGTTGCAATGGACAATTTCGGGATTGGGCCTAGTTTTCCAAAACTCTTCGCAGTCGCTTTGAACAGGAAGACTCTTTCTTGGGGCGTCTCACTAAGCTCCGATAGACGGGTACAGTGGAGGAATATATTACTGCTTTTGAAGCCTTAGCCTTCCGCACTAAGGGTCTCACAGATGAGTTCTACATGGAATGTTTTATCAGCGGTCTTAAAGAAGCCATCAAAGCTCAGGTTCTACTCCACCACCCTCCCACATGGACAGAGGCTTGCCAGGTAGCCCGTAAGGTGGAACGTGCATTAACAGCCCAATCCAGCCGCCCCAACTTCCCCGCTAAAGGTCGTCCCTCACAGGCTCCCAATACGACTCAGACACTTAAGATTCAAAAGGTGTCACCTGCGGAAATGGCCGAAAGAAGGAAGCAAGGACTATGTTACTACTGTGATGAAAAATATTCCCCGGGTCATAAATGCAAAGAGCACAAGTTTTTTCAAATAGATGCCACTGACTACAGCTCCACCGAGGAAGATCCACCACTTGAGGAACCGGAGGAGATCGAAGAAGATAACCAAAAGGAAATTGTATCTGATGAACCAATTATTTCGCTAAATGCATTGGCAGGAATTTCTTCCCCTCAAACTCTCAAAATCAGGGGTTTTCTTAAACATCGCCCAGTAGTAGTCTTGATTGATAGTGGAAGTACCCATAATTTCATCCATCAAAAGATCGCTGAAGCAGCACATTGTTTCGTCCGGGCAGTTTCTAACTTCCAAGTCCAGATTGCAGATGGGGGCACAATGAAATGTGAAGGTCGCTGTGAAAATGTCAAAATTCAAATGGGGGATTATCAATTGAAAACCCACATGTTTGCAATACACATGGGGGGTTGCGACATTGTCCTAAGCGCGGAATGGCTCCGCACTCTTGGGCCAATCACAATGGATTTCCAGGAGTTATATATGAGTTTTAAGAAGAACAACTCCACACATACCCTCCGTGGACTACAGGCGGGAGCCCCCTCTATCATCAGCTCGCATAGAATGGAAAAATTGTTAAAAAAGGGCCATCATGGAGTGGTAGCTCAATTTAATGCCATCTAGGTAGTAGACACCATGTCTCCGCCAATTCATCCTGAGATGCAACAGATTTTAAATAAACATCGGACGGTCTTTGACAAGCCTCGTGAGATTCCACCCTCGCGAGGGGAACATGATCATAGCATCACATTGGTTCCAGGGGCCCAACCCCCAAATGTGCGGCCATACAGATATCCGTTCACCCAAAAGAATGAAATAGAAAAAATCATCAAGGAATTGTTGGAAGCAGGTGTCATTCGTCCAAGCATTAGTTCTTATTCATCCCCAGTGGTCATGGTCCTCAAGAAAGATGGGGAGTGGCGGATGTGTCCCGACTTCAGGGCCCTCAATAAGTTAACAGTCAAAGATAAATTTCCCATCCCAGTGGTTGACGATTTGCTGGACGAACTCAATGGGGCTCAATTCTTCACTAAGTTGGATCTTCGCTCAGGCTATCACCAAATTCGCATGAAGGAAGTCGACATTCCCAAGACAACTTTCAGAACTCATGAAAGCCATTATGAGTTCCTCGTCATGCCATTTGGTCTCTGTAATGCCCCCTCTACTTTTCAGAGCCTTATGAATGACCTCCTCAAACCATATCTCAGAAAATTTGTCCTTGTCTTCTTCGATGACATCCTCATCTATAGTGGCACTTGGGCGGAACATCTTCAGCATGTAGATCTACTCTTGCAACTGCTCCGAACGCATAAATTATTTGTCAAGATGTCTAAGTGTTCGTTTGGCATGGACGAAGTTGAGTATTTGGGCCACATTGTGGGGCGTGAAGGTGTCAAGGTGGACCCCAAAAAGATCCAGGCAATGCAAGAATGGCCTCAACCTAAGACCTTGAAAAGCTTGAGAGGATTTTTGGGTCTCACAGGCTATTATTGTAAATTTGTCCACAACTATGGCCGCATAGCGAAGCCCCTAACGCAACTCCTAAAGAAAAATTCCTTCTTCTGGAACGAGGAAGCACAACAGGCATTTACCGCTCTCAAAACCGCCATGTGTTCCACTCCTGTCTTAGCACTACCGGACTTCACCAAATCATTTGTCATTGAATGTGATGCTTCGGGAATAGGTATTGGAGCAGTCTTAATGCAGGAAGGGCGACCATTGGCCTTCACCAGCCAACAACTAAGTGGGAAGAATCTGGGCCAATCTACCTACGAGAAGGAAATGATGGCCATCTTACATGCAGTCGAGACCTGGCGACCTTACTTGTTCGGGTGACATTTCCAAATCCGCACAGATCATCACAGTCTTAAATATTTTTTGGAGCAACGCCTATCTTCCCCACAACAAAATAAATGGTTAGCCAAAATGCTGGGATATGATTATGAGATCATTTACAAGAAAGGGAAAGACAACAGGGTAGCAGATGCATTGTCGCGCCAATTTGAGGAGGAAAGTACTCTGCTAGCAATTTCCCTCCCCATTCCCGACTGGATTGAAGAGGCTCGCAGGGAATGGTTTTCACATCCCGGGCTCTCCCAACTCATTTCTCAATTATAGGTAGATCCTAATTCCAGCAAGGGCTACTCGTGGCAGAATGATATTCTTCGCTACAAGGACAGAGTCGTAATATCGCCAACATCCACCCTCAAAAGTCGCATTTTGGCAGAATTGCACTCATCTCCCATTGCAGGACATTCGGGCTTTCAGAAGACGTATGCTCGCACGCACCAGAAGATCATTTTTTTGGGCCAGCATGAAACAGGACATCCTTACTTTCGTAGCAGAATGTGACGTCTGTCAACGCCACAAAGGGGAAACCGTCAACACACCAGGCACATTACAACCATTGCCCATTCCGGCGTCAATTTGGACAGAGGTCTCCATGGATTTCATTACAGGTCTTCCAAAGTCTGGGAACAAGTCAGTCATCATGGTGGTAGTGGACCGATTGTCGAAGTATGCTCATTTCTGCGCCCTACCCCACCCATTTACACCAACCTTGGTTGCTCAAACTTTCATGGATTAGATCTTCAAATTGCATGGCATGCCCACTTCTATTGTGTCCGACCGTGACCCAATATTCACCAGTAATTTTTGGCAGGAGCTCTTCAGAATACAAGGCACTCAACTCAAACTCAGTACTTCATATCATCCGCAAACATATGGTCAAACCGAAGCCGTCAACAAATGTCTAGAAACCTACCTTAGGTGTTTCACTTCAGAAAAGCGACACCTTTGGGTACAGTGGTTACCTCTGGCGGAGTGGTGGTATAACACCAACTATCATGCCACCACCAAAATGACTCCCTATGAAGCAGTCTATGGACAACTTCCGCCTTCCCCTACTTCTTATCTCACGGGGTGCTCCAAAGTACAAGCCGTGGATCAACTCCTACAACACCGCGCAACCATGCTTGCCCATCTGCGCGAGAATCTTCATCAAGCTCAGAACCGTATGAAGCAACAGGCTGACCAACATCGCTCAGAGCGCCAATTTCAAGAAGGGGATCAGGTCTTTTTGAGGCTGCAACCATATAAGCAAACATCACTCAAAGACAAGGGTTGTCAAAAGCTCTCCCCAAAATTCTACGGACAATACCAAGTACTTCAGCGCATTGGAGAAGTGGCTTACAAGTTGGCTTTGCCACCTACAGCAAAAATCCACCCAGTTTTCCATGTATCGTGCCTCAAGAAAGTGATTGGGAACAATTGCCGAGTTCAAACCAGTCTACCTGAATTGGACGAAGAAGGGTCAATCTGGCTTCAACCTGAACAGGTTCTAGACACACGAGACAAGCACCTGCGCGGCCGCATGATTAAGGAGGTCCTCGTCAAATGGAAAGACACCTCTCCGGAAGATGCAACTTGGGAACCAGCCACTATTCTTCAGCAGTTTCCGCAGCTTCAGCCTTGAGGACAAGGCTAGTCTTAAGGGGGAGGGCATGTTAGGGTCCCACCCTAACCCCCTTATTTATGTCTTGGGATCACGTCATAGTCAAGAGTCAATAAAGCCCATATTAATATTTGTAAGTGGTTAACCCGCAATTAATGACGGGACCACAGTGAGTTGCAAATGGGCGGAAGTATTAGATAGATGGTAAATGGGCGGTAGTATTAGATAGATGGTATTAATAAAACCCACGATATTGGCCCGTGGTATTGCATGTATGAGTTGTATATAAAGGATAGATACTCCCTGCGAGGAGCATCGTGTCTTGTTTGTAATCGAGCTCTGCTCTATTGGAGGTTGCCCCCTCGAAGAGGCTTGTGAACATTTCTCTCTGAATAATAAAATCATTGCTATTCTGTGCTCTGGGTATATTTTCTTCGCATATTTTGTGTTCTCGGTATCTTTTCTTCGCAAATTCTATGTTTGGGTATTACTTTGCAGGTTAAGAGCATAACAGCTGCCACCTATTCTGCTTCAGTTGTGGAATCTGTTGGAACTGATTGTTTGCGTGATCTCCAGGAGACAACTCCTAATCCAAGACTCATAGCATATCCTGAAGTAGATACCCCAGTTTCTTTGTCTCCATCGAAGTCTGAATCAGAGTATCCAATCAAGCTGAAGTCGTCCACCTGTGTATACTTGATTCCAAGGTCTTGAGTTCCCTTCAAGTACCTTAGAACTCTTTTTGCAGCAGACCAATGTCCCTCACAAGGCTTTTGCATGAACCTGGAGAGGGTTCCAACAGTAAATGAAATGTCTGGTCTAGTAGTAGTGAGGTAGATGAGACTTCCTACAAGCTGTCTATACTTTGTTGCATCCTCAAATTCCTTTCCTTCAATAGATGTGAGCTTTAAGTTTTGTTCCATTGGAGTAGAAAGAGGATTGCACTCTATCATGCCAAATCTGTTTAACAAATCTCCAATGTATTTCTTTTGAGAAAGAACTATGGATTTTGGATGTTGGGTTACTTCAATGCCAAGATAGTAATGAACATAACCCAAATCAGTCATTTCAAAACTTTTCCCTAATTCCTTCTTTATGGATGCAATGTAGCTTTCATTGTTCCCTGTCATTAAAAGATCATCTACATATACCACAAGATACACAACTGTTTTGCCAACTTTCTTGACAAATAAAGTTGCATCATCAAGATCAAAATGATTGAAGTTGAGTTTCAGAAGATGCTCAGTTAGTTTTTCATACCAGGCTCGCGGTGCTTGTTTGAGGCCATACAAGGACTTCACAAGTTTGCATACTTTATGTTCATGTCCTTTCATAGCAAATCCTTTAGGCTGGGACATAAAAACATTCTCTTTTAAATCTCCATTCAAGAATGCAGTTTTTACATCCATTTGATGGACTTTCCAACCGTTCTGAGCAGCTAGTGCAAAGAGTGTCCGGATGGTGGCCCATTTTGCTGTGGGGGAAAAAGTTTCCTCATAATCGACCCCTTCCTTCTGTGCAAAACCTTTTGCCACAAGCCTAGCTTTGTGCTTGTCAAGTGAGCCATCAGCTTTGTACTTGTTCTTGTAGACCCACTTGCAGCCAATTGGTTTGGTTCCAAATGGAGGATCAACCAGCTTCCAAGTGCCATTCTTTATGAGAGCATCATACTCCTTTTGCATCGCTTCTTTCCATTCATCATGAGAAGCAGCTTCTTTGAAGGAAGTTGGTTCAAAATATGTAGACAAGTTCAATTCACAATCATAAGTAACATCCATATCAACAGGTGAATTAGAGTCATCTACATCACCTCCATTTTGTCGGTTTGAATTTCTGGTTCCTGTTTTTCCAATTTCATCAGGATGAACACTTTCAAGTGTCTTTGTCAGCCACTTTGGGGGACCTTTCTGAGATGGTCCAGGCTGCTCTGTTGATTGAGTTGGGACTGAATCAAGATTGAGTCTCCCAATTCTATCAATTACATCACTTAAAGCATCATTCGTTGTTGGAGTTTCATGCAGGGGAGATTGTTCTTCAGAAGAAGATTCCACATGTTGATCTAGTATAGGAATCCCCCCTTCAAGATGTGGAATCTGATTATCAAATTCTTGAAATGATTTCGTTTTTGCGAATCTATCCAAGCGATCAAGTTGTCGCTCAACAACATTGTCAGATTTGGATGATTCAAGAAAAATGACATCTCTAGATACAACAAACTTTTTATTTACTTCATCATAGAGGCGGTATGCTTTAGAGGTGTTTGAATACCCCAGGAAGATACACTTACGACTTCTAGCACCAAGTTTGTTTCTATGTACCTTTGGTATCAAAGCATAACAAGTGGAACCAAAGATCCTAAGATGTTTTATCGAAGGAACATGTCCATACCACAATTCATAAGGAGTCTTGTTTCTTATAGCATTAGATGGACATCTATTCTTTATATATGCAGCACATAGAACAGCATCAGCCCAAAACATTATCTTTACATTTTTGAAGAAAAGCATGGATCGTACCATATTCAAGATTGTTCTATTCATTCTTTCAGCTACACCATTCTGTTGGGGATTATAAGGCACAGTTGTTTGATGTTTGATCCCATGTTGGCGAAGATAGTTTTCAAATTCATTTGATGTATATTCTTTTCCATTATCAGTGTGAATAGACCCAATATGAGATTGTGCATCATTTTCAATCCATTTATGAAAATTCTTGAATGTTTGAAAAGCATCAGATTTGTTCTTCAATAAATAAACCCAACACATTCTGGTGTAATCATCAATAAATGTCATGATATATTTATTTCCATTTGCAGAAGGAACAGGCATTGGACCACATAAATCTGAATGAATGAGTTCAAGCTTCCTATGTGCTCTTGAATGTGAATCATGAAAAGACTATTTGCTATGCTTTCCTAGAATGCAAGCATCACATTGCTTATGTTTCCTAGGAATTGTAGGCAAACCAGCAACACCATTTTTCTTCAATAAGCGGAGACTGTCATAGTTTAAATGTCCAAATCTAGCATGCCATAATAAACTTGATGGAAGTGTACCTTCTTCATGATGAGAAATATATGAGAAATGATGTGCATGAGCAGAGGTTCCTTGCAGTTTGAGAAGCCTTTCTTCTTCTATTCCCCTCATGACAAGTGAGTGGTTAGATGCTTTTCTTACCTCAAGCTTGCCATCAAACATATGAATGGAGTGACCTTGCTGGCGGATGTGGACCAAGGACAGCAAGTTTCTCTTGAGCTGTGGGAGATATAGAACATGATCCAGAAGAAAGTCTGGAAGACCAAGTAGTTTAAGCCTGATTGTGCCAAGCCCTGATGGCTTGATTTTTGACTGATCTGCAAAGTATACTGCTCCATCAACATTGTCAGTGAAATCTTCAAAAAAATCTTTCCTATGAGTCATATGACAGGTTGCTCCTGAATCAAGAAACCAATCATTTTTCGAAGAAGCAAGTGAAGCATTAAACAAATCTTCATTTACTCCAATGTTACATTGTGCCTCAATATAATGAGCGGATTCAGGTGCTTTACCTTTGTCTGTATCATCAGTTTTACCTTTCTGCTGGTTTCTTTTCTGCTCAATTTTGTCCCATGGTAGCTTGCATGTAGAAGCATCATGTGATCCATTTCGTTTGTAGCGAATGCAATGCAGATCTACTTTTTCTCCTTGAGAATGTTTGCCCCCCCTGCCTCTGAAGCATCTTCCTCTTCCTCTTCGTCCACCTCTTCCTCTTGTAGAATCTTGAGCAGGATGCTTTTCTTTATGAGCAAGGCAAACAGTCTCTTCAGAGGATTCAAGGATTGTCTTCTTTCCAAAGGCTTTCTCTCTTTCAGCAAACTTTTTCACAAGAGAGTCAAAGGTTATATCTTTAAGATTTCCATTTGCTTGTAAAGACTCAAGATAATTGGAGTAAGTAGGATAGAGTGCCTTGAGAAAAGCAATAAGAGGGATATCCGCTCAACCTTAGTGGATTTGATATCATGCATTATGGATTTTACTTCAGATGCAAGAGCAAGAGGATCATTATTTTTTAGTTCAAGAGTGAAGAGTTTAATCATGAGCTGAAAAAATTCAGTGGCAGAATGTGAGTCATAGAATTCTTTGAGCTTTTGTAAAGCTTCAAAGGCAGTTGAATATGATGAAATATGGCGACTTACTTCTTCATTTACAGATGCTGCGATTAATGCATATGCTTTGCTGTTCTTGTTATCCCAAATGACGAGCTCTTTGTCTGATGTAGGCTGTACTGGGTCATTGTCTCCTTCTCCGACACACACTCCCTTCCACAACTCATTGAAGATGAGGGTGTGTTTTATCATCCGGGACCATTCAGGATAGTTCTCCTTGCCAGTGAGAACTATCCCTACCATAGAGATGATTGAATGCATTCTGTAAAAAAATACTTCTGCTGAAAAAAATCCTTACGTTACAGCCTTATGCACTATATTTTCTTCAAATCCCTCTAATGTTTGATAGAAGCATCAGCATTTCATTGTACATATCACTTCAATATATCACTTTAATGCCCTTTTTTTTTTTACCATTCAAATGATAAAAAAACTGTGCAATACTACTATGTTTTGAATGATATATAAAACGCGCAATACCACAAATGCTTTGATATATAAACCACTTTGAAAACAGCGCAATACTTTGAATGATATACACTACGTAATACTTTGACTCAACTGCTCAACACTATACCAAAACCGCCATCATAAATATACACTGGAATTAAAATCAACTGCGCAACACTATACCAGAACCGCCATCATAAATATACACTGGAATTAAAATCAACTGCGCAACACTATACCAGAACCGCCATCATAAATATATACTGGAATTAAAATCAACGCTCTTGTCATTTATCGGCTCGGTGCTTGTTACGTTGAGCGGGGTTCTCTGCTTTTGCGCAAACAGGACAGCTGACATTTCTCCGCCAAAGGGGAGAATTTTCCACGGGCTAGATTGCGGGGATTAGCCGGGTCTGAAATTGGTCATTGCATTCGTGGGGAGTTGGAAAAAGATATTTGCTGTGAATGAATACGGTTTTTTGAAAGGGATCTACAGGGGTAGCACCCTTAAGAATAAGGGCAGGCGCGCATTCACAGAAGGAGACAGCGAGTTTCTAAGAAATTAGGAGGCCTTTGACTCCATGTGTAATTTCTCAACATTCACCTGATTTGTCGTCGTCTGCTTCTTGTTTCAATCGTGGGCATTCATTCGAGTAGGATCTCAGGCAGGACATCCATCTTTACGGCAGAAAATGGTTCCCCTGACCTTGTAGAGGGACAGCGTATTGGTGTCATTTGGTTGGGGCAATGGCTCATGTGGCAATGGGGACTTTCGGTTACAGCCTGCGTGGAGGCACCATAGCGTAGGTTTTGTTTAGAAAATGGTAGCAGCATAACAGTAGCAGTCTTGACAGAAAATGTCAGAATCTGGCATCAACGGATATATGGGCAACGTATTGCAGGGAGCAGGCTTTGTATGGAGCAGAGCGCAGGTTGTGGCAGACAGACAGGACACTCAGTCAGACAAGGGAGTTACAAGGCACAACAGCTAAAAATAGGAGCTGGCTCTGATACCATGTCAGGCCAGGCAGTAACTCTCCAAGGGCAGAAAAACTGATTCGTTTATTTCATTAGGTAGCTATTGTTATATACATGAATGTGACTGATCAGTTCATCTTCTTGATGACTGTTCACATTCCAAATTCACCCAATCGCAGAGGATTAGGTGTCAACAGATTAGTAAATTGCTCATTAATACTAATGATAAGTAATGACTTAATTTAAAATTTTAAAATTTTTCTTTTTCTTTTGTTTCTTTTTTAATTTTATTTGTTAAGTTAATTTTGCTTTAAATTCTATAAAATACGTTAGAATCACAAATTCAACTTTGTGAATTTTGCATAATTTTATTATTTGAGTGATTTTTATGACGAAATTTATTTGTACAGGTAAAACATTTTTTTTGGTTAGAGTTTCGTTTAAAAATGATATATATATATAGACACATATATATATAAACCGATCAATATTGGCAATTGCTTCGTTATCTTGATGTGAATTCCATTGTAGAATGTAGTCTCACGAGTATATTTTTCAAAGTAGGAAACCTATTGAAAATCTGAAATAGATATTTGACCGATCTTCGCTTTTTCCCATCACTGAGTGCAAACATACTTCAATGATATCAGCCATTAATACCATTAAGAGTCACTTCTTGCAAGTCAACATGTTTTAATGATATGCTCTATCTATCTACTGGGTAGAGGAACAAGAAAGGCCCATAATCAAGCGAGTGAGATAGCGTCCTCCTCGTAACTAAAGGGGTAGACAGCTCACCTGACTTCATTCCCTTCCTCATAATTATAGATTAGTTTAATAAGATTAGTTCCAAATGGCAGCAAGTCGCTGCTTGCTCTTATTCATTGTCCATCAATTGAGATTGTAAGGGTTAAAATTTAGCGATTGTTTCTAATATTTTAATGATTTTTAGGTTTAAATAATATCAACAAAAACACACTGTGTAATCCTGATGAATGAATATATACACATGTTTTATAAACATTATATTTGAGTTTAACGTTTTTTAAGTTGAAATAATATGAACAAAAACATATTGTGTAATCATGATGAATGAATATATACAAATGTTTTATAAACATTATATTTTAGTGTAATGTGGATGAATAAATGTATGTACATATATTTTATATAAATTATGTTTGATGTTAAGTATGTAGATGTGCAAAAAGATAATCAAACTACGTAAGTAAAAACACTTCTACATAGGGAGGATTGAAGAAATGAAGGAATATGTTTTTCATTATTTCAAAAATAGACTATTTATCATTTTTATTTATAGTAGCAAAAGAAGCTTTTAACAATAACTAGAAGATAAACATTGTGATGCAACAGATAAGATCACTACATCAGGTTACAAGTTTCAATGTTCTTTTATTGAAACTTTAAGTTTTAATGTTATTTTATTGGAGTTGTAACACTCCCCACACCCTAATCCGTGCTGCCCATAATAAAATCATAGAGGGGAAACATAAAGAAAACAAAAAATAAAGAATGGGTCGTGGAAACAAGGCCTACTAAGTTACCATGTACAACCTCTTATAAGTGGAGAAAATGAGAAAAATCCATAGGGAAAAACTCCTCCCCAAAAAGAAAGGAAAGAAGAGAAAAGATGAATGAGGAGATGAAGTAAGGAGAAATGACCCCCCAACAATAATTTCCTTCATTCTAAGCATCACTTGTAATTAAAGATATCTTGGTGATTCAAAGATTTGGTGTAGATATCCACAACTTTCTCTTGAGTAGGAACAACTCTAAACTAATAATGCCATCTTGAATAAATTGGCGAATGAAATGCATATGTTTCTCAATATTGTTGGTCCCTTGATGCTCCATTGGATTTTTGGAAATATGTATGGCGCTTTTGATTATCACACCAAAGAATAGCTAGATCATGACCTTGTTGAATGCCAAACTCAGTCAATAAATATCAAAACCAAAGAACTTCCTAACTAGTAAGAAATGCAATTCGATACTTAGCTTCTATAAAATATAATGCAATTGCTAATTGTTTCTTGCAAAACTAAGTAATATGAGTAGAACTAAGATGGAAAGAAAAACTGGATGTGGACTTCCAATCATAGCCTAGTTAGAATCTATCAAACCTAGAAGCTCATAAATACCAATAGTTTACAGAATGCCAAACTGGAAGTCCTCTAAATATACCATAGAAAATGCTTGAATTTATTATAATGACTCTCATGAGGATCTTGAGAGAATTGAGGGACCATCACAACTGCAAAAAAATGTCAGGTCAAGTGTGAGTGGAATAGAGTAGACTTGTTTTGTATCGAGATCAAAATAATATAGAAACATATTAAAATATAGTTCAATGACTTGATAATAATCCCCTTCAATGGGGAAACCTCCCTTTATATCACATAAATGAACAATTCTTGGATGATTCAAATGACAATACCTCCTTAGTATATATAGGAGTCTAAAGGGTCAAAATATAATTAGGGCTTACATAACAATAATAATATAAGGGCACAAAAATAGCAATAATGGGCTTCTATGGGGCACAAAAATAACAATATAGGGGCTACATTAGTATTATAGAGACCTAACAAGACTCTTAACCAATTTTCCATACAATACGAGATCCACCCATAATGAAGCGCAACTAGTGGTAAGAGTAACACCTAACTGAAAAGGAGTAGGTGCAGGTTTACAACTAGCCATGCCAATACACTGAAGTAAATGAAGAGCATATATTTTTTAATGATGCCTATCCCTTCCAAGACTGAAGAAACTGCAATCCAAGAAAGTAATTCACAAGGAAAATGTTGGTCATATCAAATTGTCTCATCAATTCTTCCTTGATACTCAGAATCATAGATCAAGAAGTCTTTGTGAGAATCAACTCATCCACATTTAGAACTAGAATCATAAGACCAAAGCCCTTCCTATGAGTGTAAACTATAGGATTAAAATGATAACGATTGAACTATGAAGAAAGAAGAAAAATATCCATCTTCACATACCAAGCTCTAGGAGATTGTTTGAGACCATATAATGACTATTGAGGCCTTCAAATTGGTGAAGAATCCTGCACAAAACTAGGAGGTTGTTCTATGTAAATATATTCATGTAGATCACCATGCAAAAAGGCACCTTTTACATCCATCTAGTATATTGGCCAACCTTGGGAAGTAACAAGAGAAAGAACAAGATGTATAGAATCCATCTTGGCAACAAAGGAAAAGGTCGCATAATAATCAATTCCTTCAACCTATGAAAAAAACTTGACCCACAAGACATGCCTTATGTTTGTCAATAGAACAATCTACTGCATATTTGCTTGTGTAGAGTCATTTGCAATGAAGAAACTTATGTACTTTGGGACGAGGAATGAGATCCCAAATGTGATGCTTCATCAAATAAGAATACTATTCTATCTTGGTAGCTTCCCACTCAATTATTCTAACAATGTCAAAAAATTGTTGTGGATCTTCTAAAATGGCATGACCTAAGAAAGAGATTCCATTTGACTATGGCTAATTAGAGGCAATATAGCAAAAATTAGTAGCTTCATGGCCATATTTATCAGGTAGCTTTCACTTATGAAATTTCCTCCTCAAATGTTGGTCTCAAACATTTGTTCCTGATTAGACTACTCAGGTTTAGGTGATGTTGATGTTATATTATCTTCTGGTGAAGGACAATCAACTAAACTTTCTTCATCTTCTATATCTACAAAAATATCAGCGTGAGTAGTACCATTATCAATAGTAATAGTTGAGGAAGGAGAAGAAGATGATGACAAATTGTCATGATCATCAAAATGGACATCTCACTTTGAAACAAGACTTCCTTAGAAGTAGGATCAAAGATCCTATATGCCTTCATCTCTTAACAATAACCATCAAAAATCAAAATTTGACTATTTTTTTTTCCGTTTCTTTATGCTTTTCACCTGGAATTAATGCCCAAGTTAGACTCCCAAATACTTTGAAAGAGAATATATTCAATCTTAATAGAGGTACAAGCTTCCACTAGAGTCATGTGTTGAACTACCTTATGAGACATATGATTTTGAATATAATTGGAAAAATCAACTACTTCAACCTAGAAAGAATATGCCATATTCTTAGACTTAATCATGCAATTGGCCATCTCCTTTACTGTTCAATTATTCCCTTCAGCAACATCATTTTGTTGATGGTTGTAGGGAACAAAGTGCTAATGTTGTATGCCTTATTCTCTATTAAACTCTTTGAATGCCAAATTCACATATTCGCCCCATTATTAATGCATAGTGTCTTGATGGAGAAAGAAGATCGCTTCTCAATAAAGGCTTTGGATGTCTTAAAATATTCAAAATACTTCACTATTTTACTTATGTACATAGTGGAATCATCAATAACTGTTATTGTGGACTTATCCCCTAAGAAAGAATGAGTTGGAAATGACATCAAATCACTATGCTCTAAATCAAGAGGTGTTGTAGCATATAAATCTTACCTTTTAGGAAAGGGATATTTGTGTTGTTTTCCAAGAGCACAAACCCCATTCATGCAAGAAACCTTTGACATGCAAAGAACCATATTCTGAGTGCATAATTGTTGCAAATATTTGTAGTTTAAATGTTCAAATATTTCATGTCAAAGCGTACTAAAATAATCAACATGAGCAATGAAACAAGAAGCTAAGGTGGGCTCAAAAATATCAGGCCCATCTCATCTAGAAGTGTGATCAACGTATCCAATAACAACAACAAATCCTAGGTCATTTAGCTTATGAATAATTAACTGATTGGGAGACAAATATATTATTTTCCCATCACCGGAGTAGCATATTTGATAGATTGATAATAAATTGGAAGAGATGTTAGGAACAAGGAGGACATTATTAATGCACCCATCAATGAATTGATGGTGTCTGGCCCCAAGACATCAAGATGAGTAAAGTCCAACTACAATATGTGAGATGTTGCTATTAGATGTAGTGGGAAGAAATTATTGACACAAAGTCATATTATGGTATGCACATGAATCAAGTATCCAGTTGTTAGTAGATCTATATAAATATTATGTTGGATAATTGGCATTGTATGGATGGCTAATTGCTGCAAGGGTGTTGGCATTGATGTCAACTGGGTTGGACTTGTTTGATATGCTTGATATTTCAATCTCAGGTGGAGTCTTATGGTTGCTATTATCTCTTGTAGAGAATCATCATAGTAGCAGGTTTAGTGGAGAAGCCATAAAATGATGACTATGGTGGTTGGGAGGCCTAGACGTTGGAGGATATTTTACCTTAAGAGATAAGCTCAAATACTCCCGAAATTAGGAAAGTTTGTTAGTGATCTAAAATATATTTCCAATGGTATGTGGAAGTCCATAAATGGCCTCTTGGATCAAAATTTATTGACTTCCGAAGTTAAGGTCTTAAAGTCCTCAGAAGGCTGAAATATCGAGGCACATGGCACCATATCGGGACCTCGGGAGGACAAAATATCAGAGGCCAGAGTCTCGAGGGTTTTGGAGTGTAGGCCATTAGAATATTGGAGCATAGGTCCATTAGAACATCAGAGGACAGAGAAGAAGGAACATTGAAACCTCGGAGCAGGCGAATATTGGAATATCAGAAGATCGAGGCCATTGAAACCTCAAAACTTCTTAACAATTAAATGTTTAGAAGTTATGATACAAGGACCTTCCGATATTGTTAAAAGTGACGAGGGATGAGGATCATGATTAACAAAGGTTTTTGCTGCAAAACTAAGGCTTGTCGAAACCCTTTCTCTCTCCTCTGGTAGGACACATGACAACATGTGATTAGCCTTGTGAAGTTGACATGGCAGTGACATCATCAAGACATGGTTGTATGGTGCACACGTGGGAGCTTGATTTGGGATTTTCAGTAACCTATTGTGGAAAATATGGGTGACACGTTTCACCACTAAGGAGATTCCATGTAGAGATGATGACTTTAGCATGACATCATCTCAGAGGTTGGAACATCGAAGGTTGGAATTTTGTCACCTCTTATTGAATCCTTTTTGAAAAAGTTCTGATCCAATGAAAGGGGGTTCGATGAGACTAGCATATGGTCATGAGAGACCCAAAGGACTAAGGCACAGAGCGAGGTCAACACCTAAGTGTTGAGTGATGCCACGTGGGATATATTTCGGAGGCTGGAGATTTTAGAACTCCTCCATAATTTAATTTAGAGGAAGTCCCAATATGAGGAGCTCCGATGTGGTGGCGCTTGGTTGAGGAGACTAAAGGAACCAAGGGAGGAGAGCAAACAACAAAGGGAGATTTTCCCCCAGCAGGATCTGAAGGCCTTAGCACCTGAAAAATAAGTTGTTGGTCACAACTCCTAGTCATATGAAAAAAAATAAGAATGTTGGTAAGCATGAAGGGGCTTGGACCATCAAGACCTCGCAATTTTATAACGTCACTTTTAATAAAAGTTACGATATTGGAAGCCTCATTATTGTTGTTCAGAGAAGAATGAGGACTCAGTCATAGTGCATGGTCCTATGGTTTGTGAAGAAAAGAGTGACTTAGCATAAGAGGTTGAAGGCCAATCAGAGCCCCGCGATTTTGTAATGTATTTTCTAATAAAAGTTACTAAATGTTGAAGCCTGGAAATTGCAACACAGAGATGTTGAAGGACAATTGAGTTGGCTTCCGAGTAAATGAGCACAGAATAGGTTAGTCGATGGATTCTATGGTGACTGTTGAAGGTAGGAGACCATGATAGAGAGGACCATGGTTACACAGGGAAGAGTGTTGGGACTAACTTAAGCCGAGAAAGATACTTGTGATCTTCTTGTGCACGTCTGAGTCTATTAAATGAAGAGAAAATAAGCCATCCTAATTTACTATCAAGCTCAAAGAGCCATGAATAAGCATGAGAGCCTTGGTTGAAGTGTGCAGTATTGATTGAGAATTAATTCACGACATGAAGAACCACACAATGAGTCAGTAAAGCACTCAGGTTCCCATATTCATAGTTCAATGAGGTAGCAAAATAGTAGTATCAGACGCAACAACAACATGGAGGAGCTATACAGAGGTACACTTGGCAAGTGTGGCAACAATTAGGAAAGGTAACATTAAGCAGTGTGTAGAAGATGAACAAAACTAATGATTTCCATTGAGAGAAGTGGGGGAAGAGAGTATAGTTGCAAAGCTGAAGAATGAGAGAGTAGAGTGTGTGTTTGAGTAGAGAAGCTAGCCCAAGTGTTGAACTGGAGTAGTGTGTTGCAAAGATGTTGTGGAAGAGAATGCAAAAGTGTAGAGAATAGGGAGCTGCTGAGTGAGGCCAAGAGAGACTGCAAAACAGTGAAGGATTGTGAAAAATGTAGTATTGAGAGCAGAAGTTAATTCTGTAATAAGCCAGTTTAGTTATTTTTTATATTTGTATGTGCCTCTTTTTTCAGTTTGAAAATTATATGAAAAGTATAATAGTGGCAAGAATAGGTGGTGTCCTGCATTCATAAGAGGTTGGTTAATTTCAGCAAGTAGGTTCTTGCTATCCTAAAGGGGTTTGTGCCTCCTATGAGTAGGTTCTCACAAACAAACTAATGTAATTAAGTAGGTTTTTAAGTTACATCATAACAACAAACATATTGGTGGTTTTTTCACTCTAGGTTTCCATGTGAAAATACTGGTGTCAATATGTGTATGTTGTTCATGTGATGGATTGTATGTACATATGAATGTTTCATCTTTCTGCTCATTTTCTTTATGTATGAATGCTCTCATAAGAATTAGACAATAGAAGAAAGAACTAAAAACATATTTAGTAAAAGTTTTAAGAACCTCACTATTACTGATTGACACCCCTATCAGTAATTCCTTATTCCAACTATCGGTATCAAAGTCAGCTCCTCCAGGAATAGTCAAACCACTGGAAGGTATATGCATAAGGAATAATTTCTAGGAAAGAGAATCAAGAGGTGTAATAAAGCAGAATATCATTCTTTGATGGTACAAACTACACCTTTTGGAAAGTAAGGATGGAAGTGTATCTTATGTCCCTGGGAGTAGATGTTTGGACTTCTGTACTAGTAGATTATAATGTCCCTGATGTTCTTCCCACTTATGCAGATGGTAAAAAAATGTTTTGAAATAATTCTAAAGCCAAGAATACCATTCTCTTTGGCCTTAGCCAATCATAACTTGTAAAATTTATGCACTATAAGTCTGCTAAGGAAGTGTGGGTGAAGCTTAATCAGAGTCATGAAGGAGATGACAAAGTCAAGCAGGCCAAACTTCAAACCTTTAGAATGAGGTTTGAAAGCTTAAAAATGAGTGAAGATGAAATCATAGCAGAATACTTCCTCAAAGTTGATGAAGTAACCAATATGATTAGAGGACTTGGTGAAGAAGTCAATGAAGATATGATTTTTCAAAAATTCTTAAGATCTCTGCTAATGAGATTTGGTGCCAAAATCTCGACTATTGAAGAGATGACAGATTTAAAGAATCTCAAGATGGATTAATTGCTTGGCACTCTCACAACTTATGATATGAGAGTAGGAAAAGAAAAGTTTGAACCTAAGTAAGTGGCATTCAAAGTGTCCAAGAAGGCCAAGGAGCACAAAGATCGTAAAGGTTTCTCCAGTATGAATCTGGTCAAGAGTTGGGTCAATTAACCAAGAAACTAAAGTGTAGCTAAGGAAAATATAAATGGAAGTTTCCTTTCAAATGTTTTGGTTGTGGAAGAGTTGGATATTTTTCGTCCAAATACCCTTACAAAGAAAAGGCTGAAAAGGAAGATGAGTAGAACTTTGGAAACAAGTTTCAGAAACACTAGAAGAATAAGTTCTATAAGAAAAAAGGGCTTTACTCCAAAGAGGATAGCTCAGCACTAGAGTCAGACATCGAAAACTCTTCAGAGGATGATTCAGATAAGTACTTACTTATGGAATTTGGAATAGACTCCAAGAACCAAAATATTATTGACTCTAAAGAGGAGGAAGAAGAAGAAGGAGTGGTGGACTTTGAAGGGGAACTCATCAGTGCTCTTGATGAGTTAAAGAAAGAAAGGAAAAATAATAAGCAGTTGAGAGAAAAACTAGAGGGTGTTGAAGAAGGTATGTACAACTATGATATTGAGGAGTTTGTTTATCAAAAGAAAAAACTTTAAGAAGCCATTAAAAGAAAAGTTAGTTTAGCTCTTCTACTAGAAGAAAAACAAGGAACATGTGAGAAAATACAAGAACGAAATAAGCAATTAAAACAAGAGTTGTTCAAGGTAAAGAAGGAAATGATGTTAAAAACATGAAAATATGAAATTATGTCCTTGAAAGTCAAGCTCGAAGAAGCTAAATGAAAAGAATAGGTCCTTCAAGATTTGATCCATGAATGGGAAGAGAACAGCCAGAGTCTTGAGGTAGAGACTATATCTATAAGAACGATTCTTGAGAAAATAAAGATTGATAAGGGAATAAATGAGAAATTTTCAAAAGGAACAAGAAAGCTAGATCAAATTCTAAGAAGACATAAATATTCAGGAAACAAAACAGGCTTTGGTTACGCTAGACTACATGAATCTTCTATGTAAAATATGAACTTCAGGTCTATAGGATTTGAGGAACCTCATAGAAATGCGAAGCTACATCAAGAGAGAATCAATGGAGAAAAAAAGGGAGCAAACCAGATAGGAGACATTCACTGGAATAATAACTTCATCTACCCCAAGAAACCACACTAGCGGAGGATGAATCAATCATCTAGATAACACAGGTACCTTCATGCACAAACTCATTGATTATAAAAGGATAAACGCTGAAAGAGATGAAAATTTCAGATATAATAAGTACCAAAGCTTTGGATCTCAAAACTCTATACTCAAAAATCAAAATGATTTCTCTCCCCTAATGAGAGATGTTGAATGTTTTAAATGTTATAATTTTTCTCACAAGGAAAGTGAGTGAAAAATAAGGATAAAGTATCGATCCAGGTCTCAGAACACTTTGCGGTCAATTATTCAAGAGGATAAGAAGAATTGGAAATCAAAATTTGGAAAGAACATGGAGTGTGGACTCGCTTTATCAGCACAAAATCAAGAAAACAGATGGTATGTGGATAGTGGCTTCTCCAAGCATATGACTAGGGATAAGAGTAAGTTTCTATCGCTAAAAGAAAAGGACAGAGGGAACAATGTCACGTTTAATAACAATGCTCCATCAAGAATTAAAGGAAAAGGCATAGTCTGTCTTGATCAAAGAAAAAAACACAAAATGTACTATATGTGGAAGGTCTCAAGAACAACTTTCTTAGTGTTAGCCATATGTGTTATAATGGATATGATGTGACCTTTTGATCCAAGGACTATGAGATCCACAATGTGAAGAATGGAAACCTGATGGGAAAAGCAATCAGAACTCCCAATAATGTATATGTGTTTGATGACTCCAAAGTAACATGTTATTTAATCAAGACAAATGAATCATGGTTGTGGCATAGGAGGATTGGCCATATGAATTTTGACAATTTAATAAAAGTCATCAGTTTGGGAGTTGTGAGACAATTACCAAGACTATCAAGAACTGATAACTCTATGTGAAAGTCATGTCAATTTCGAAAGGAGGCTAGGACACATTTCAAGTCAAAAGAGTTCTCCTCATCTAGACCACTGGAGCTAATTCACATAGATATTTGTGGCCAAATGAGAGAAAAAAACCCCAAAATGAGAAAGGTATTTCATGTTGCTCATTGACGAATTTACCAAGGCCACTTGGATTGTGCTCTTAAAAGAAAAGTCGGAGGCATTTAAGCATTTTTAAAAATTGAAAGCTCAAGTAGAAAATGAGAAAGACTTAAAGATAAAATTCTTAAGATCAGACAAAGGAGGAGAATACACTTTAATAAATTTTGAAGAATTTTGTGAAGAGTATGGCATTAGAAGGCAGTATCCAGTGGCTAAAACCCCACAAAAAAATGGAGAAGTAGAGAGAAATAATAGAACAATCCAGGAAATGGCTAGAGATATGTTGGATGAAGCAGATGTATCCCACATATTCTAGGGAGAAGCGACTCAAGAAGCAGTGTACCTATCAAACAAAACTCAACTATGGCCAAACAGTGATAAAACCCCTATGTGTTGTGGAAGGGAAGACCTAAATCAGTAAAACACTTTAGGGTCTTTGGGAGAAAATTCTTTATCAAAAGGAATGATAAAAATCTAGGAAAATTTGATTCACGTGCTAATGAGGGAATATTACTTGGGTACTCTGCTCGAAGCAAAGGATACAAGTGTTACAACAAACAGACAAAGAGGGTTGAAGATTGCATTGATGTAGTAATAGATGAAATTCCTTCACAAACCGGGTCCTCCCAAGGAACCGTGAACTCAGGTGGAGAAGAAAATTCACATATTGAAACCTCAGATAAAGAAGAAACATATTCAGATAATGAAGGCAAGGAAACAAGCACAACTCTAAGGCTGAAAACACCTTCCAGGTATGTACAGACTCGAACATCCTGAGAGTCGGATACTTAGATATCAAAGACATGGCGTTCAGACCAGGAGGAAACTTGTTGAAAGTTAAAATTATGTAAATCTTGCTCTTTTGTCTCAGACTGAACCTAAAAATATAAGTCAGGCAAGTGAGGACAAGTTCTAGGTGAGCGCTATGAATGAGGAACTTGATCAAATTGAAAAGAATAACACTTTGGAGCTTGTTCCAAGACCTAAAGAGAAAACCGTCATTGGAAACAAATTTGTTTTCAAAAATAAGCTAAATTAGCAAGATCAAGTAATTGGGAACAAGGCTCGATTTTTCTGCAAAGGGTATGCCCAGATAGAAGGAGTAGATTTCTAGGAAACATTTGCACTAATTGCAAGACTGGAAATTATCAGAATGTTTCTTGCATTTTCCAGTAACAAAAATATCAAGGTATATCAGATCGATGTAAAGTATGCATTTCTCAATGGAGATTTGGAAGAATAAGTTTATATTGAGCGGCCAGAAGGATTCAAGCTCACTGAAGATAAGGAGTTTTTGTGCAAACTAAAAAAGGCCCTGTATGGACTCAAATAAGCTCTGAGAGCTTGGCATGCAAGACTAGATTGATACCTTTTGCAACAGGGCTTTAAGAAAGGAAGTGTATATAACAATTTATACATCAATTCTAAAGGCGATCATCTGCTGATTGTAGTAATATACGTGGATGAAATAATCTTTGGCAACAACATGGAACAATTAGGACATCAATTTGCAAACAATATGCATAAAGAGTTCGAAATCTCCATGATTAGATAGTTTTCTTTCTTCTTGGGATTTCAAATTTCTTAGTCTCAGAATGGAGTGTTTATCTCTCAATCCAAGTACCTACGAGAAATTATGAAGAAGTTTGGCCTGGAAGATTGTAAGCCAGTTAGCACACCTATGGTTACAGGTTTCAAATTTTGTAAACAAGATGAAACACTACTAGTAAATCAAACTAAATACATATCCATGATAGGAAGCTTGATGTATCTCACATCTCTGCGACCAAACATCGTGCAAGCAGTGGGTCTTGTGGCCAGATTTCAGGCTTTCCCGCACGAAATTCATGTTATCGTTGTCAAAAGGATCTTTAAATATCTTTAACAAACAACAAATTTATGGATTATGGTATCCTAAGAGCAGAGAATTTAATTTGAAAGCGTACACTGAAGTTTATTGGGAAGGATGTATTGATGACAAGAAAAACACCTCGAGTGCAACATTCTTCTTAGGTAAATGCTTAGTGTCATGGGTGAGCAAGAAACAAGCCTTTGCCTATTTATCAAAAACGGAAGCAGAGTATATTACAACTGCCACATGTTGCTCACAAATCCTATGGATGAAGCAGACGTTGAAATGCTTAGTGTCATGGGTGAGCAAGAAACAAGCCTTTGCCTATTTATCAAAAATGGAAGCAGAGTATATTACAACTGCCACATGTTGCTCACAAATCCTATGGATGAAGCAGACCTTGAAGGACATTAAGCTAGAGTTGACTAATCATATTCCAATCATGTGTGATAATACTAGTGCCATCAACATCTCTAATAATCCAGTCATGCAGTCAAAGACAAAGCGTATCCCTATCAAGTTCCATTTCTAAAAGGAACTGGTTGCATCCAATGTTGTTAGACTTGAATATGTGGCCACTAAAGACCAAATTGCAGATATCTTCACTAAGATATTGGCAAGAGAACCCTTTTAATATCTAAGGCAATAGATAGGAGTTGTGATTCCTCCTCCCACATGACTCAATTTTGGTGTGTGTTGGTAGCTACTCAACATGAGGGATCAATTTAAAAGTAGGTTGCAATGGTTTAGGGGTAGTTCTCGAAATCATCCTTTGCCATTGATGCCAAAGGGGGAGAAAATTATTGTTGCATTGGAGAAGTCATCAACAAGTCCATGTATGTTTTCAGGGGGAGCTTATGTTGTTGTCATCAATGCCAAAGGGGGAGATTGTTGGATAGTTGGCATTATATGGATGGCTAGTGGCTACAAGTGTGTTGGCATTGATGTCAACTGGGCTAAACTTGTTTGATATGATTTATATGTCAATCTTAGGGGGAGTCCTATGGTTGTTTTTATCTCTTGTAAACAATCATCATAGTAGCAAACTTACTGGAGAAGACATAAAAAGATTACTATGGTGGTTAGGAGGACCAGAATTTGGAGGTGATTCTTCCATAAGAGATCAACTCAAATACCCCTATAATTAGGATAGTTAGTTCTCTAAAAGAGATTTCCAACAATACGTGGAAGTCCATAAATGGCTTCCTGGATCAAAAGTTATTGACTGTTGAAGTAAAGGTCTTGAAGTCCTCAGAAGGCTGAAATATCAAGCACATGGCAACATATCGGGACCTCTGGAGAAAAAATATCGAAGGTCGGAGTATTAGGTGTTTTGGAAAGTAGGCCATCGGAACCTCAGAGTATAGGGCCATTGGAGCATCGAAGGACAGAGAAGATGACACATTAGAACCTTGGAGCAGGAAGATATCGTAATATCGGAAGGTCGAGGCCATCAGAACCTCAAAACTTCTTAACAATTGACTTTTGAGAAGTTAAAATACATGGAGCTATGAATATTTTTAAAAAATGTTGAGGGATGTGGAGCATGATTAACAAAGGTTTTTACTACAAAACCAAGGCTTGACAAGACCCTTTATCTCTCCTCTAGTAGGACACATGGTAGCATGTGATTGGCCTTGTGAAGTTGACATGGAAGTGACGTCAACATGACGTAGCTGTATGGTGGACACATGGCAGTTTGATTCGATATTTTCAGTAACCTATTGGGGAAAATCTAGGTGACACGTGTCACCACGAAGGAGATGCCACATGGATATGATTACTTCAGCATGACATAATCTTGGACATTGGAACATGGGAGGTCAAAATTTTGTAAGCTCTTATTGAATCATTTTTGAAAAAAAATTGATCTGATGAAAGGGGGGTCTGATGAGACTAGAATATGTTCATGAGAGACTCAAAGGACTGAGGGCGCTGAGTGGGGTCAACACCTAAGTGCTAAGTGATACCACGTGGGATATATTTTGGAGGTTGGAGATTTTAGAACTCCTTTGTAATTGAATTAAGAGGAAGTCTCGATACGGGGAGCTCCGATGTGGTGGTGCTTGGTCGAGGAGACTAAAGGAACCAAGGGAGGAGAGCAGTCAACAAAGGAATATTGGCCCTAGTAGGATCTGAAGGCCTCAACACCTAAAAACTAAGTTGTTGGTCACAACTCCCAGTCATATGAAAAAAAGCAAGAAAGATCCTAAACATGAAGGTGCTCGGACCCTCGGGACCTCACAATTTCGTAACGTCACTTTTAATAAAAGTTACGGTATGGGAAGCCCTGATATTTTTGTTCAAAGGATAATTAAGCCTCATACATAATGTGTGGTCCTATAGTGTGTCAAGAAAAAAGGTGCTAAGCAGAATGGGTTAAAGGCAAATCGAAACCCTACAATTTCATAATGTATTTTCTAATAAAAGTTACGAAATGTTGAAGCCCTGAAATTGGAGCACATAGGTGTTGAAGGACAATTGAGTTGGAAGCCGACTAAATGAGCATAGAAGAGGTTGGTTGATGGAGTTTATGGCGACTCTTGAAGGAAGGATACCATGAAAGAGAGGACCATAGTTGCACAGGGAAGAGTGTTGGACCTACCTTACATTGAGAAAGCTACCTCTGATCTTCATGTGCTTGTTTGAGTGTATTAAATGAAGAGAAAAGAAGCCATCCCGAGGTAATGGCAAGCTCAGAGAGCCATGAATAAGCATGGGAGCCCTGGTTGAAGTGTGTGGTACTGACTGATAATTAATTCACAACATGAAGAACCACACAGTGAGTCAGTAAAGCACTTATGTGCCCATATTCAAAGTTTAATGAGGTAGCAGAATTGTAGCATCAGACGCAACAAAAACATGGAGGAGCTATACAAAGGAACACCCAGGAAGTGTGGAAATAGGAAAGAGAGGTAGCATTGAGCAGTGTGTAGCAGGTGAAAAAAACCAATGATTTCCATTGAGAGAAGTGGAGGAAGAGAGTATAGTTATAAGTGCTAAAGAACGAGAGAGTAGAGTGTGTGTGAGTAGATAACTTAGCCCAAGAGTTGAACTAGAGTAGTGTGTTACAGAGAACTGATGGAAGAGAACACAAAATTGGAGAGAATATGGAGTTGTTGCATGAGGCCAAGAGAGACTGCAGAATGGCAAAGGATTGAGAATAGTGGAGGATTACGAGCAAATGTTGATTTTGTAGTAAACCAGTTTGGTAATTTTTTATATTTGTATGTGCCTCTATTTTCAGTTTGAAAATTGTATGAAAATTGGAAGAGTGGAAATAATAGGTTGTGGCTTGCATTCATAACACGTCGGTGCCTCTCAATAAGTAGGTTCTCGCTATCCTAAGGGGGTTGGTACTTCCTGTGAGTGGGTTCTCACAAACAAACTGATGTAATTAAGTAGGTGCTTAATTTACATCATAACAACAAACCAATTGGTGGTTTTCCCCTCTAGTTTTCCACGTGAAAATACCGGTGTCAATATGTGTATGTTTCTCATGTGATGGATTGTATGTACATATGAATGTTTCATCTTTCTCCTCATTTGCTTTTTGTATGAATTCTATCAGAAGAATTAGATAGTAGAAGAAAGAACTAAAAACATATTCAGTAAAAGTTTTAAGAACCTCACTATTACTGATTCACCCCCCTCTTAGTAATTCCTTATTCCAATGAATTGAACTAATAAATCATGCTCCTTAGCTGTCGAAATATTATGCTTCTTCATGGCTTCATTTAAGACTTCCAACTTTTCCTAACAATTTGCTTCACTATGCCTAGATTTTTCAAAAAAAATACATGGTTCACTTGACTTCTTCTTGTTCTTCTTATTTGTCTTGGTGGATGATCCATTAGACTTGGAAGTTGGAGGGGAAGATTTAGTAGTCTACTAAGGCTTGGAAGGAGACTAAATTTCTTGAGAAGAATATGTCTTCTATTTGAACTTGGCTTTGTGCTTATCATTGGAGGTATGAGACTTTTTACAGAGATAAATGAACTAACAATAGTTATTAAGGCATTCTATCTAGTATGAGGTCCCAACTAGACCTCAGATGGTTTGGGGTAAAAGACCCATCTGAGTATTGGCCTTGTAAAAATGCTTGGTTTTTTATAGTGTTGTGAGATATGGATGATCATCACCATAAATAGGTTAAAATCCTTAGATACAACTATCTAAGTGAAAAAAGAAAATAGCCTCTCCTAACTAACAACTAAAAGATAGATAAGAATTAGGAAGTAGAAAGCAAAAAAGCACACAAATGCGTAATCAAGGAAACAATTTATTGATATCTAAGAAAAAAATGAATGCTTAAATTACTAAAAAAAAATCAAAATAGTTTAATAAGTACTCATTGATGAAAGGCATGGGAATGAAACAATAAAAATGTGAGAAGATACTATTTATTCCACACATTAGTCTATGATCTAGCAACAATACATCTAACAAAACACATACATAAAACAGATTGTTCAAGAATAGCTTGAAAAAATACACAATGCATGTAAGATTATGGCCTCAACAATGGAATTCAAGGCTTCTTAATATTATAATAGTGAATATAGCAATACCAACCTCCTAGCTTTAGTCTCTGAGATAACCCAAAAGTTTAAAATTCCCTAATACCAAGAGTTTTATAATATTTATGGACCAAGTTAGTAAATGCCTCCGTGATTATTGAACTTCTCTAGGGTCAGTTATAGCTCTTTAGTTTCCTGTGATTTACAAAAGGAAAATACTTTTTAAACTCTTAGAAATAAGGCTAACAATTATTACAATCTAATTGGATCTTCAATTGGGACCTTCATGATGTCCTAAAGATAAGCCACCAAACTTCATAGAATGATGCAATCATCTTAATTCTATTGGGTAGCAAGCTCTTCATGACTATGTGGCACTCTAAGGTGTTCTGGGATATAATTAGCACATATTTGTTCAATAAAACTAGGAATGAGTTTAGAACTATCTTATGCTTAGTAGGATCTATAAGATGTTTATTTAGGTTGGCCTTATTGTGCTTACTAGTGAATATACTAAAAGATAACTCCTTTGCATTCAAAAACTCCTTCAATTCTCTTCTCACTTCTTCACTAAAGGTGTCCCCTTCCTGGGTCCCAATTGATGAAAGATTATTCATTCTAATAATCCTTTCAACTAAGGAGTAATGTTGCTAATATTGTTCCACTCACTAGGCTATGTCCTAGTTTCTCATGTATCCTTAGATTTCATATGAGAGTGATAGAATGATATGTTAATTCTTGTGCGTTAATTCTAGGGACTTTTGTTGGGCCTTGAGGATATTATTTAGGCCACTGTTCAATCTAATTAATAGCATTCAATACCCCTTGCAGCTGAGTGTCTCGCTCCTTGGCTATCTCATGGGGGCTTCACTCAATGAAGCTCTGACATATCACGTGCATTCATGTCATACTAAACAATACCCTTATTTTGACTACATATTGGAAAATAAATCTAAAAATCACATTATTTAAACCCCTACCAATAAGAACCCAATACACCTTCCCAATTTAAAAAACTCCTACTTTTAATAGATATTGTAGGTATCCATTTTTTCATTTACAATTTTTATATCCCTTTATATTTTTTCATTAACTTTGAGGTCCATTTTTTATACCTGCCAATATAAAAACTGTTTACCCCCTCTTATATGCTCAATATATTATGTCATTTTTTCCTCAATATATATCCCCCAATATGAACACACATGGTATGATATTTCTCCCACAGTGAAGCCCTCGCGGGCTAGCTTCAATAGTGTTGCTAGTTAGATTGAAATTTATTGCATAATCTATAAGCATGGGTATACTTGTAAGACTCATGTACTTCTGAAGCACGTGAGTTGTAGTCTTCCACCTTGATGCTCACTTGTTTTGTAATATTTGTTTATGATTTTCAACAATTTCACTTATTTCTCTAGCTCAATTATATATGCATCTTTCTTATTCATTTTCTCTAGGAGATACCATACATTTGTCTTAATGGATCGAGAGAATGACATTCCTATTAAGGCCATGGAAAGGGGGTCCTTTCAAGTTTCAATAACTGTGGGCCTCTTAGTAGTAATATGTACTAGTGACAGGTGTGGTGTGACATATGTCTTCTTTGTATGCTCCATGATCCTATTCAAGTTGTGATCAAACCTGACCTTGTTCAAATTAACCACGTTCTTTCTCTTAGTTAGCATGATGCCCATTTTTGTCATAGGTAGGTGGCCTCTTATAATATCTAGAGCTATCAGTGACTTTGAGCCAATCTCCATAGTAGTTGAATGCTATTGATATTTTAGAGTTCTATTTCTTCTTTTTGATCCCAGAGGAATTCTTCCTTGGCTTTAGCCTCTGATTCATCCTACAATCTTTTATACTCTTCTTCCTTTCATTTTATTTCTTCCTCAACTCTTCTTCTTTTTTACATCTCTTTCTTTATTTTTTCCTCCTTCTATTTGAGGTTAAGCTCCTGAGTTTCTCTAGAATATTCTTGTGTTATCAGGGCTACCGCCCATTCTTGATTTATCTTTTCTTTTTCTTCTTTTCAAGCCTATTCTCGCTAAGTTGCTTGTTCTTGGGCTTATGACTCTTTTTTTCCTGTGTATTTTCTACTTTTATTTGGGTAGGATTGTGGCCTATTATTGAAATAACTTCTGTGAAATTCAGAGAATTCTTCTAATCTTTTTCTTCTTCCCAAGTATTTAAATAGTACTCCCTCTTGTACTTGCATAACCTATAACGATATTTTATTGTGAATCTTGGATCATAATTATGGAAAGTTATGTATGCAAAATGGAAAAGCTTCAGTGGATTTAAATCTTATTTTTCTCTCTTGATGTCCTTTAAATCATATGCTCCCTAGTCGAAAAGCATGTGTAGCGAGTGGTGCTTCTTCGTCCATGAGAGTGCTCCACCTACCCCTGTGTAAACCTATTTTCTTGAAGCACTACTTTGTCAACTACAAATTCGAGTAGTGGGTGGGGAGGTTTGGTTAATCCAAAGACTTTGATGTAGGTTCCATCCTAGTCTACAAAACAATCACCAACTAAGGGCACTACTTGTCTAGCCCTTTGAGTCATAAATAGAGTAATGCCATTTAATAAAGCCTCATACAAGGGAACTAGAAAATATTGGAAATTATTTGCATAGACCTACATGTAACGATCCTCCTATAGGATTTTGTAGTCAATATGGATATGCTCCGCAGGAGTTGTCCATATCTAATTGGTGGTTGGGAATGTCATCTTAGCATAGACTATGTGAACGCCATGAAAATTTAAGGTTGCTACCATTAATTGGGATTGTAATATTGTTTTCTATTTTTCCTCAGAGAGTTTCATAAAATGTTTTCCCGGTTGAATATCCTTCTCTTGATTGCTATAGTGTACATGAATGAAACCAATCCTTCAGGGAAAGTCTTAACATTGGGCTGACCATATAGTCAACACAACATGTCAACCACTAATTTAAATGGGGCTTAAACATATTCACAGGATATTCTTTGTTTTTTCTTGTTTTAAAAGTCCCTCTATTGGTCCACTATGTATTATGCAGTTATTTAGGAAAAATATTGAAGTTTGTCAACCAATCTTCATCTGGGCATACTTTTTTCTTGGGAAAATTATAGTATATTTTGATACCATAGGTTTTGAATGAAGAAATGGCTTCCCATGCCTTTTTTTTTATCATGGATTCTTCTAGTTTGGCATGTTTAACTAGCCATAATATAGCTTCAACAGATGGAAAAATATATGGATCGGTAACCAATTTTGGTAGCTATTATCTCTTAGTGACCTTTTTTGTCTCTAAATGTGAGTTTTATATAGGAATATTTTCTCTCTAAAACATCCTATATATCTCTAACCATGTGTATGTGGTGAATTTATGAATGAAATATGTATTTTCCCATAACTATGACCCAAAAGAGTTATCAGGTTCTTCTCCATTTGATGTCTGAACCAATATAGATTTCCATACCCATTTCTTGGACACATACATGGTTCTCATGCAAACCCAACAAAAGCAACCAGTACCCATTGTGTATATTAGCTTACAATGTAAGATGCAATGAATTGAGAGGTATGGATTTCAAGGCTAACTGTGCATGTGAAAGGTAGTAGGTTTCATTGGCGAGGAAAAGGAAAGGCTATTAGATACCTAACCTTGACCAATATGGCTAGTTATTCTCTCATTGAGAAGTTGATTGTGGTAATGGGAGAAGGAATAGGGTTTATGAGCAAGAAAAACTTGCTCGCATGCTCAAAATAAAAAATAGAAAATTGGTTAAGATTTTAACCCAAAAAACTAAGACGAGATTTGGGGGATAGCTCTAGACCTAAATCCTTGGGTGTTCTAGCAAGAAAAACCCTAGGCAATTGAGGGAAAAAATAATTGGGAGTTGGTAGGCCAACAAAAATATCTATTTGAATTTGCTACTATGGAAAAATAATGTAGAAGTGAAGAATAAATTGCTAGATGGCTTGGGCACAACTCTAGGGTTGAGTTCAATAAGCAAAGATAGTGAGCTAGCCAGTGCAGGGTTGAATGGCCTTCATTTCACTCTTAAACTGCTATTTGGGTTGACCAGAGGATTTTCTCATCTTTCCACAAGTTATATTATGTTTTACAAGTGCACACTAAGTTACTGGAAGGAAAAGGTCAAAGGGGAAGATCTTACAATGGTCCAAAGATTAATAAACTTCACTCAAAATCCACTCACTTGATTAAACATAATGTAAATAAATGATTTCAATAAGATAAAATGGTTCTTGGGAAAACATTTTTGTAAAAAATAAACATAACAAATAAAAATCAAGTTGAATATGCATGAATAGTCACTTACATGGGCTAAGATGGCTAAATCTAGTGCTCACTAGGATAGTTGAGGCGTAATACTTTGTCAATAAAGTGTTTTACCCTCCAAATCACAAAACATAATTGATGTGAGGAAGAGGGAGCATTATGAGTCCTTTTTAAAGAGATTTCATTGAGATTTTGTATATTAATTACTCAAGTAATTACTTCTTTAACTTGAATTTTACCTTTAGTTAACTCATTGTTACATAAGAAAAGCTTAAGGGAAAACCTTATAAGTGAGAGAAAAGCTTGAGATAGTCATCATGACTCTAGCTTGAGGCACAAGAGAGTTATAGAGCTACGTTAATTCATAGTGAGGCATTGTAGCAGTGGGTTAATTCCTAGTAGTGTTCCATAACACTCGATTGAGGCTTAGTTGAGAAAACATAGAGGCAGGTGTTGGAAACTAGGACAATGCTAAGGGGGGGGGTTGAATCTGTATTGCAGGAATTTTACCAATTTAAAACTTTATTTCACTTTGTGCAAGAACACTACCACACCATTTAGCACTTCAACAATTAATTGAAATAAGCATGACAAGAAACATTATCAAAAATCACAATGGAACACACAAAGAAAAAACAAATTCTTCAAAATTGCTCTTTAATAGCTTCACATGACAAGCTAAAAATTGTTGTTACAACTCTCTGGCTACAACTAGTAGGAAGCTTCAAATCTCTGATTTATCAGCTACAACTGAAAGGAGCTACAACCCCAAATATTTACCAGCAACTATTGGAAGGAGAACCAACCCCTGATCTGCAAGCTACAACTTGCTTGACACTCACTGATTCATCTTTCATCCATTTTCATACTAGAACCATGACTGTCCACTATGCCTTGAAAATAAAAATAAGTCTCCTTAATCACCAATACCTTCAACAATCTCTGATTACAGAGAATACAAGCAACTTCACCTCACACAAAATTCTCCACACACACTCATGTACAATTTTCTTACTCAAGCCTGCTTATAAATAATTTTGGCTTGATATTTTTGGCTTCCTTGCTTTTCTTGTATTGTTGCATGAAACCATATTTTTTTCCTTTGTCCTGTTTATTTTAGTCCTCTGACTATGTTCTCCAAGTTCTCAGACTTAACTAACCTATTTTGCAAGTTAAACCGAGTAATTTTGCTTATTTTTAGCATTCAGGCCTTTTAACATGTTTTAGTGGGCCTTTTCTATTTTTGGTTGTATTTAACTTTGGATTCGCTGACAAGACTGCCACTAAACTATCACTTTTTGAAGTTGTTGACTCATTTCACCGCTAGGTGAATCCGTTGCCAAAATAGTTGTCACTTGTTCATCCAAGGCCTTTGGTTATGGCCCGAACCCCTATAATATAGGCCCAAAGGCCTTTTAACAAATATTGTTGCCAATTATAACTGCGCTTCCAAATAGACCTTCACGACCCCTTTTTAACTAAAACTACTGCCAATACCACTGAATTTTCCCTTAGATCCTTTTGCTTGGCATTTGACCTGTTTTCCGCCATCAGACAATGCATTGTGATCTATGGCTTAGCCTTTGAGGTGCTTAACTTCTTTAATATATTTGTGGGCTTAATTCCTATGTAAACCTCTGTGTCCTTAGTATTTTGCTTCAAATGTCTTCGCACAGGCCCTTAGCCTATATCCCTTCTATCCAGGTGATTTATTTTGTGCCCTTTAGAAAAAACTTCTAGCCTATTGTTTGCAGGCTTAGTTGTCAGTAGGGTCTGCCCAACGCCCTCTCCATTGGTCATTGCTCTATTGTTGTCATTCACAATCGACGTGTCTTGACGCTTTCCTCCTAACACATTTTTTAGCTGTTCCTTATGATTATTTTGGGCTATGACCACTGCGATGATGTCATATTGATAATCTTATTGGAAACTTTCTCTCTCAATAAATGATACTTGATTGGAATATCCTTTGTCTTAGAGTGAAAAAATGGATACTTTGACATGTTGATTGCACTTATGTTGTCACAAATAATGGGAATAGGTTGATCATAGAACACTTGTACATCCTTCAAGGTTTGATTCATCCACAATATTTGAGTGCAACAAGAGGCTGTTGCAATATACTTTGCTTCAGTTGTAGATAAGGAAATGGAAACTTTGTTCTTGCTCAACCATGAAACTAGGCATTCTTCAAGAAAGAAATCACCACCACTCGTCACCTCTTTCAATAATCTACATCACTTGCCCAATCAACATCAAAATAAATAGTTAATGAAAAATCTTTACATCTAGGGTACCAAATCCCATAATCCATTGTTTCTCTGAGATATCTAAGAATCATCTTAGCTGCTAGTAGATTATTTTTTTTAGGAGTTGCTTGGAATCTTCCAACAATACCAACGACCTGCATTATGTCTAGTCTTGATGCTATCAGATACAAGAGGTTTCCAATGATGGATCTATATAAAGTATGGTTCACTGTTGGCGATTCATCCATCTTGCTAAGTTTGCAAATTGTCACTGTTGGAGTGGTCGCTAAAGAGCATTCTTCCTTGCCAAATTTCTTTAGCACTTCTTTGAGATACTTGCTTTGAGGGATAAAATTTCCTTTGGGAGTCTACACAATATGCAATCCAAGGAAGTAGGAAATCTCTCCAAGCATTGAAATCTCGAACTCATCCTTCATATCAGTTGCAAATTCATTGGTCAACAAATCTAAATCACAAGAAAAGTTAATGTCGTCAGAATGTATGACCACCACGACAATTTTTCCATCCTTTGCATTGCCAGATAAGTTTTTGTCAGTTGCACCTCTTTTGAATCCACACTTGAGCAGGTAATTGTCTATATTGGAATACCAAGTTCTATGGGCTTGCTTGAGACCATAAAATGCCTTCTTGAGTCTGCGAACATAATTCGGTTTCTCTATCAACTGAAAACCATCTCCATTCTCGATGTATACTTCCTCATGTAGTTCTCCATTGAGAAAGGCATATTTGACGTCAATCTGATAAATTTTGAATTTCTTGAAATAAGAAAAATTCCAAAAACATTATTATTAGCTCTAGTCTAGCAACAAGTTCAAAATTTTCATCAAAGTTTGTTGGGTATAGTATAGGGAATATTAATGGACCAACATTTAATTGTCAATCCGGGGGTTCGTGAACTTCAAGGCACAACACTGGAAATGCCAGAGAGAACCCCCAACAACCTGTAAATCAAATTCTAGTCCAACTGGCGCATCAATCTTAACAAATTAATTAAATCCTGCACTTCAAAGGAAACTTGAGAAATCATGAACACCAATCCTGCAATTCATAAACAATTGTAAACAAACACTAAAGGCATAAAACAAAACCTTAATTATTAATCGATTGAAAACAAGCCCAACCTTTTGACAATTTAAAGAGAAAACCCTTCTATTAAATCAATCTGAAAACTAATGCATAAAATCCCAACTCAATTTGTAAAAGAAAAGCACACTGATCAATTTGGGTATTGGCTACTTTACTCATTAATTTATCAAGCAAACTAATATTACAATTTTGTTCCTGTACTTTAGTTCTTGCACTGGGAAAACAGAGTAAGTTTATTTCTTGTCTTATATCAATTTTGTTTCCTGTACCGAAGAGATCTTATTCCTATACTGGGACAATCTCATTCCTGTACCAGAAAAAATCTGTTCCCAGATTAGAACAATTTGTTCATGTACTAGAACACTATGTTCCTGTACCAGAACTCTCTATTCCTATACTAGGACACTCTTTTCCTGTACCAGAATGCTATGTTCTTGTACTAGAATAAATCTACACTTGATAACCCTTCATTCCTTAATTCATAAATAAATATGCTTTGTTCATCAAGCATGAAATTGAAAAATGTAGAAGGAAAACTTAAATTGAGCAGCAACAGAAGAAATCCCAAATCAAATGCAAACTTTCAATTCAAAAAGATAAATTGCAAAGATTCATGGAAATTCTATCAGTTTAATGAACGATAAATTCTTACATTAAAATATAGAATCACTACTTAAAAGATCCTAAACTTGAACCCTCTCTAAATATTTATCACATTGTGGCACATACTCTGCAGATAAATGAATTTAGTCTTAATATATAAAAGCCTTTATCGCTCAATCCTAAATTCAGAAAACAACATCAATGATTCCTATACTTAAAACCCTAATTCACGATCATTTGTTTAAGGAAAAGGATATCATTTGAGCATCAGATCATACATAGAGAGATCAATACCATCACACAATTATCATTTATATTTCAATCAGAGTGTGCTTGCTACAAAAGAAATGAATATAGCTAAAATCACCGAAACATGCAACCATGACTATCATTCAGAAACGATTCAAGAAAACTTTCTCAGAAGAAAAGGACACATTGCGATGCTTCAGGAAAATAAATGAAAATGGTTGAAATGAAATGAATCACACTCAACACACACAAAAATCCCTCAGATCTTCAATCATGTGGTGAAAGAAATACAATCACAAGAGTTTTATCGAACCTGCATGCTCAACACGAAGAAATCAATCTTCTAACCAATCATTCCTATACCTAATACACACAACAATAAAATGGGGAGAACGAGCTAGTTTGGATGGGACCTAGCCAACCAGCTCATTTCCCTTTAAGGAAAACGTTTAGTCTATGAGAGCAAGATTAACATTATAGGAAATAGACAAAACAGATGCATAAACCTGGCATTGATACTTGTTATTAATTGAAATCTCAGGCCGTATACATCTAGAACTCAATAGTCCAGCTCCAAATCGATCCGAGGAAGGGGAAGACCCCCAACACTCAGCTCAACAGCATGAGAGTACAAAGAATGGTTTTATGTCCTCCCTACAAATCCATGATTTTGCTTTTATATAATTTACAATTACATGATAGGTTTTGAACAAGCCAAACCTTTGAAAACAAGGTGAGGGATTGAATCCCAACAACTTCCCATCAATAGGAGACCAGTACAACCATTGTCCCATTGAGAAAATGTAGATCCGGTATGAATTTTCCCTGAAATTGCCATGAAACTATAGGATTAAAAACATGTTGAGGACCATGCTCAAGAGAATAAGAATTAATCCAAGTATTGAAAGATGATAAGTTTTGAGTACCTTTAGTAATCCTGGCAGTGATGGGCAATGTTTTGTTGCATGAGCCTCTTCAAAAATTTTGCAAACTTTCAGGCTACTAAGTGGACACTTTCCAAGGAAGTGCTTCTTTCTACAGTTGGCGCAAAAGATCAACAGTGGTTCTTCATCCTTCTTTTGTTCTTCCTACAAATCATCCAATTTTGAAATCAAATATTTAATAATATTATTTTTATGTTCAAGAAAAATATTAAATTATGCACTTGTGAGTTCTTCATTGGATGATTTGTATATCTCTGCAGCAACATCAAAACTCCTCATTAGAATATTCCTCAAAATACCATTTTCCTATTCTCAACAAGCCAACTGGTGTATTCTGTCGGCACAATGGTAATACACACACACACACACACACACAGATATATATATATATATATATATATATATATATATATATATATATATATATATATATATATATATATATATATATATATATATAGATTGGGGGGGTTCTTACAGCACCCGAGAAATGAAAAACCTTAAAATAACCAAGATATGCAGGAAATAAATAAATTCAAAGAACAAAAACTTGCAAGAGAAACTAGGTGAAAATAAAACCAAACTGCAATAGGTCACCAAGGTCAATCCCCTAAGCACCTCCCCAGAAACGGCGCCAAAATGTTGGGTGTAGTATAGGGAATATTAATGGACCAACATTTAATTGTCAATCTGGGAGTTTGTGAACTTCGAGATGCAGCACTGGAAATGCCAGAGAGAACCCCCAACAACGTGTAAATCAAATTCTAGTCCAACTGGCACATCAATCTTAACAAAATAAATTAAATCCTGCACTTCAAAGGAAACTTGAGAAATCACAAACACCAATCCTACAATCCATCAACAATTGTAAACAAACCCTAAAGGCAAAATAGCAAACCTCAATTATTAATCGATTGAAAACAAACCCAAACTTTTGACAATTTAAAGAGAAAATGCTTCTATTAAATCAATATGAAAGCCAATGCTTAAAATCCCAACTCAATTTGTAAAATAAAAGCACATTGATCAATTTGGGTATTGGCTACTTTACTCATTAATTTATCAAACAAACTAAGATTACAATTTTGTTCCTGTACTTTAGTTCTTGCACTAAGAAAATAGAGTAATTTTATTTCTTGTGTTATATCAATTATGTTTCCTGTACGTGAGAGATATTATTCCTGTACTCGGATAGTCTCATTCCTATACCAGGAAAAATCCGTTCATGCACTAGAACACTCTATTCCTGTACTAGAACACTATGTTCCTATACCAGTGTTAGTGCCTAAATCTACCTCAGGCTGAGAAAGGTAGGATCTAGGATAACATCAAACCGCGCTTAACCTGGTAGCTAGCCCTACCAGGTCGGGAGAGGGCTCTCTCCTTATAAATCTCAGCAAAAGATGATCAATGAGGCTTGAGATGAATGATGTGAAAACTAATTTTAGGCTAGGTATGTGTGCAGAAGAGTTTGATTGAATTTAATGATGTTTTGTTGGCTTAAATGGAAAGGCAGATATGGGTCTGGGGAGTGAGGCTCAGTTTTGCAGAAATCTCTATGGGGCAAGGTAGGCAACTGATTTGGTACTTCAAATTGAATGAGATGGAGAGATTTTAGACATGTGAGGAGTTGAAGAGGGCAATAAAATCTCAGGGATCCTCTTCAAACAACTAAAAACATAAATAACTAAACAAACCCTAGGTAGAGCACTGCAATTCCAATGGATTCTACCTTTATCCTTGTTTGATTTAGTTAAGATGAAACAAAGAGAGATGATGGCATACATAAAACACATGTAAACTTACAATTATAGGAGGAAACATAATACCAAAGCAATATGCCACATGAATCCCATAAAGTGTTGCAAACCCTGGTCTATTCCTCAGCCAAACTGCTGAAATGTGTATACAATGAAGCTCCAAGCTTTCCCAAAAGTCCAACCATGCTAATAACTGAAAAATCACAAGATATAGGCAAAAAACAACTCATCCTAGCCTCTAGGGGTCGAGCTCATGAGTTTAGGAGTTGTTCCAACATATTCTAAATTGAGAACTAAAATGTAGGTAGTGGAACAACATGCCTCTAAAAACTAGGGAACTGCTTCATTCAGTTGCAAACTACCTTTTCATGGATGAATCTACCTCTATGAGTGAAAATTTAGCATAATTACATCAAAATCCATCAATTCATATTAAATTACATCATAAGTTTGACAATTAGAAGGAGAAAAGTCAAATTGTCAAGAAACTAGGCGAAAAACAGAGTATTTGTGGTCAAACTGAGCAAAATTCCTTCAATGTGCCGCGCTGATTTCCCTATGTGTAGCGCCTTTTTACAGCTACTTTTAGAGGCCTTCCCGGTGTCCAACGTTTCTCCAAGTGTGCTTGCTGGAAAGGTCTTCCTGTCTACTTTCCAAAACAAGTGGAATTTTTGAATTTGGCCTCTATTTGCCCCTCCAAAAATGAGTTCTTCCAACACTACTTCCTATGTGTCCAAAAAGGGGCAAAAAGGTCATTTTTGAGGTGTTTTTGACCTTTTTGGAAGCTCAAAACCTGTCAAAATTTCGTGGCCATTGGTAGGCATGCATATTTCTCCATGAAAAATACAAAAAAGCTAAGTTTTCCTCAAAAGGAGGTCTCCATCAAAAGCGAGCACCAGGTGGCGCGGCGCATCGGGCAGAAAAACCTGTTTTTTAGGCCAAAAATTTCAAAATTGCAAAAAGTGTCCCAAATTTTTTGAAATTTGGGCTGAGTGTCCTCCATTAAGTACTATGTTGGGCCAAGGAAGCCTCAGCCAAGATCTGAAGTCTATCTTGCTCTTTTCGCTTCCTTGATGCTTTCTTCAACTTGGCCTTCAAGTTCCTGATTCGTGCATTGCAACTTTTGTTTCTCGCCAAGTAATGGTAGGCCATGTGCCTCAACATAGTTTTCTCCCTGTTGGCCTTCTCTAGCAACTTTTCTAAGTGGATATTTGTCCTCTCAAGCCAAGACTCACGATCAGCATTGATTTCTTGTTCAAGTGGTGTGAGCTTCACTTTCCTCCTCTTAGCAACTTGTCGATTTTCTCGTATGTTTTGTAGCTCCATAATGGTTTGTTGATCCTCTAGTTGTTCGTTTCTTTGCTCCAAATATTTTATTATCCACTTGGCTTTTTCTAGGTTGAGGGAAAAATAATTAATGTCCGCCTGTTGCTCCTGAATGATCTCCTTGAGCTTTGAGCTTTGTGGGCCCAAATCGGTGTCATCATCCTGAATGAGAATGAAATCTGTCTCTTGCCCTCCTGAAGGCCCCTCATCATGTAATGGCCGCTTGCCCTTGTCCTGAACCTGCTCTGCTGATAGAGGAAGCGAGACCCCTTCCACCCCGAGTGGAGATAATACTCGCTTTGCTACTGCAAACAACCTTCTAGTGCCCTTTTGGTAGGTGACAAACACTGGCACACTAGTAGTTTGTGTCTCATGAATCTCCTGTTGATGTGAAGGTCCACCTGTCTCATGAAAAGCTGCTGGAGGTACTTGAGGACCTGTGAAGACCTCATGTGAAATGAAATCCTCCCATGAGATGTTTTGTAAACCAAGCTGATGCAAGACCACAATTTTAATTAGTGCAAAATGATATATGTTGTTATATTGCTGCTGAGGAGTCTTCCTATGCACTAAGGTGGTCATCTTCTCAATGTTCCGGTAAATAAAGTAGGGGAGATTCATCATTCCAACCCTAGTAAAGTGCATCAACAATCTGATATGATAGGCATACAGGCGAGAAAACTGGCGTTCACAACTGAAATATTTTATTATGAGTTTCATCAAGGGAGCATATGAGTCTTTCAGATACCAGAAGGGAAAAACTCTGCTGAGATGTCTCTGATAACTAGCCTTGATGTAAGGCTCATAATGTTCTCTGTCAATCTGCTGCCTTTTATTCCACTGCTCACCGACATTTGGAATGATAGTTGTTAGAGAAATAGACTCTGGTGTCAAGGTGAATGTCACACCTGCTAGAGTGACTTGGCCATTATGAAGATGGAGCACAAACAACCTGGCCAACTCATGATGGTACTGGACTCTCTCTACCATCTCACAGAACTGATAACAGGATTGGTGTTGAAATCATGTGACAGCAAGAGGGCAGGTGTACAGCTCGGCAAGTGAAGTAGGCTCCTCTCATATATTTTTACCACCCTTGTGAGGTCTCCTTGGTGCATGCATTTCTCTAGAAGAATCATTGTGTGTCTCCTCATCTCGGTCATAGGAAGGATCAGACTCCATGTCTACCAATGTTTGAGCTTTCTTAGATGAGTATGAAGAGATTTATGGTGTCTTAAGTTTTGCTGCCAAATGTATGAGAATGTATGAGGGACTGTGGAGGGAGAGGGTATGAGGGGTTTTGGGAATGTTGTTGACAGGATTTTGGGGAATAGGGGGTTTAGGGACAGTAAGTAGGCTTTGGGATAGCAATTAGGGTTTAGGAATTTGTAACTAGGGTTTGGGATAGTGGGAGTTAGGGATATGGGGTTAGTGAATTTAGGGATATGGGGATTAGGGAATGAGTTGATGAAACTGGAAAATAAATGAGGGAATCAAAGAGTGAGGGAGTGATGGAGTGGACTTGGTAGCAAAAACACAAATTGTAAACCCTAAGCAATTTTTTTTGAGCAAAAATTGCAAAAAGGTAGGGTTTCAAGTTTATCTCATTAAATCACCATAAACTTTAAGAGAAACTCATTCACTGGCAGTGGAAGAAGGCTTGACTTACTTGAACAGGTGGAAATTGAGCAAATTTGGTAGTTTGAATGAGTTTGTGGGTGAAATCGGGCTTGAAGCCCTATGCGTCGCGCCACAAACCCAACGCGCCGCGCCACTTCAATGTGTCGCGCCTGTGTATTTTTTCCACTGTGGAGGGCAGCCCAATGCGTTGCGCCGTGCCCATGACTCAATGCGCCGCGCCCCTGAAACTTGCTCAAATTGCTGCAGTTTTGCTCTTTTCTTTCAACTCGATTGTTCTCTTTGTTCACTCCTTCTTCTTTGGATGCAATTGAGCTCTTTAAACATATAAAATGGTTTATATACAAAAGATTTTAATTTTTCACTCATAAAAACCCACTTTTGTAATGTTTGCATTTGACTTGCTTTCTAAACTCTGTTTTTGGGCAGTTTGCTTTATTTTTTCCTTTGATGAACTGAATGATTTGATTTTTTATTTTCCTTGCAGGTGATGGAGATGTTGAATCTTGACAAGGTGACCAGGGTTGCCACTGAAGCTATTACATATGAAAAAACTGAAATTACATCAAATTTATACATGAAAACATAAAAAACTCTGTTATTCCTTTTGAGGAAAAATCAGTCTCTGAGCATGTGATTATGGAATTTATTGTTACTGGAACTTTATTTGACTTCCTCATGCGCCTGCTGACCGTTATAGAGCATTTTGAAGACCTTTTTGACGAAACCCTAGACCTAATGAGACCGAAAACCCTAAAAATGACTTTTGTAGATTTAAAGCCAAAATTTGACTGCAGATGATCTAGATGAATGAAAATGGGCCAACAGGTAAAGGACATGAGGGAAAATGTACAAGAAGCCACTACCATCAGATGATCCAAGATAATTTGATCACTGATGGAAGGATGAAGATACCGACACTAACAACTAGAACGTTTTGTTCGTGTACAATGACACTATATTCCTATACCAGAACGCTTTGTTCCTGTACTAGAAAAAATCTACACTCGATAACCCTTCATTTCTTAATTCATAAATCAATACGCTATGTTCATCAAGCATGAAATTGAGAAATGCAGAGGGAAAACTTAACTTGATCAGCAATGGAAGAAATCCCAAATCAAATGCAAACTTTCAGTTCAAAAAGATAAATTGTGAAGATTCATGGTGTTATGAAACTAGCTCAAGAAAAGATAGAAAAGATAGATCAATGCCTTAGAATTCAGCCTCTTCGAGGGGGCAACCTCCTTTACATTACATAAATGAACAATTCTTGGATGATTCAAATGACAAAACCTCCTTTCTATATATAGGAGTCTAAGGAGTCACAATATAATCCAGCCGACCTAACAATAATAATATAAAGCCAACAAAATAACAATAGAGGGATTCTATGGGGAACAGGAATAACAATATGGGGGCAATAGGGGCACAACAATATTAATAAGGGGTATAACTACAATAGTAATGGGGTAATCACTAGTATTATAGGGACCCAACATGCCCCTGTCCTTCAAAAAAGTGTTGTCCTCAACGCTTGAGTAGTTCTGGATACTTCTGCATAAAATTTTCATCCTCCCATGTGGAATCTTCAGTGGATAAGTTCTTCCACTTGATAAGATACTTTGAAATTGATCGATTTCATAGCTGTCGAGTTCTTGTTTCTGTGATTGCTTTCGGTTCCAATATAATTTTTCCTTCCTCGTCAAGTTCTGGCAATATTGTTAGAACTGGGAGCTTGTCGCCTATAACCTTCTTTAAACATGAAACATGGAAAACTGGGTGCAATCGAGAAGCTGCAGGAAGCTCCAATTTGTATGCCACAGTACCAATCTTTTGCAACACCTTGTACGGACCATAATACTTTGGTGATAATTTATTATCCTTCTTAGCTTGCTTGAGGGACATTTGCTTATATGGTTGTAGCCGTAGGAATACCCAATCACCTACATCAAAACTTCTTTCACTGCGATGTTGATCTGCCTGTTGTTTCATTCTATTCTGTGCCAACACAAGGTTATCCTTTAAGAGTTGGAGGACTTGTTGTTGATGGTCAATGTGATGTTCCACTGCTTGAACCTTAGAATTTTCTCTTAAATATGATGTGATGGATGGTGGTTGATACCCATAAAGTGCCATAAATGGGGTCATTTTTGTTGCTATATGGAAGGAAGTGTTATACCACCATTCAGCCAGAGGCAACCATTTGACCCATTGTGTCTGTTTATCAGATACAAAGAAACGAAGATATCCTTCCAAACATTTATTTACTATCTCAGTTTGCCCATCATATTGAGGATGATAAGATGAGCTATGAGCTAACTGAGTATCAAGACAATAAAATAATTCTGTCCAAAAATTTCCAGTGAAAATGGGATCTTTGTCACTTACAATAATCTTTGGGTTTCCATGTAGCTTTTGAATTGTTTCCATAAATGCAGTAGAAACTGTACTGGCTTTAAATGGATGTGATAATGCACAAAAGTGTGCATACTTGGTAAGTCTGTCAACTACCACCATGATGACACTCTTTCCATCAGACTTGGGTAAACCTGTGATAAAATCCATTGAAACCTCCTCCCAACGTTGGCTTGGAATGGATAAAGGTTGTAATAGACCCGATGTCTTAATTGTTTCAACTTTATTTTGTTGGCAAACCAAACATTCCACCACAAACTTTTGAATATCTGATTTAAGGTCATCCCAAAAAAATTCCTTCTTAACCTTGTGGTAAGTTTTTAGAAATCCTGAGTGCCCTCCTAAGGGAGAAGTGTGCAATTCCATAAGAATCTTTTGTTTTAGCTGGGAATTCTTACAGAGGTATAAGCGATCTTTGTACCATAACGAATCATTTTGCCAGCTAAATGTATCAGACGTATTGGAATCTTGTTGTAACTTTCGAATAAGTGCCCACACTTCTTCATCATTCTTCCATTCCTCCCTTGCTTCATTTATCCAATCTGGTTGGATAATAAAAATGGCACACAACAACGCTTCTACATCCCCATCCTTTCTTGAGAGTGCATCTGCCACCACATTTTGCTTCCCTTTTTTGTAGATGATTTCAAAGTCATAACCCAACATCTTTGTGACCCACTTTTGTTGCTCTTCAGAGGATAATCTTTGTTCTAAAAAGTATTTAAGGCTATCATGATCCGTTTTTACCTTGAAGTGTCTTCCCATTAGGTAGGGTCGCCATTTTTTAAGTGCATGGAGTATTGCCAACATTTCCTTCTCATAAATAGCTTTGCTTAAAAACTTTCCCTTGATTGGACGACTTTCAAAAGCAATGGGTCTTTCATCTTGCATTAGAATAGCACCAATTCCATTTCCTGAAGCATCACATTCCACAATAAAGGTTTTTGTGAAGTCCGGTGTAGCTAAGACCGGTGCTTGGCACATTGCCTCTTTAAGATGTTCAAAGGCCTTTGTTGCTTCCGGAGTCCATGAAAATGCATCTTTCTTCAATAATGTTGTTAGAGGTGCTGCTATTCTCCCATAATTCTTAACAAACTTGCGATAATACCCTGTCAACCCGAGAAATCCTCGCAGATGCTTTATGGATGTGGGGATTTTCCATTCCTTAATGGCTTTAATTTTCTAGGGTCTACCTTAACTCCTTCATGAGATACAATATGACCCAGATATTCCACCTCCTGGACTCCAAAGAAACATTTGGATCTTTTTGCATATAATTGTTTCTCCTCCAATAGTTGTAGCACCCTGTCAACATGTTCAACATGATCCTTCCAAGACTTGTTGTAGATTAGTATATCATCAAAAAATACTAACACAAATTTTCTAAGGAATGGTTTGAAAATTGAATTCATCAAACCTTGAAATGTTGAAGGTGCATTGGTAAGGCCAAAAGGCATGACCAAAAATTCATAATGACCCTCATGAGTTCTAAATGCTATTTTCGAAATGTCTTCAGTCTTCATTCTGATTTGATGATATCCTGAACGAAGATCCAACTTGGTGAAGTAAATTGATCCATGCAATTCATCCAGTAATTCATCAATGACAGGAATGGGGAACTTATCTTTAATAGTGAGCTTGTTGAGCTCCCTATAATCCGAACACATGCGCCATGATCCATCCTTCTTGTGCACCAATACTACTGGAGCAGAGAAAGAACTTTGACTCGGTTGAATTATACCAGCCTCTAGCATTTCTGCAACCATACGTTCAATTTCACTCTTTTGGACATAGGGATATCTGTACGGCCTGATGTTTGGAGGAACACTTCCTGGAATCAGATGAATAGCATGATCATGATCACGCATAGGTGGGAGACCTTTGGGAGTCTCAAATACCTTGGAATGATTGTCCAGGACTTTTTGGAGATCTGGAGAAATAGATGATTCCGATGTGGAAACATCTAGCGAACATAATTGTGCAATTACACCTCTTTGCTCCTTTTTTAGAAGCTTTGTCATACCATTAGAGCTGATTATCTTTCCTGGTTTCCCTGCAATACCCCTTAATTCAACTTCCTTTCCTTCCATAGAAAAATTGATGAAAAGTTCTTGAAAATTAAAAGCTATTGTACCCAAGGATTGTAGCCATTGGACTCCTAGTACAACATCAGCACCTCCCATTGGAATGGAAAGCATTGGGCTAGTCAATACATATTCTCCCATGGATAGCTTGATATTATGGCACTTTCCAGAGCAATTTATTGTTCCTCCATTTGCAATCATCACTTGACACTCTGGTGCTGGATATAGGAAGCAATTCAATTCTTTTGCTACCTTACAATGAATAAAATTGTGGGTGCTTCCTGAATCAATCAACACTATTACCTTTTTCTTCTTGATTTGTCCTTCTATCTTGATGGTTTGAGGAGTGGTAATTCCCGCCAATGCATTACAAGATATGGTCGGATTTATTTGTTCTTCATCTAGGCTTTGTTCCTGGAGTATATCCTCTTCTTTTGACCTTTCTTGCTCCTTTTCTTCTTCCTCTTCACAATCTATGTAGAATAATTTCTTCTCAGCACACTTATGACCTTTAGTGTATTTGCTATCACAACTGTAACAAAGCCCTTTTGCTCTTTTTTCTTCCAATTGTTGTGGTGTCAACCTTATAGGTTGTGGAAGACTAGGGGCAACAACACTTCCGTCTTTATAGTTGTGAGTGGTATGCTTCCTGGTTGCCATAATTTTGCTTTCCATTTTTCTTGCTAACCTGAATGCCTTCTCTAATGAATCAGGTTCCCAAAGGCGAACATCATGTTGGATATTATCCTTTAAAGACCCTATGAACACATCAATCCTATGCTCCTTGGAATATCTTTTACCCTTATGTTCAATTTTTGGAACTCCTCAATGTGCTCCATTATTGAACCCTTTTGTTTGAGACTTATCAATTGGCTAAAAAAAGTGTTGCTTTTTGTATCCTCATAATGTGCTATCAATTCTTCCGTAAAAATTTCCCAAGTGATAAATTGTTTACGAGAGCAAAGCCATTGATACCATACAAACTGATTTGGTTCCAAATATAAAGTTTCCATACGTACCTTTTGTGTGTTTTGCACATTATTGAGATCGAAGAATTGCTCCATCTGTAATATCCATGTTGCGGGATCCTTGCCATCAAACTTCCTCATATCGATTTTTGGAATATGGTGGGTTTTCGATCCAACATTAGAGTCTATGGAATCATGATTAACATTTCTTTTGTTCTCATCATGAGTTTCCTTTACTACCCTTTCACCATTAGTGACCCTTTCTTGTAGCAACTTCTTCAATTCTTCCATGTCTGTCTTCAAATCTATCTTCAAATCGTCCATCTTAGCTTCTACGCCTTTCTTTAAACAATCCATCTTAGCTTCTACGCCTTTCTTTAAACCATCCATCTTAGCTTCTACATCTTTCTTTAAACCATCCATCTTAGATTCTGTTCCTTTTTGTGCAAGTGACACTTGTTGCACTTGGTCTCGTAATTTTGCTATATCATGTTGCATTTCTTCCTCTTCTTCATAAGTCATGCTAGAGCTTTTAGGTTTCTTACTAGGTGTTTGAATTTTCTTTCCTCGGGGCATCAATTACTGATAATAATGCTTTAATATTCCCTTTGAATTCCTTCAAACCAAGCTTACGCAAAAATTTAAAAAAAAACTACACACCGTTTTTCACTTTGTAGAAGCCTGATATTGAATCTGATGTATCTCTGTAATTTCGAATCATCCAGTTCTAAAATTGTAAACTGTAGTAGCCTTCTATGTCCTCTTTCCAATGCCACTAGTCTGATCCAAATTGGATTCTCCAAGAAAGAGTTATGCACAATCTCCCGCAGTGACCTGATTATAGACTAGTTCAGTAGAGTGAACTTGTATGAAGTGCCACGTGTCACTGTTTCGACCTTTGACTCTGAAAAATATATACAAGAAAACTACAGTCTGTCCTCTTTCTGTACCTTCTTACGAAATTTCAATCCGATGCTCAGAAAGAAAGTTATGATGATTTTCCCCAGGTCACCTGTTTGGAATGTAATTCAGGAGTCTGCAAAAAGACCAACTTCCTCAGATCATATCTCCGTAAATATAGCGCGAAAAGCTCTGAAATTTGGACCCGAGGTTCAGCGTGATTTCTTCTAAAATGGTTTTTTTTTGCAACTTCTGAAACGTCGCAGAAAAAAAGTTATAGCGAAAATTCCACGATGACCTGTTTGGAACAGCGAAACCCTAAAATCCAAAGCTCTGATACCAAATGTTATGAAACCAACTCAAGAAAAGATAGAAAAGATAGATCAACGCCTTAGAATTCAGCCTCTTCGAGGGGGCAACCTCCTTTACATTACATAAATGAACAATTCTTGGATGATTCGAATGACAAAACCTCCTTTATATATATAGGAGTCTAAGGAGTCACAATATAATCCAGCCAACCTAACAATAATAATATAAAGCCACAAAAATAACAATAGAGGGATTCTATGGGGCACAGTAATAACAATATGGGGGCAATAGGGGCACAACAATATTAATAAGGGGTATAACTACAATAGTAATGGGGTAATCACTAGTATTATATGGACCCAACACATGGAAATTCTATCAGTTTAATGAATGATAAATTCTTGCGTTAAAATAGAGAATCACTACTTAAAATATCGCAAACTTGAACCCTGTCAGAATATTTATCACAGTGTGGCACATACTCTGCAGATAAATGTATTTAGTCTTAATACATAAAATCCTTTATCCCTCGGTCCTAAATTCAGAAAACAACATCAATGATTCATGTACTTAAAACCCTGATTCATGATCATTTGTTTAAGGAAAAGGATATCATTTGAGCATTAGATCATACGCAGAGAGATAAATACCATCACATAGTTATCATTTATATTTCAATCAGAGTGTGCTTGCTACAAAAGAAATGAATATTTAAATGAAGCTTAAATCACTAGAACATGCAACCCTGATTATCATTCAGAAACAATTCAAGAAAAATTTCTCAGAAGAAAAGGACGCATTGTGATGCTTCAGGAAAATAAATGAAAATTCTTGAACTAAAATGAATCACACTTAACACACACAAAAATCCCTCAGATCTGAGATCATGCAGTGAAAGAAATACAATCACAAGAATTTTATCAAACCTGCATGCTCAACACAAAGAAATCAATCTTCTAACTAGTCATTCTTGTACCTAATGCACACAATGTTAAAATGATGGGTTGGCTAGGCCCTAGCCAACCAACTCGTTTCCCTTTAAGGAAAACACTTAATCTATGAGAGCGAGATTAACATTACAGGAAATAGACAAAATAAATGCATAAACCTGAGAATGATGCTTGTTATTAATTGAAATCTCAGTCCTTATACATCTAGAGCTCAATAGTCCAGCTCCAAGTCGATATGAGGAAGGGTAAGACCCCCACACTCAGCTCAATAGCATGAGAGTACAAAGAATGGTTTTCTTTCCTCCCTACAGAGCCATGATTTGGCTTTTATATAATTCACAATTACATGATAGGTTTTGAACAAGCCAAAGCTTTGCAAAGAAGGTGAGGGATTGAATCCAAACTACTTCCCATAAATAGGAGACTAGTACAACCATTTTCCCATTGAGAAAATGTAGATCTGATATGAATTTTCCATTTTTTTGCAAATCTGGGCAAGATCCTAAAATTCTGGAAAAATAGTCTTTTTTTATAAAACTACCTCAAAGACCCTCGTGTAACTTTTAAACCATTGCAAATATTGAGAAATGGTTTCGGTTATAGATAACGTGTTATACTAGTAAAAACCCCATATGCTCATATTTCCGAGATTCTCCTCCATCTTCACGCAAATCGAGGTCAAACTTGGCAGTTTGGAAACTGTGCAGATTTTGAGCAGATTTGTTGATTTGCTTCTAGAGACCCACACGTGCGACCTGGGTGCAATCCAACTCATGGGAAGGTGTTAGAAAATCATTTTTAACAAAAACCTTTCTCGGATTTTCTCAAAAATGTGTTGATGTACGAAAGCCCCAAATCGATGTAGGAATGCTAGTGTAGGAGTGTTGGTGCAGGAATAGAACTAGGTGCAATTAATTGTTGATGCATGTGTATCTTTGATCGTGATTTCATACGCCTTCCTGAAACAACACAAGCACCATCATCAATAATAATTTTTATGCAAATCTTATTGACATGAATGAGATAGGTTAAATATGAACACTTACGTAATCATGCTCCAAGTTTAAGCTACTAGCCCAACAATTGTGCAAAATGATAGTAATAACAATGAAATCCATGAGTAAGCATAGGGTGAGAATGCGAATTAATCATGACAATTATGGGGCCGAACAAATTCTAGTCCTTCTATTTGAGCATAACCTTTGCATACCAATCTAGCCATTCAATTTATTCCTGAACACCCACTTTGTGCCAATGATATTCTTGTTTGTAGGTCTTGGAACAAGCTCCCATGTCTGAATTTTCTCTATTTGGTCAAATTATTCATGCATAGCTTTTAATCAATGTTGATCTTGACTAGCTTGTACAACATCCTTTGGTTCCTCCATGGAAAGTATGGCAACATGTGCTTGCACAGAGGGATTAAGCAGCTTCCTTCTTGTCTACACACTAGAATTTAATTCTCCAACAATTTGATCAGTTGGGTGGTGTTTTTGTACATACCTTGAGGGATATTTGGCTTGAGTACTAGAGGTTTCTTCATTGTCTTCTTCTGCAGATGGCTCAACATACTCCTAACCAATGCTAATTGGTTCATCAAGGTTGTTTGTCACTGTTTGTTTCCCTTCATGTTCAACATATTCATCCATCCTGACATCAATACAATAAAAAATCCTCTTGGTGTTCTTGAATATCCCAAAAAATCCTTTGTTGTTGTATGAATATCCCAAAAAGTGCCTTCATCTTCTCTTACATCGAACATGCCTAGCTTCTCATCATTTCCCTTAATGTAGCATCTGCTACCAAAAACTCTGAGGTGTTTGAATTTTGTAGTTCTTCCATACCAGAGCTCATGTGGTGTTTTGTCACTGTTTGATCTAAAGTGAGCTTTGTTGAGAATACCCACTGTTGTATGAATAACCTCTGCCCGAAATCTCTATTGTACATTGCTTTCGTTCGTCATGGATCTAGCTAATTGTTGCATTGATCTGTTTTCTCTTTCTTCTACACCATTTTTCTAGGGAGTCTCTGCTATGTGAACTACCTTTTGATGCCATTTTCCTTGAAAAATTCATCTAAGTCTTTTGAAGTGAACTTGCCTCCATTATCAGACCTTATGCTTTTTATTTTCCAATCAGTTTCATTCTCAGCCATGGCTTTGAACTCTGTGGTTGACTACGTTCTAGATGATTCACACAAATCCATGTGCACCAGTTGCAATGGCTTTGATTATGCTTTCTCCTTTTCCTTGAATGTAAGATGAGTTTTCTTTCCCAATTGGCAATGTTTACAAACCCTATTCTCTAGTTTTGACAGCCTAGGAAAATCCCTAACAACGTTCTTCTTGCTCATCTTGACTATCTCATCAAAATTTAGATGTCCAAGTATCCTATGCCACAACCAACTCTCATCAATATTTGATAAGGAACACCTCTGTTTATTCTCTTTGATCACATGGACTTTATTATCTGTTATCACAACTTCAACAACTATCTCACCTGTGCCTGTAGACTTGATTTGACAATTTTTAGCTTTAAAAATCACATTGTATACTTGATCACAGATCTGTGACATGCTAAGCAAGTTATGCTTCATCCCATCAACATATAGAATATTCTTGGCTTTACCTTTTCCATTCAATAGACTGACCACTCCTTTTGCAATAATTTTTCCTAAAGCATTGTTTCCAAAAGTCACATTACCTTTGTAAACTGGTTTCCATGTCAAAAACTTGCTTCTGTCTCCTGACATGTTTCTGGAACAACCTTGTCCACATACCAATGATTCCCTTCATTCTGAGCATATAAAGCAATATCACATTGCTATGTTTTCTCCTTTTCTTTCCAGACTTTGGGCTTTTGTTTAATTTTCTCAATAATTAGTTATATCTTCTTCTCCTTGAGTATGAAATTGACTATTGTATGCCCAAAGTTTTGATATCTAAAACATTGCAACATATATTTAGAGGAGCAAAAGAATTATTGTACCTGGGTCTACTTTTTCTTTGCTGAAAACTTCTTCTATATCTGAGATGTCTATACGAAATATTGACTCTGCAATTTGCTTCTCTGTGGCCATAATTAGTGCATGTGAAACAGTACCCTGGGAAAATGTCATTATACATGTAATGTTGTCCTTCTATGATGGACTGCATTATGAACAATTCGATTTAATTGGCCAGTGTTTTTCTTTTGTTGTTGATGTTATTTATTGGGTTTCATTGTATCTTCTCTTGCTTCAGGTACAAAGGTAATTTATTTCTTTCCCTTTAATTTTTCTGATGCGTTGCACTCAACTTCAAATCCTAGACCAGTTCAATCTAAGGAGATTATTTGTGCTTGCAATATCTAATTCAAATTATCAGTCCCTTTTCCAAAAATATGGTTAAACTGAGTTGCATTTTAGCCTTCTCCAACTCCTTCTTTAGCAACATGATTTCTCCTTCCAGCCTTTCACATGCTTGAACTTTGTCATTTAGCTATTGGTTCAGAGAATCCTAAATCTTCTTACCTTCTTCTATTTGCAAAAGAAATGGAAAAACAACTTTAACTTTTTCTTTTACCAATAACTCCTTTAGAGAATTATTTATCTTTCTCAGCCTTTCTATTTCCTCTAGTGCACTTACCGTTTCTCCTTCAATATCTACTTCTCCCTATTCATCATCAGAATTAATAGCCTCGGCTTGCAGATTTTATATGGCCATTAGCATAAATTCTTTAGGGCTCTCGTAATATCTATCCTTATCTATGGATTGGCTAGGTTAAATTTCCAAGGAGGTCTCTTCTCTAACATAAAAACCCTTCTTCTTAGCCTTATTTCTATCCTTCTGAACTTTCTTGAATCTTTCTTCTTCTTTTCAAGAAATTTTGATGCATAGTGCCCAACTTTGCCACAATTAAAAGACTTAAAGGGTAGCTTACCTTTATATTTGCCTGATCTTCGATTGATCTTCCTCACAAAGTTGGATTCTTCTTCATATGATTCACAACATGAGTCATCATGCTATTTTCTACTTTAAATTTTGATTCTTTTGCTACAGCCTTGCGATTAGAAATCCTCATCTCGTAGGCAGTGAGTATACTAAGTAATTAATCTAGAGTGAGCGAGTTTAGATTGGTCATTTCTTCAATGTCTTACACCTTGGGATTAAAACTTTCAGGAAGAGATCTTAACACTTTTTGAACTATTGCAGCTTCATCGAGCTTGTCGTCAAGCCCTCTTATGGTGTTCACAAATTCATCAACTCTTAAAAAATAGTTTGCAATATCTTCATCATCATGCATACTTAAATACTCAAATTTCATCATATACCCTTGGATTTTAGCTTTCTTTAGCTTGATGTCTCCTTCATATTAGTTTCTCATCTTGTCCCAAATAGATTTGGCATATGTGCAATTCATTACCTTGACAAGCTCTAATTCTGGTAGGCCAACAAGTACGGAATTCATTACTTTAGCATTGCATGTAAACTCCATCTTTAGATCTTTGCTTATTACCGTTACATGCTTTTGATATTCTTCTTCTACATCATCCCACACATCAGCTCCAAGTGATTGAATGCATGTATTCATCCTTACTTTGTAAAACATAGTGTGTTCCATTGAACATGGGTGCTCAGTTGGTAAATCATCCTTCCTAGTTTGCCATGGTCCTTGATCTTTCTTCCAACTGTTAAAAACATAGTTTCCTATCAAACTAGAACTATTTTCTCAAAACAAGAACTCAAGCTAAAAAACCAAAGAAAAAAGATGATAAAATAGCCTGAAAACGAAAAGTGTTGATGCTAGAATAACATTTTTACATCTTATCTCATTGCAACAAAAACTTAAAAATCAACCATAAAAACAAAGTATCTCCTTTTAATGGGGCATTAAAATTGCAACATTTTTTTAAACTATGTTATATCAAATGATAACAATAAATAATATCATTACATTATAACTGTATAATTTTAAAAATCAACATTAATTTCTAATATATATTTTTTTTACTTTTAATCAAAATATCAATACTCATAGATTGAATGAAACATAAATTATTTCTTTATGTTATTGTTGCATTGTGGAAATGAATCTTCATAATTAAAACTTATAATCCAACAAATATAGAAATGACACATAACTTCATATAAGATCGTATGGAAGTTAAAATATTTATTTCAAGTTACCATGCAAACAACATTTACATAAAACGTCTTAGACAATTATTCAAAATCACTCACAAGTTCTGGCACACCATCAAAATATACAACATCTTTGGATGAATGACCGGATAGATATGAAAACAACCCATATTCTTCTCTTTCATCAACTAGTGCCCCATTTGAGTCCACATGCATGCCAACAATTTCAGGTTTCAAAACTCTTCTAGATCTATGATTAGGTTCAATAAACTCCCATCTTAACATTGTTTCTTCTGGTAGCAACCTCTTCATAATCTCAAAGGTCATGAAGTGAAGAGTTCCTCTCGTTATTAAATTGAATTCATAAAAAGTATTTGTTTATCGACTACCATCTTTGGCTTGTACACACCATTGAATGGGTGCATATTTCTGGCATACCAATGTACTTCAATTTGTAGCATCTTCATTTTATTTAATGACCTTTATAACCTTGGCAACCCAAAATGGATAACCATGTGGATATCCATCTGCTAAAACTTTGATCATGAAACTCTCCTTGACATCCCACACAAAAACCATGTAAAGGTCTTCCATGGCTTCACGTTGTGCACGTGATCTTCTAGAACCAATACACAATTCTATTTCCTATACCTGTGAAGAATTAATAATAGCATGAGATTATTGTTATTCAAAAGTACATCTTCATTTCTTGATCTTTAAATGATATCATTTTGATTATTGAAAAAAGACTTCCACCAAACTTAATCAACAACATCAAATTACTCATATGTATCTCTAATAGATTTTTTAATCTCTTCCAAGCATTCAGAATAATTTATATCTCTCTTATGCCTTCGTGCATTATGGATTTCAGCAACTGATTGTAATAACAATATATTTGATGCAAATATTGGATGATTTGGAATGAAATGTAAAAATTATAAACCTTATGACGGTCCCCATTCTATAGTAGTTGAATACTTCTTGCCCCATATAAGTGTTTTCCCACCATTTTTTTAATATGAAAATGATGTTGGAAGCTAATGTCATTAATTTGTTCAATGCATTTCTCCTCACCATGTGATTCCATAATAAACCTTCATATTTCAATAGTTTCTTCCAACACGTGAAAAATAGGCTCTACAATGTATGATTTATTAATACATTCAATTAATGATGGTAGAATCCCAACATTCTTCCTCCTCACTATTAATAAAAGATGACTGAATATCTGATCAATATGGTCATGAGTATGCCCAAAAATAAGGAAACCAACCTTTACCTTTTGAAAAAATCTCAATTCAACAAGCATGTCTAGATATCCAAAAATAAAAATATTTTTATTTTCATGACTAGCATTGTCTAATTGCAGATAGAAAACTTCAAGAAGATTACGAGACCAATGGGAAAGCACACCATGAATTATAGTTATGGACAAATTTGCATCATTATGAATATTTGGAGCTATTAAGTAAACCCTTGGCCACATCTTCCCATTAAAGACCATACAACCAACCAAGTGAAACTAAATAAAATGTTCATCCTATCAATTTTTTGGTGTGCAAACAAAATGTGGTAGAAGTGTTTTCTCCTACTCCATACCATCAATTATCAAACCCAAATATTTATTTGGATTATCATAACACTTTTGCTTATGCTTATACAACTTTTTCCTTTCACTTGTTTGTTGATTTTGATGCTTTTGAAGTGATTTGACATTGGAATCTGCACATAACATAAAATAAACCTATTAATAAATACATTTTCATAGTTGATAACTATCCAATTTTTAAAAATAATGTTATGAATGGATACCTCTTTCTGCCCCTTGACATTTATCCCTTTTTTATTTAAGAGAAGAACATGTATTGTAAAATCCCATCCTTGTCTTATTAGGAATACAAACATTGTTTAATTTTTTCCTCCATATCTTTGTAAAATATGGATATGTAATAAAATTACCATCTCCTTCAACACCTTTCTACATATTATTTGTATAAGTTGTAGATTTCTCATCTTGAGAAATTATCTGGAATATGTAAAGTGTCTTTATTTGGCATACACTCTCCATTCTTGGAAAATAAGTCTTGCATCCATGACAATGCAGTATTTGCTAATGGCTCAATCTCTTGCCTATGACATACTTCTGAATAAAATGTGGAATATTTTTCCAATCTTCCTTGGATTCTTGACAGATGAAGATTATCAATTGCATGAAACATTTTGAAAGCCTTTCTACATAGTAATAAATTCCCAATATGATAATCATAACCTGTCAATGTAGATTGCATTCACCCCACTGAATATGAATTTTGCATGCTTTTATTCATTGACAAATATATCTTCCTTTTCTCCAATGCAAACTTGAAATCCATACACTTCAAGTAGTCCTTTTGACAACATTCACTTGAAATCAGTTCGCTAATAGAAAAGTTTCTCTTGCGATATTCTGTCATATCCCTTGTATAACTGAAATATTTTGGATTGATACGAAAAGGTCTACTCCTACTCCTAGATACAATATTTGTCTAAAAAATATCCATCATTTCATTATCCTCTCTATAAACACTTTCATCATCATTAAGAGGAATATTATCCTCACTATGATCATTCTGAACATAGTTAAGAAATTTGTCACCATCCATATCCATATATGAGCCTCTAAAATTATCATTTGGAGGAAATTCTTCATCCTCCCCTTCATTAGTGGTGCTCTCATAATCCTTAGGATTAGGACTAAGTGGAAAATTTGATTCTCTATTTAATAGACATTCTTCATCCTCCCCTTCGTCACTGGTGCTCTCATAATCCTTAAGATTAAGACTAAGTGGAAAATTTAACTCTCTCTTTAGTGGAAATTCTTCACCCTCCCCTTCGTCATTGATGCTCTCATAATCCTTAGGATTAGGACTAAGTGGAAAATTTGACTCTCTGTTTACTGAAAATTCTTCATCCTCCCTTTATCATTGGTTCTCTCATAATCCTTAGGATTAGGACTAAGTGGGAAATTTGACTCTCTATTTATTGGAAATTATTCATCCTCCCTTTCGTCGTTGGTGCTCTCATAATCCTTAGGATTACGACTAAGTGGAAAAGTTAACTCTCTATTTACAAGAAATTCTCCATCTTCCCCTTCATCATTGGTGCTCTCATAATCCTCAAGATTAGGACTAAATGGAATATTTGACTCTCTATTTACTGGAAGTTGTTCATCCCGCCCTTCATCACTCGGGCTCTCATAATCCTTAGGATTAGAACTAAGTGGAATATTTGACTCTCTATTTACTGGAAATTCTTCATCCTCCCCTTCATCACTGGTGCTCTCATAATCCTTAGGATTAGGACTAAGCACAAATTTGACTTTCTATTCATAGTGAAAGAATTCTTGTTATATTCATCAATATGAATAGAGTTGTTACGTGAGGAACATGTTGATGTTGCAGAAAGATAAACTTCATTATTAGAAGAATCCATGACTGTTCATATAAGATATTGAATGAAACAAATGCACTCTCTCCCAATAAAAATATATAACTTAGAGAATGAAAAGTTCCCTTCAAATTCGCCCCCCAAAATTTTCCCTCCAAAACTTTCAATTGAAATATTTCCTTCCAAAATTTCTCTCTAAAAGTTATTTGAAAACATTCTATTAAATTTATCTTGAAAATTTTGACCCTACTTTCTATTATAAATCTCCACACTAAGGAAAATTTTAAGGATGGAAAATTATCTTGAAGTTTAAAAACATTGGCAAATCTCACTAGTCTCTAATATGAAAATTGTAAAATGTTTAATGATATATTTTTAAAATTATTCAAATTTATAATGATTTTATATATAGTCTCTTTTTAATGTTGGTGATTTTTAAGGTAAAATAATTTTATATTATAAAATTTGGGTGAACCATTTTTAGAAAAAATGGAAATTGGTGAATCTTTTTTTTGGAAAAATCATGGAAAATTAGCCCATGTGCGAATATTGGCCCCTAAATTTTTCCATGCTCCACACAAATTTTCCTTTAATGCATTCATTCGAAAATAAAATAAAGTCTTTACTTAAATTATTTAACATTAACTAGGTAATTAAGTTAACTTTTATAATTTATATTTTATTTTTATCCACATTTAACAAAAGTTAATCTTCACCTATAATATTAACAATATATGAATTTTTCTTAATTCTAATTTTAATATCACATTCAAGAAACGTTAAAGTAATCCGACAATTTTCGCTATATAATAACTTCATTCTTACTATTCCTTAGATCACATCAAGTCTTCTAGAGAGTTCGTTAAAAATCTTGGAGTAGTTTTGCGGAGAAGCTACATTGTCATCAAGAATACATTCAATGAGAGATTTTGGCATTTCAAAGGTTAGTTTTCCTTCTATTTTGACCATTTAAAGAGGAATTTGGGGTAAACATGTTGTTTATTACTTTTATGCTAAAAAACTTAAAAAAAAAAAAAAAAAAAATGTTTTTCTTTTTTTCGATTTTTTTTTTTTAATATCATTTTTCAGGAGAAAAACCACATTAAAATATCACATTATTTAGATTTTTATAGGGAAAAATACAAAAAATAACTCATATCTATAAGATTTTTAAGAGAAAAAATAAGAAAAATAATATTTGTTAGGATATTGAAATGGAAAAACTAGTCTCCAATTTTTTTGAAAAAATGAAAATTTTATTTTTATTGTTGTATTCGTTAAGGAGGTAGCTCAATTTGTTGATTCGAATTTTATGAAATCGTTAAAACAAGGAAAACCCAGGTTCAAATCCCCTTGAGGTGACACAGTTTACGACAAGGAGGAAAGGTACTAAACCAACAAAAAAACAATAAATTTAAATTCAATTGAAATATATATATATATATATATATATAGATATATATATATATATATATATATATATATGAAATTAAATAATTAAATAATTAAATAAAAACCTTCTTTTCATGGTGCTTCCCACACTCATTTGGCTCCCGACACCTAGGTTGTTCATGCCCTTTTGGCCCACGACTAGGCAGGGGGTTGATTCTCAGAATCAGCACACACCCTCTCGACCCCTTGCTGGGCGAGGGGCAGAGAGGGCACGAGCGCCCTCACCCAGGATGATCATGCCCTCTCAGCCAATCACTAGGCGGGGGGAGAGGGTGATTGGTAGGGCACCTGCGCCCTCTCTTCCCCCACGCCCCCCCACCCAACATGGGGGATGAGAGGGCATGGGCGCCCAGCCCTACTGGGCAGGGAGGGGGGTGCAATTCATCCCCCCCGCTCGATAGGGGGGCGAGAGGGCACAGGTCACCCTATCTCACCCAACAGGGGGCTTAGAGGGTACGTGTTTGCTGGACAATCGCCCCCCTACCCAATAGCGGGCTGAGAGGGCGCAGGAAGCCCCGTTGTGCAGGGGTGATTCTAAGAATCAGCTTGCCCAGTCGAGGGTGGAGAGGGTGCGGGTAGACTAATAAAATTTTAATTTTTTTCGTAATTTTTTTATTTTAAAATGTTAAAATTAAAGTTTTATTTTTTTCTAATAAAAAACATTAATTGTTATATATATATATATATTTGACATTTCTAAATTTTAACTGTTTTTTAATAAAATTATAATATAAATTTACAAATCTTGTTATTTTCAATTTCAATATGTATTTATCCTATGATAATAAAATATAAACTTATGTTTTTTTTTTTAATTGGGAAGATGTCGTCAAAGAATGTATTTGTGAATATTTATGGATCAAAGGCAACAATTACAACATCTAAAGTTCTAGTTGGACCCTCTATGAATATTGTTGAATGAAACCAAGTCGAGACACATAGTAAAAGTCAAGCAACTGACGCCTTAAATCCATTGAAGGTTATATCATAATGGAAAATGGCATGAGAAATAAATAAAAGGAAATTTGCATGGGATATTAAATGTAGAAAAATCAACGAAGATGTACAAACATATCTATATTGTGGTATGATTTATAATTGTGGAAGTTATGAGGTGATGGGAAAGTATGAGACATATGTTTGGTTCTTAATACAAATAATGTTTATGTTCTTACAAATTTGGCCAAGACACATGAGAAGGTTATATTTAATCTCTTAAAGGGCAAGTATGATATGGATGAATATTCTATAAATATGTATGAGCAAATCAGAATCAACATTCATAATAACATTGTAAGTTTGCTTATTTATATTTATGTTTGAGAAATTGAAACCATGAGGAATATCTGCAATAACTAGGGAATATTCACACCATGATTTTTGCACTGGTTTCCCCTTGAGGGCAGTCTCTTTTTCAGTTACTGTTTGTTAATACTTGGTAAACTCTGAGACAGGTTCTGCAGAGGCCAGTGCCTCCATGTATCATTATTTTTTGTCTCTTTAATAGATTTAGCCTTATTTAGGAAAAAAGAAAACAAAAAAACAAACATTTCCAGTTGGCATTTAGAACTGAGGAAGTGTGGGATTTGATTGATGGGATTTTCAGCATGTGGGAGAATATTGCAATAAAAAATCGAAAGGTTAAAAAGTCTAAACCCTTAATATGTACTAGCAATAAGACAGGTCCAGAAATGAAGAATATTCGGGATGATTTGACTATCACACCTTAGAGAGAAATGCAAGGAGTGAAGGATGGAAAACTTATCAAATCAATATTATATCATGTGAAGGTAGGTGAATTATCATTCGATGAAATGTGTGTGGAATTTCAAAAGTAAGATTGCTGAAATAATTTTACATATTTTTGGATTATAATTTTCTTTTAAATACAACATATTTTAGTTGGTAGTATTTGTTATACATATCACTATATTAACATTTTTTACTTTATTCATTCAGTCATAAGGTTTATATGAAAATACAACAACATATAGTTAAAATGTTGAATGAAGAGAGTTAGGATGAAGAGAGAGAGGAGCCACAAAGCATTGTCGTCCCGGCTCGCATCATTCAAGACTGGACTGGCACTAGCAAAGGGAACACTCATGGTAGTAGCTCGGGGACTCGCAAATCTCCTGGTGACCCTCTGAACTGGACGGACATAGCACGCTCTGAACCGGACGCTCTGAACTGAACAAAAACACTCCAAGCGGTAATGTGAAGATGGAAGCCACGACGAGCACTCCAGGTGGCAAGACGCAGATGGAAGCCACGACAAGCGAACAATAGCAATACGTTGAAGATATGTATGCCTACAGGTGTCTCATCATGGAGGAACCTCTGCCACATGTTGACTCCTAGCAGGCCGCGGTTTTTTATTCAGGTTTTTAGACACCCAATCACCATATTAGGGGTCTTTTTTGTAGTTTTTGTTGTAATTGCTATTATTTTGGGTCAATTTTGTTTTTGTTCTGCTAAAAAAACTCTTATACATGGGAATTACAGGCTAGTTCCCCTGCGTGGGCAGCTCACACCATGATTTTTGGACTGGTTTCCCCTTGAGGGCAGTCTCTTTTTCAGTTACTGTTTGTTAATACTTGGTAAACTCTGAGACAGGTTCTGCAGAGGCCGGTGCCTCCATGTATCATTATTTTTTGTCTCTTTAATAGATTTAGTCTTATTTAGGAAAAAAGAAAACAAAAAAACAAACATTTCCAGTTGGCATTTAGAACTGAGGAAGTGTGGGATTTGATTGATGGGATTTTCAGCATGTGGGAGAATATTGCAATAAAAAATCGAAAGGTTAAAAAGTCTAAACCCTTAATATGTACTAGCAATAAGACAGGTCCAGAAATGAAGAATATTCGGGATGATTTGACTATCACACCTTAGAGAGAAATGCAAGGAGTGAAGGATGGCAAACTTATCAAATCAATATTATATCATGTGAAGGTAGGTGAATTATCATTCGATGAAATGTGTGTGGAATTTCAAAAGTAAGATTGCTGAAATAATTTTACATATTTTTGGATTATAATTTTCTTTTAAATACAACATATTTTTGTTGGTAGTATTTGTTATACATATCACTATATTAACATTTTTTACTTTATTCCTTCAGTCATAAGGTTTATATGAAAATACAACAACATATAGTTAAAATGTTGAATGAAGAGAGTTAGGATGATGTCGTATGCAACTACCAAGATTCATGTTCTATAACATCAAAATATTTTTATCTTGCATTCAAAAAGGTATGTGGATTTATACATTCATTTTATTCATATGTAAACTATTTTTAATTTATTACTTATACACAGATTTTTTTATTTCATTAAAGATGTTGAAGAAAGATACAGATGGAGTACCGAATAGTTTCAAAACCTTTATTGATAAAATAAATTTGGAAAGGCAGAGAAAGAAACATACTAAAAATGTTGAACTTGATTCTTGTCTTAGTCATTACATTTGGAATGGAATCGACACTGTCCAATATCAAATAATACAAGGTGATTTTGAAGACATTGCAAATACCTAAAAGGGAATATTCCCTAGTTATTGCAGATATTCCTCATGGTTTCAATTTCTCAAACATTAAATATTAGTGAGCCTTATATTTAACAAGATTTTAGTAAAGTGATTAATGGATTTCAAGAAGTCACAACATCATCAATTTGGATATTTGTGACATTTTATTCTGACACACAATTTGAAATGATATTATCAAGATTCAAAGGAAAAAAACTCAAGGATGCAGCTTACATGGTAAGAGATTGAAATTGTATGTTTGATTAATGATAAAAAAAAAATACTTATGTACAAATTAATTAAATTTTTACTATTTCATGTTACAAGCAAAAATAAAATATTATTGGTTGCAAAGATTAGCCAATTATAAGTGATTGTGAGTTCATTCATGTTGAATCTTGGACAAAAGATGATATCTATAAGCATTTTCTTCTGAATCTAGTAGATGGAAAGAGTCATAGTCAAGTACTGGTTCATGATGTTGTTATAAGAAAAATCACATATGAGGATAAAGATGCAAAATGAGAGATAGTTAACATTTATCAAAACCACAAACATTAATTAACTATTTTATAGATTTATATTCAAATGAAGGAGATTGGGTTTTCGATTTGTTCTCAGGTTCAAGTATTTTTTATTATATAGGTTTGCATTTCAATATATTATTTTTTATTTTTTATGTGTTTATACTAGTTTACTTAATTATTTTTCTGTACTTGATGATTAGGTACAACACTAGCATGTTGCCTACAAAAAGGAAGAAATTGTAGAGCCATCCAAAAAAACACACTACAATGTAGTTTTATTCAATAAAAAATTAATGTTATTTTATTTCTTCCAGATGTAATGCAAAAAGTTGGTTTGAGGAAAGTGATTTTTAATAAATAATTTGTGGTAAAAAAAGCAAAGGAACCTCAGCCACCATTAGACGGAATGATTGGAAAGGGATACTTTGAGAGATTTGCAGACATCAAAAATCCATCAGAAGAGGAAAATGATTAAATTGAAGCACAAAATACTATGGAAGAAGACAATAATGAAACTCTAGAAGATTGTGACCATGGATTGTATGATATTATTGATTAAATTTAATTTATGTTTGCAAATCAAGCTCAATTTTGAGAACTATTCATTATTTCTATTTGTAATGTTTTGACTTTCAGATTTTATGATAAGAATAAGTATTCAATTATTGTTTTTATATGTTTAATATTTGTATTATCTTATTTTCAATTTAATTTTTATGTGAATCAAGTTTTTTTTAATTGTGAATATTATTAATTTTTAACAAAAAATTCATAAAAATGTTATATTTTAGACTTTTTTTGTTAAAGTTTTCCAATAAAAATAATTTATTTGATATGTCATTTTTAACAAAAAAAAAATCTCAAAATGTATATTTTTTTATTATATCTATATTAAAATGTGTATGTTGTTGTCAAATGTTTAATTTTTTTTTAGTGACAATTATTTGATATGTATTGAAATATTAATTAACAATACATAAATATATAGAAAACCGTCACTTTACAATATTGACATTTTTTTACTATGCAAAAAATCAAATAATTCATTACAAAAAAAATAAAAATAAAAACAAAAAAACACAAACCTAAAAAACACTTGAAAATAAATATCTCAAGGAAGAAAAAGAAGACAACTACCAAAATTGTTAAATTGTTAAAAGGGGTTGATGTGGCATCAATGTTTTTTGAAATCAGCATGAAAATCATTAACATTTAAAAAAAAAATGTTCATACTTGATACATAAGAAAATTTTAAATGTCAAAAATATGCTCCAAAAAAATGTGTATTCTGAATCAATATTTTTGAAAATCGGATGATTTTTTGCTACCACTAAAAAGTGAGAACTTGGTACAGTTCTTGTTTGATTGGAAACATTGTTTGAACTAATCTGAAGTAACCTGCTCTTATACCAATTGTTGGAAACCAGGGCAATACTAAGAGAGGGGGTGAATCAATATTGTAAGAATTTTAACAATTTAAAACTTTGTTTCACTTTACACAGGAACACTAGGACACCATTTAGTACTTCAACAATTAATTGAAAACCAGGTGCCCCGAGTTCGATTCACCGCAAGGTAGAGGCACATAGCGATTCAGTCCATTGAAGGTTACAGCGATTCGAAGGCCTGAAAGCTCCTGTCAGAGAACTATTGGCACCGCCCGGACGAGTACATTTGAATGGTGTTAAAATTTAAAACAGTATATGCGTGTTAACCTTTCTTTCACATTGACTTTTATATGGTGGACATGGCATATAATGGATTAAAAAAAGAAAAAAGTTATATGCGGTGAAGTTTTTTTTATGACAATGGTAGCATGAGTATCAGCGTTCCTTTCAATGGTCAATGATATAAATGACGTAGCAGAATTCTATTCATGCTCAGATTTTGGATGGTTTTGAATACACTTTCATATCAGAATCATTTTTTTAGCAACAAAAGCTCTTTTTCCACAAAAGCACATTTTTTTTGCCATCAGAAGTATTATTCTATCAGCAGAAATATTTTTTCTATCAGCAGAAGTATATTTTAATAGAATGCATTCAATCATCTCTATGGTAAATAGTTCTCACTGGCAAGGAGAACTATCCTGAATGGTCCCGGATGATAAAACACACCCTCATCTTCAATGAGTTGTGGAAATGAGTGTGTGTCGGAGAAGGAGACAATGACCCAGTACAGCCTACATCAGACAAAGAGGTCGTCATTTGGGAAAACAAGAACAGTAAAGCCTATGCATTAATTGCAGCATCTGTAAATGAAGAGGTGAGTCGCCATATTTCATCATATTCAACTGCCTTTGAAGCTTTACAAAAGCTGAAAGAACTTTATGACTCACATTCTGCACTTGAAGTTGTTCAGCTCATGATTAAACTCTTCACTCTTGAACTGAAAAATAATGATTCTCTTGCTCTTGCATCTGAAGTAAAGTCTATAATGCATGATATCAAATCCACTAAGGTTGAGCTGGATATCCCTCTTATTGCTTTTCTCAAGGCACTCTATCCTACTTACTCCAATTATCTTGATTCTTTACAAGCAAATGGAAATCTTAAAGATATAACCTTTGACTCTCTTGTGAAAAAGTTTGCTGAAAGAGAGAAAGCCTTTTGGAAAGAAGACAACCCCTGAATCTTCTGAAGAGACTGTGTGCCTTGCTCATAAAGAAAAGCATCCTGCTCAAGATCCTACAAGAGGAAGAGGTGGACGAAGAGGAAGAGGAAGATATTTCAGAGGCAGGGGGGCAGACATTCTCAAGGAGAAAACGCAGACTTACACTGCATTCGTTGCAAAAGAAATGGATCACATGATGCCTCTACATGCAAGCTACCATGGGACAAAATTGAGCAGAAAAGAAACCAACAGAAAGGTAAAACTGATGATACAGACAAAGGTAAAGCACCTGAATCCGCTTACTATATTGAGGCACAATGTAACATTGGAGTAAATGAAGATTTGTTTAATTCTTCACTTGCTTCTTCGAAAAATGATTGGTTGCTTGATTCAGGAGCAACCTGTCACATGACTCATAGAAAAGATTTTTTTGAAGATTTCACTGACAATGTTGATGGAGCAGTATACTTTGCAGATCAGTCAAAAATCAAGCCATCATGGCTTGGCACAATCAGGCTTAAACTGCCTGGTCTTCTAGACTTTCTTCTGGATCATGTTCTATATCTCCCACAACTCAAAAGAAACTTGTTTTCCTTGGTCCACATCCGCCAGCAAGGTCACTCCATTCATATGTTTGATGGCAAGCTTGAGGTAAGAAAAGCATCTGACCACTCACTTGTCATGAGGGGAATAGAAGAAGAAAGGCTTGTCAAACTGCAAGGAACCTCTGCTTGATTTCACTGACAATGTTGATGGAGCAGTATACTTTGCAGATCAGTCAAAAATCAAGCCATCACGGCTTGGCACAATCAGGCTTAAACTGCCTGGTCTTCTAGACTTTCTTCTGGATCATGTTCTATATCTCCCACAACTCAAAAGAAACTTGTTTTCCTTGGTCCACATCCGCCAGCAAGGTCACTCCATTCATATGTTTGATGGCAAGCTTGAGGTAAGAAAAGCATCTGACCACTCACTTGTCATGAGGGGAATAGAAGAAGAAAGGCTTGTCAAACTGCAAGGAACCTCTGCTCATGCACAACATTTCTCATATATTTCTCATCATGAAGAAGGTACACTTCCATCAAGTTTATTATGGCATGCTATATTTGGACATTTAAACTATGACGGTCTCCACTTATTGAAGAAAAATGGTGTTGCTGGTTTGCCTACAATTCCTAGGAAACATAAGCAATGTGATGCTTGCATTCTAGGAAAGCATAACAAATAGTCTTTTCATGATTCACATTCAAGAGCACATAGGAAGCTTGAACTCATTCATTCAGATTTATGTGGTCCAATGCCTATTCCTTTTGCAAATGGAAATAAATATATCATGACATTTATTGATGATTACACCAGAATGTGTTGGGTTTATTTATTGAAGAACAAATCTGATGTTTTTCAAACATTCAAGAATTTTCATAAATGGATTGAAAATGATGCACAATCTCATATTGGGTCTATTCGCACTGATAATGGAAAAGAATATACATCAAATGAATTTGAAAACTATCTTCGCCAACATGGGATCAAACATCAAAAAACTGTGCCTTATAATCCCCAACAGAATGGTGTAGCTAAAAGAATGAATAGAACAATCTTGAATATGGTACGATCCATGCTTTTCTTCAAAAACGTAAAGATAATGTTTTGGGCTGATGCTGTTTTATGTGCTGCATATATAAAGAATAGATGTCCATCTAATGCTATAAGAAACAAGACTCCTTATGAATTGTGGTATGGACATGTTCCTTCGGTAAAACATCTAAGGATCTTTGGTTCCACCTGTTATGCTTTGATACCAAAGGTACATAGAAACAAACTTGGTGCTAGAAGTCGTAAGTGTATCTTCCTGGGGTATTCAACAACCTCCAAAGCATACCACCTCTATGATGAAGTAAATAAAAAGTTTGTTGTATCTAGAGATGTAATTTTTCTTGAATCATCCAAATCTGACAATGTTGTTGAGCGGCAACTTGATCGCTTGGATAGATTCGCAAAAGCGAAATCATTTCAAGAATTTGATAATCAGATTCCACATCTTGAAGGGGGGATTCCTATACTAGATCAACATGTGGAATATTCTTCTAAAGAACACTCTCCCCCGGATGAAGCTCCAACAACGGATGATGCTTTAAGTGATGTAATTGATAGAATTGGGAGACTCAATCTTGATTCAGTCCCAACTCAATCAACAGAGCAGCTTGGACCATCTCAGAAAGGTCCCCCAAAGTGGCTGACAAAGACACTTGAAAGTGTTCATCCTGATGAAATTGGAAAAACAAGAACCAGAAATTCAAACCGACAAAATGGAGGTGATGTAGATGACTCTAATTCACCTGTTGATATGGATGTTTCTTATGATTGTGAATTGAACTTGTCTACAGATTTTGAACCTACTTCCTTCAAAGAAGCTTCTTCTCATGATGAATGGAAAGAAGCGATGCAAAAGGAGTATGATGCCCTCATAAAGAACGACACTTGGAAGCTGGTTGATCCTCCATTTGGAACCAAACCAATTGGCTGCAAGTGGGTCTACAAGAACAAGTACAAAGTTGATGGCTCACTTGACAAGCACAAAGCTAGGCTTGTGGCAAAAGGTTTTGCATAAAAGGAAGGGGTCGATTATGAGGAAAAATTTTCCCCCACAGCAAAATGGGCCACCATCCGGACACTCTTTGCACTAGCAGCTCAGAACGGTTGGAAAGTCCATCAAATGGATGTAAAAACTGCCTTCTTGAATGGAGATCTAAAAGAGAATGTTTTTATGTCCCAACCTAAAGGATTTGCTGTGAAAGGACATGAACAAAAAGTATGCAAACTTGTGAAGTCCTTGTATGGCCTCAAACAAGCACCGCGAGCCTGGTATGAAAAACTAACTGAGCATCTTCTGAAACTCAACTTCAATCATTTTGATCTTGATGATGCAACTTTATTTGTCAAGAAAGTTGGCAAAACAGTTGTGTATCTTGTGGTATATGTAGATGATCTTTTAATGACAGGGAACAATGAAAGCTACATTGCATCCATAAAGAAGGAATTGGGGAAAAGTTTTGAAATGACTGATTTGGGCTATGTCCATTACTATCTTGGCATTGAAGTAACCCAACATCCAAAATCCATATTTCTTTCTCAAAAGAAATACATTGGAGATTTCTTAAACAGATTTGGCATGACAGAGTGCAATCCTCTTTCTACTCCAATGGAACAAAACTTAAAGCTCACATCTATTGAAGGAAAGGAATTTGAGGATGCAACAAAGTATAGACAGCTTGTAGGAAGCCTCAACTACCTCACTACTACCAGAGCAGACATTTCATTTGCTGTTGGAATCCTCTCTAGGTTTATGCAAAAGCCTTGTGAGGGACATTGGTCTGCTGCAAAAAGAGTTCTAAGGTACTTGAAGGGAACTCAAGACCTTGGAATCAAGTATACACAGGTGGACGACTTCAGCTTGATTGGATACTCTGATTCAGACTTCGATGGCGACAAAGAAACTGGGGTATCTACTTCAGGATATGCTATGAGTCTTGGATCAGGAGCTGTCTCTTGGAGATCACGCAAACAATTAGTTCCAGCAGATTCCACAACAGAAGCAGAATACGTGGCAGCAGCTGAAGCAACGAAAGAAATTGTGTGGCTCAGGAAAATTCTTGAATATTTGCAGGTAAAACAAGTACAATCAACTCCACTCATGATTGGAAACACCTCTGCAAGAAAGTTGGCCAAGAACCCAAAGTTCCATGATCGTACAAAGCACATCAATACTAAATATCATCTGATCCGACATCATGTTGAGGCCAAAACAATCCATCTCCGTCATTGTTCCACAAATGAGCAAATTGCAGACATCTTCACCAAAGTGCTTGGAAGAGAAAAGCTTGAAAGATTCAGAACGATGCTTGGACTCACCAACATCCCTTCAGATTAAGGGGGGGAATGTTGACACCTAATCCGCTGCGATTGGGTGAATTTGGAATGTGAACAGTCATCAGAAGATGAACTGAGCAGACACATTATTTGTATATAACAATAGCTACCTAATGAAATAAATCGTATCAGTTTTCTGCCAAACTGGAGTTACTCCTGGCCTGACAATTATCAACAATCACAATGGAACACACAAAGAACAAAGAAATTATTCAAAAATGCCCTTTAATGGCTTCATAAGGCAAGCTACAACTTGTTGTTACAATTATCTGGCTACAACTAGTAGGAAGCTTCAACTCCCCTATTTATCAGCTACAATAGAAATGAGCTACAACCCCAAATCTTTACCAACAACTACTGGAAGGAGCACCAGCCCTTGATCTGTAAGCTACAACTTGCTTGACACTTACTAATTCATCTTTCATCCATTTTCATACTAGAACCATGAATGTCTATTATTCCTTCAAAATAAAATAATTTTCTCCTTAATGACCAATACATTCAACATTCTCTTATTACTGAGAATACAAACAACTTCACCTCACACAAAATTCTCCACACACACTCATGTACAATTTTCTTGCTCAAGCCTACTTATAAATAATTTTTGGCCTCCTTTTTTTTCTTGTATTGTTGCATGAAACCATATTTCTTCCCTTTGCCTTGATTATTTTAGTCCTTTGATTGTGTTCTCCAAGTTCTCATACTTCAACTGACCTTTTTTGCGAGTTAAACTGAGTAATTCTGTTTAATTTTAGTATTCCGGCCTTTTAACAAGTTTTAGCGAGGATTTTATATTTTTTGTTGCAATTAACTTTGGATTAATTTCCAAGACTACCACTAAGCTGTCACTTTTTAAATCTGCTAGCCCAATGCACTACCAAAATAGTTGCCAACTCATTTATCTAAGGCCTTTGGTTATGGTCTAAAGCCTTATAACATAGGGCCAAAGGACTTTTAACAAATACTACTGCCAATTATAACTACGCTGCCAAATAGACCTTGATGACCCCCTTTTAACTAAAACTACTTCCAATACTGCTAAATTTTCCCTTAACATCTTTTGTTTGGTGCCTTTACCTGTTTTTCGCTATCGGACTGTGCGTTGTGACCCGTGGATTAGACTTTGAGGTACTTAACTTCTTTAAGGCATTTGTAAATTTAATTCATGCATAAACCTTCATGCCCTTGGTCTTTTGCTTCATATGCCTTCGTGTCAGTGCTTAGCCCGTAGCCCTTATATCATGGTGCTTTAGCCTATGCCCCTTAAGAAAAAAATATGGTTTATTGATTGCGGGCTTAGTTGTTAGTGGGGTTCACTTGATGCCCTTTTTATTAGTCGTTAATCTACTCTTGTCATTCAAAGTTGACATGTCCCGACACATTTCTCACTTGCACCTTAAGATTCTTTTGGTTGTGACCACCAGGATGACATTATGCTGATGTCATATGTGCCACATGTCAAACTCTGATTGGTCCATGTTTCAATCATAAATGGGATCTTCGAGTGCCTAAAAACATCAAATATTCCTACCACATGTGACACTCCCATTAGGCAGTTTCTAACTCATATCTAACCAATAAAACGATGCCACCTGTCTTGTTTTGAGAGAGGAAATATAAGGGTCCCAAGGTCTATTTTTCACTGATTTTCCTTTATAAAATTTTCAAGGGCTCCTGACTTTTTCTTCCATTCTGCGAAAATTTATGTTGGGACGGTTCTCCTTCACTGGCTACTTTGAAAACTTTCAGGAAAACCTTAGCAGGTGGAGTTGTTAAGGTGGGGGGCCCCTGCTTAAGTCTGAGACAATAACGGTGCCATTGTTAGGCAACGTCCGCTTGCTCAACTCCTTTGCATTTTGACACTTTTACCTTGTGCGCCCTTTGCAAACCTCTGGGGTACATCTTATAGGATGGAGTCATCCCGCTCATTTTGTTTAAGTGCTTGATAACAACTATCGGGATATATCCGTCAGGCTTCCCCCGCCACACTAGGTTGCAGTGTGGGCTCCATCTATGGCCAATGAGAAGCCTCTCTGCTGCCTTCTTATCGCTCCAAGTTATCCCAGTGCTCTCAATATCATCTCCTCCATATTTTTCGTTGGGTTTAGTTGCTCTGCCAAACGTGACTTTACTCCAAAAGGGTTTCTACCACCTCTAATTGTTACGAAGCCAGCTCACAAAAATATAGAAAAGATAGATCAACGCCTTAGAACTCAGCCTCTTTGAGGGGGCAGCCTCCTTTACATTACACGAATGAATAATTCTTCGATGATACAAATGACTAAACCTCCCTTCTATATATAGGAATCTAAGGGGTCACAATATAATCAAGCCGACATAACAGTAATAACATAAGGGCACAAAAATAACAATAGTGGGTTTCCATGGGGCATACTAATAACAATATGGGGGCAATAGGGGCACAATAATAACAATAAGGGATACAATGATAATAGTAATGGGGGAATCACTAGTATTATAGGGGCCTAACATGCCCCTCTCCTTCCGAAAAGTGTTATCCTCAATGCTTGAGTAGTTCTGGATGCTTCTGTATAAAATTCTCATCCTCCCATGTGGAATCTTTAGCGGATATGTTCTTCCACTTGATGAGATACTCCAAAATTGATCAATTTTGTAACTGTCGAGTTCTTGTTTCTGGAACTGCTTCCGGTTCCAATATGATTTTTTCTTCCTCATCAAGTTCTAGAAATATTGTTTGAACTGGAAGCTTGTCACCTATAACCTTCTTTAAACATGAAACATGGAAAACTAGGTGCACTCGAGAAGCTGCAGGAAGCCCCAATTTGTATGCCATAATACCAATATTTTGCAACACCTTGTACGGACCATAACACTTTGGTGATAATTTATTATCCTTCTTAGCTTGCTTAAGGGACATTTGTTTATATAGTTGTAGCGATAGGAATACCCAATCACCTACATCAAAACTTCTTTCGTTGTGATGTTGATCTGCCTATGTTTCATTCTATCTGCACCAACGTGAGGTTATCCTTTAAGAGTTTGAGAACTTGTTGTTGATGCTCGATGTGATGTTCCACTGCTTGAACCTTAGAATTTTCTCTTAAATATGATGTGATGGATGGTGGATGATATACATAAAGTGCCATAAATGGGGTCATTTTTGCTGTAGTATGGAAGGAAGTTTTATACCACCATTTAGCCAGAGGCAACCATTTGACTCATTATGTTTGTTTATCAGATACAAAGCAAAGAAGGTATCCTTCCAAACATTTGTTTACTATCTCAATTTTCCCATCAGATTGAGGATGATAAGATGAGCTATGAGCCAACTGAGTACCGAGACAAGAAAATAATTTTATCCAAAAATTTCCAGTGAAAATGGGATCTCTATCGCTTACAATAATCTTTGGGTTTCCATGTAGCTTTTGAATTGTTTCCATAAATGCAGTGGAAACTGTACTCGCTTTAAATGAATGTGATAATGCACAAAAGTGTGCATACTTGGTAAGTCTGTCACCTACCACCATGATGACACTCTTTCCCTCAGACTTGGGTAAACTTGTGATAAAATCCATTCAAACCTCCTCCCAACGTTGACTTGGAATGGATAAAGCTTGTAATAGAACCAGGGTCTTAATTGTTTCAACTTTATTTTGTTGGCAAACCAAACATTCCGCCACAAACTTTTGAATATCCGATTTAAGGCCATCCCAAAAAAATTCCTTCTTAACCCTGTGGTAAGTTTTTTAAAATCCTGAGTGCCCTCCTAAGTGAGAAGTGTGTAATTCCATAAAAATATTTTGTTTGAGTTGGGAATTCTTACATAGGTATAAGCGATCTTTGTACCATAATGAATTTTTTTTCAGCTAAATGTATCAGATGTACTGGGATCTTGTTGTAGCTTTCGAATGAGTGTCCACACTTATTCGTCATTGTTCCATTCCTCCCTTGCTTCTTTTATCCAATCTAGTTGGATAATAGAAATGGCGCAAAACAATGCTTCCACATCCTCATCCTTTCTTGAGAGTGCATCTGCCACAACATTTTGCTTCCCTTTTTTGTAGATGATTTCAAAGTCATAACCCAACATCTTTGTGACCCACTTTTGTTGCTCTTCAAAGGATAATATTTGTTCTAAAAAGTATTTAAGACTATAATGATCCATTTTTACCTTGAAGTGTCTTCCCATTAGGTAGGGTTTCCATTTCTTAAGTGCATGTAGTATTGCCAACATTTCCTTCTCATAAATAGCTTTGTGTAAATACTTTCCCTTAATTGGACGAATTTCGAAAGCAATGGGTCTTTCATCTTGCATTAAAACAACACCAATTCTATTTCCTGAAGCATCGCATTCCACAATAAAGGTTTTTGTGAAGTCCGGCATAGCTAAGACCGGTGCTTGGCACATTTCCTCTTTAAGATGTTCGAAGGCCTTTGTTTCTTCTGGAGTCCATGAAAATGCATCTTTATTCAATAATGTTGTTAGAGGTGTTGCTATTCTCCCATAATTCTTAACAAACTTGTGATAATACCCCGTCAACCCCAAAAATCCTCGCAGATGCTTTATGGATGTGGGGATTTTCCATTCCTTAATGGCTTTAATTTTGCTAGGGTCTACCTTAACACCTTCATGAAATACAATATAACCCAGATATTCCACCTCTTGTACTCCAAAGAAACATTTGGAGCTTTTTGCATATAATTGTTTCTCTTCCAATAGTTTGAGCACCCTGTCAACATGTTCAACATGATCCTTCCAAGACTTGTTATAGATTAGTATATCATCAAAAAATACTAACACAAATTTTCTAAGGAAGGGTTTGAAAATGGAATTCATCAAACCTTGAAATGTAGAAGGTGCATGGGTAAGGCCAAAAGGCATGACCAAAAATTCATAATGACCCTCATGAGTTCTAAATGTTGTTTTCAAAATGTCTTCAGTCTTCATTCTGATTTGATGATATCCTGAATGAAGATCCAACTTGGTGAAGTAAATTGATCCATGCGATTCATCCAATAATTCATCAATGATAGGAATGGAAAATTTATCTTTAATAGTGAGCTTGTTGAGCTCCCTATAATTCGAACACATCCGCCATGATCCATCCTTCTTATGCACCAATACTACTGGAGCAGAGAAAGAACTTTGACTAGGTTGAATTATACGGTCAGCCTCTAGCATTTCTGCAACCATACATTCAATTTCACTCTTTTGGGCATAGGGATATCTGTACGGCCTGATCTGTGGAGGAACACTTCCTGGAATCAAATGAATATCATGATCATGACTACAAATAGGTGGGAGACCTTTGGGAGTCATAAATACCTTGGAATAATTGTCCAAGACTTTTTGGAGATCTGGAGAAATAGATGATTTCAATGTGGGAACCTCTAGCAAACATAATTGTGCAATTACACGTCGTTGTTCCTTCTTTAGAAGCTTTGTCATACTGTTAGAGCTGATTGCCTTTCTCGGTTTCCCTGTAATACCCAATTCAACTTCCTTTCCTTCCGCACAAAATTTCATGAAAAGTTCTTGAAAATTAAAAGCTATTGTACCCAAGGATTGTAGCCATTGGACTCCTAGTACAACATCAACACCACCCATTGGAATGGAAAGCATTGGGCTATTCAATACATATTCTCCCATGGATAGCTTGATATTATGGAACTTTCCAGAGCAATTTATGGTTCCTCCACTTGCAACCATCACTTGACACTCTGGTGTTGGATATAGGAAGCAATTCAATTCCTTTGTTATCTTACAATGAATAAAATTATGGGTACTTCCCGAATCAATCAACACTATTACCTTTTTCTTCTTGATATGTCCTTCTATCTTGATAGTTTGAGGAGTGGTAATTCCAGCCAATGCATTACAAGATATGGTTGGATTCATTTCTTCTTTATCTAGGGTTTGTTCTTGGAGTATATCCTCTTATTTTGACATTTCTTGTTCTATTTCTTCCTCCTCTTCACAATCTATGTAGAATAATTTCTTCTCAACACACTTATGACCTTTAGTGTATTTTCTATCACAACTGTGACAAAGCCCTTTTCTCTTTTTTCTTCCAATTGTTGTGGTGTCAACCTTGTAGGTTGTGGAAGGCTAGGGGCAACAACACTTCCATCTTTATAGTTGTGAGTGGTAGACTTTCTGGTTTCCATAATTTCGCTTTCCATTTTTCTTGTTAACCTGAATGTTTTCTCCAATGAATCAAGTTCCCAAAGGTAAACCTCATGTTCGATATTATCCTTTAAAGTCCCTATGAACACATCAATCCTATGCCTCTTTTACCCTTATGTTCAACTTTTAGAAGTCCTCAATGTGCTCCATCATTGAACCCTTTTGTTTGATATTTATCAATTGGCTAAAAAAGGGGTTGTTTTTTGTATCTTCATAATGTGCTATCATTTCTTCCATAAAAATTGCCCAAGTGGTAATTTGTTTACGAGAGAAAATCCATCGATACCGTACAAACTGATTTGGTTCCAAATATAAAGTTGCAATACGTACCTTTTGTGTGTTTTGCACATAATGGAGATCGAAAAATTGCTCCATCTATAGTATCCATGTTCCAGGCAGGGAAAATTTTAAGAACCACCCTAAATTTATATGTATAATAAATGGGCGAATCCCCATGATACATAGGCAAAATGGGAGGCGATTTTATCACTAATGTATATATTTATATTGGCAAACCTCTCACCAAATTATATTATCTTATAAAGTCATGGCGAATATTTCACTGAATTATAAAATCTTGTAAGATCTTGGAAAATCTTTCACTCAATAATAAAACATTGTGAAGTCTTGGCAAATGTTTTATTAAAGTATGAAACCATATATGATAATAATAAAACATATTCATTAAACTGTAATATACTAACATACATGTTTGGAAAAAAGAAACATAATTTTCACTTCCTACAAACAATGTTGCAAGTTTTAGTGGCCATGTTTGTCATGGTAGGAGAGATTAATGTTTTCTGTACCACTTTTGTCAAGCTACCACTTTTGCCAAGCTATCAAATTTCTTTCTTATTCCATAGACTCCAACTGCGAAATGAAAAAAAAAAAAAAAAACATCAAGTTTGTTTACCCCAACAGGCCAACAAGTAGCAAGCCCCAACTATATAATATAATGAAATAGTAGGTATCCCAAAGGCCTAAAGGGGATCTAATGGAAATAAGTGACCGTTGTCAGAAGCCTTCCAATCAATATATAAATATTAAATGTAGATTTATTATTATTTTAATTGGAAATCTTCAATTAAATAATAAAATTTAATTATGTCTCTCCCAATCTAAATTTCTTAGCATAATTCACTACCATCGTACCATTTTTAACAGCGTTGTAACATGTGGATTATTTTCCTTTTTGATGCACAATCTCTGCCTTTTAGGACAATATGGTGCAGTGACCCAACCCCTACAGATCATTACGACAAACTAAGAATAGCAGAGAAGATGAAAGGTTGTACAAACCAGCATATTTTTCAAACAACTAATCCAAGATTAGTACCTTAACTTTTTCATGAAGATATCATATTGAGAATATTTGAAAAATGGTGGGAAATCTGGGCAGCGACTATCTCTCTTCTACGAGGGTGATGCGGAAAGAGTTAAGATTTCATTGTTAACCAATATTAATGGAGATATCGATAATTTTTAATAAATTTTGTGAAGTGACTAAATGTAGCTTTAACGATTCGCCTTAAGATTTTTTTTACAATATAATTTCCTATGTCTATTTAATATCTTCATTATCATAAAAACCAACCTATATCCATCTTAACTCCACATCTACCACTCTTAGAGGGATAAAATCTATTTATCTCTCCTAGTACTTGGTAGACCCGAAATTAAGATGGATCTAAGCTTATAGAATTTCCCCTTTAAATATTCTATGCTCACATGAATACCATAGTATTACCATGGGTCAATACCATGGGTTATCATAAACCTGGAGTTTAAAAACTACTATTGGTAATTTATAAAAATTAATAAAATTAATAATTGATTTTTATTTTATTTTATTTTTTTAATCAAGTTAAAATGTTTAAGTGAAATTAAATTAGAAGATCCATTTTTACTCTTGATCTACCAAGCCCCGAGAGGGATCAAATATTTTTCACTCTATGTTAGTTTGCATATCACGATATTTGATCAAGAGTAAAGATGCATCTATGCTAGTTTAATTCCCCCCTTTAAATAGGTTGCATTCCATGTGAATAACATGGGTCAACACCGTGTGCCATCTTTATTTTTATTAATACTAATATTAGGGTTAATATTTTTTTTGCATGGTATTAATAATAATTTGGCCCCTAGGCTTAACCTAAATATAACACATTTTTTGAGTGTCCTTAAATATAAAGTGGCTTATGGAGTGAATATAAAAAATATTTTATTTATTTACCATGCCTCTTGTTTATTTATATTTTTATTAATTTACCATACCTTTTTTATAAATATGGTATTTGGCCCATAGGATTCAATTAAATAAAACCTCTTTTTTGAGCCTTCTTAAATAGAAAGAGGGTTATGCACTAAATATAAAAAGAAGTTTTATTTATTTACCATACCTCTAGTTTATTTGTATTTTTATTTATTTACCATACCTTTGGAGTAAGTATAAAAAGAGCTTTTATTTATTTACCATACTTCCAGTGTATTTATATTTTTATTTATAACTATCATAAATACATTTTAAATTTACTTTTTTTACCCTCTCCCCTAAAATAAGGTGGGCTAATCTCCATACCTAATTTTTTATAAAATAAATTTGAGGGTAACAATGTACTATGATACAAAATATTCACCCAATAAAAATATGAAACTCCTTAATTTAGCCCTAGGGCGAAAATTCGCCCCTAAAATTTTCCATGGTTCCAAGATCCTTGCCATCAAACTTCCTCATATCGATTTTTGGAACATGGTGGGTTTTCAATCCAACATTAGAGTCTATGAAATCATGATTAACATTTCTTTTTTCTCATCATGAGTTTCCTTTACTACCCTTTCACCATTAGTGATCATTTCTTGTAGCAACTTATTCAAATTTATCTTCAATTCTTCCATCTTATCGTCCATGTCATTCATCTTAGCATCCATGCCATTCATATTAGCTTCCATGCCATCCATCTTAGCTTTCACGCCATCCATCTTAGCTTCCATCTTAACTTAGATGCCATTCATATCAGCTTCCACACCATTCATCTTGGCTTCATTTACTTTTAGTGAGAGTGAAATTTGTTGTACTTGGTCATGTAATTTTGATATATCATGTTGCATTCTTCCTCTTCTTCACGAGTCATGCTAGAGCTTTCAGGTTGCTTACTAGGTGTTTCCATTTTCTTTCTTCGGAGCATTAATTAATGCTAATAATTATTCACTATTCCCTTTGAATTCCTTCAAACTAATTTTTCAAACCAATCTTATGCAAAATTTTAAAAAAACTACACTTTTGTTTTCACTTTGTAAGAACTCGATATTTAATATGTTGTATCTCTGTAACTGTAGATCTCGAATATCTAAAATCTCGTCCTGCGGTAGCCCTTTGAGTCCTCTTTCTACCCCCGCAAGTCTGATCAAGATTGGATTCTCCAAGGAAGAGTTATGCCAAATATCCCACGGTGACCTGCTAGTTCAGTAGAGAAAACTTGTATGACATGCCATGTGTCACTGTTTCGACCTTAGTACTTGACACTGATATACAAAAAACTACAGGCTGTCTTATTTCTGAAACTTCTTACGAAATTTTAATCTGATGCTCAAAAAAAAAGTTATGACGATTTTCCCCAGGCCAATTGTTTGGAATGTAATTCAGGACTCTGCAAAAACCCTAACTTCCTTAGATCATTTCTCCACAAATATAGCAAGACAAGCTCTGAAATTCAGACCCGAAGTTCAGAATGATTTTGGCTCAAATGGGTTTTTTTTGTAGCTTTTGAAATGTCGTAGAAAAAAGTTATAGCTAAAATGCCATAATGACTTGTTTGGAGCAGTAAAACACTAAAATCCAAAGCTCTGATACCAAATGTTAGGAAACTAGCTCACAAAAAGATAGAAAAGATAGATCAACACCTTAGAATTCAACCTCTTCGAGGGGATAACCTCATTTACATTACACAAATAAACAATTCTTGAATGATACAAATGACTAAACCTTCCTTCTATATATAGGAGTCTAAGGGGTCACAATATAATCAATCCGACATAACAGTGATAACATAAGGGCACAAAAATAACAATAGTGGGTTTCTATGGGGCATACTAATAACAATATGGGGACAATAGGGGCACAATAATAACAATAAGGGATACAGTGACAATAGTAATGGGGGAATCATTAGTATTATAGGGGCCTAACACTAACTATGCAATATTTTGACTTGGGTCATGCAACTTTAATTGGCTCTATCTCTCAAACCAGGAGGCAATTTCAGATTTTTTCATATCACTAGAAAGATTTTTCCGAGATCTTTCCATCAAGGTGGGTTTCATTTGCATTTGATATGATATAATGCTCCAGAAGTGGCTCCAAATTCTCTACACCATTCTCATCCATGTTGCTCCTTGGCTCTTCTTCTTATGCTTGGAACCTGATCTCCTGAGTTTTTCTTTGCCTTTTGTTGACAATTTTTCCATGTGTTGACATTGGTGACAACATATTTCCAACAACATGGAGGAAAAAAATGAGCTTAAGAGTGATTTTTTAAGGTTGTAGCACCAAAATGAGTCTCAGTGGGGCACTACAGTGTTGCCTTCATGCTTAATAGAGTGTTAAGGAGGTTCAAGGAGGAATAAAATTGAGCTTTAAGGACGAGGCTTAGGGTTGTAGCGATGCCTTGAGGCCCAAGAGTGCTTTGTAGTGTTGGATTGATGTGTCAAACAATAAACATTGTCACAATATGGAAAACAACAAATGACACTACAATATGCTAAACAACAAATGATACCACAATTTGATAAACAATAAACATTGTTAGAATGCGATGAACAATAAATGTTGTCAAAATTTGATGCACAACAAATGACATCACAATGTGATGAACATCAAATTTCATGGAAATTATACAAAATTATGATGTCGCAATGCGACAAACAAAACTATTGAGAGCTACGATCAATTATGTTTAACTATGTCAATCATAATCTTCCCTTAGTTAACCAAGGCCAGACACAGTTAACCATGGTCATATGTGATTGAGTATAGTCAATCATAGACTATAAGGTCAGCCATGGTCAAGATGGCCAACCATGTTCAACCAAGGTAAAACGGGGCCAAGCCATGGTTGAAAATGGTCAACATGGTTGAGAATGGTTAATGGTGGTGAACCATGGTCAACATGGCCAACCATGGTCCACATGAGCATCATGGTTGGTCATGGTTGACCACAATCATCTATAGGTAAATGCTAGCAACCTTGGTCTACCATGTTTAGGGATAGTCAATCCTATGTTGACCATCGTCAACCATGGTCAAACCATGAAGGATTTACCTTGTTGACCAATATCTTACCATGTTCATTCATAAAGGGGGTTTCTAAATTGTGGAAAATAGAGTCAATATATTATAAGTGTTTAGGGGAGTGGGATGGGGGGAATTAATGTGGTGTAGGGGAGGATTATAGGTATTAGGGTTTATAAAAAGGGGTATTCATTAAAAATAGGGGTTATTTTTATTAGAAAGTTGTATTGGGAGGGGGTTTACAAAAGGATTTCGGGAGGTATATATCATATATAGTGAGATTACGACATTCTTTAACATCCCATGAAGAATGGTGTTGTGACCTAAGTTGAATAAGTGGAGACCCTGCAAGTCAAATATGACCACCAAGTTCAACCGTAGTCAACCTTGTTCAACCATGGTCAACCATGTTCATTTATGCCCAACCACAATCAATCATGGATAACCTAGTTAACCATGGTCAAATTATGGTAACCAAGTTTTTCCATGGTCAACCTTATTCATCAATGTAACATAAAAATATTGTTACGTTAATGGTTGGCCATGGTCAATCATAAACAACATCATCACCACTCTTTAACCATTAATGTAGCATTAATTTAATATTAACATTAACCCCAATGTAACATCAACCATGGTTGAAAAATAATAATGTAACAATGCTCAACATTAATGTAGCATAAATACTTTGTTACATTAATGGTTGACCATGGTCAACATCATCCACCCTCTTCAACAATTAATGTAACATTAATGTAAACAGTAACATTACCACTAATGTAATATCAACCATGGTCAATGCTTCTCGATCATGGTCAACCTTGTCAAAGAAGGTCAACCATTGTCAACCATGGTCAACCTCGTCAATCTTCTTGAACCATAGTCAACCATCAACAACCCTCAACAACTATGGTTAACCATTGTCAATTATGGTCAATCCTCATCAACAATTTTGAACCATAGTTACACAATGTGAATCGTAGTCAACCATGGTCTGATAATGTGCCCCATGCATGTCAAGTGTCAACTCGCACAAACACATTAATAAAATGAACAATATAGCTCATAAAAAAATATTTTCTACTTATAATAGCACTCATTAACATATAAAAAACAGAAAATACACTAATAATATATAATAACTATTTTATTAACAGGTTCTACTATAATATACTAATAAATATCAATATGAATTTTGAATATTTTAAACATTAAATTATAGAGTTTCTTTAGTGTGATTTTTTGGAAGCTTATTGAAATCACAAGCTTGATGGGTAATCCTGCGCAATTAAAGTGCCCGAGAGGTTTTTTAGGGTGCTGAATATATAATAAAAAAACTAGTTTAAATAACACAAATCAAAATTTCACCTCAAATTTTTCTCCAGATTCCAACACAAGAAAATCTATAAAATTACACTAAAAACAACTTCTTAAATTATTAACTTCTCATTTGGCAGGTAAGAAGAGGTCTCTCACTAGTGGTCGTTATCGTCTATGGAAATACGAATTTCCGAACAGCTGACTTTACATCTCTTTGACGAATCCATTCGCTCTGTACTTCTTTTTCAAAGCCTATTTGCGATTATTGATCATGCTCCTCTACGAGATCTTAGTTATTAATATGTATAAGTTTACGTTAATTGAATTAAAATTTTCTTTCCATAATTTTTTCCTTCCGTCATGAGCTAAAAAGAGATAAACGGTTTGTACATGTTTTCGTAAAGGACATATTTAATATATATTTAGTTTAAAAAAATGTTTTTTTTTTAAGATTTAATTTTATTTTTTTTAATTGTTTTTATCATAATTTAATTTCAAATTATTAGTGTGACAATCATTTTTTGTTATTATTTACTTATCATTGTTATTTAAGGAAAATTAGACTATCTGAATTATATGTTTGGAATTACAACATAGTGGGTGTAGAGTTTCATTTCTACTTTAGGCTATTAACTTGTTTCCTTAAATTTGAAAAAGACAAACTCTTAACCAAACAAAAACAATTTTAGAACGTAATCCTGACTTACTATTTCCCAATTTAAAATTGAAATATATTAAAAAAAATTATTTAAAAAAATTATTAATTCTTATTAAAAATTATTTTTAAATTTGTAAAATAATTATTTATTAAAATTTAAATATTATTAAAAAACAAATTTAAAATTAATTTTTTAATAATTAACATAAAACTAAGATTGAAATTCAGAAAAATAAAAATTATAAAAAAAACTAAAAAAAATCGTTTTTTCATAAAATATTTAATAATTAATATAATCAAATTAGTTGTAAGAAGAACTTTGGTCTAAATTACATGTAGAAAGACCTTTGTGGACGCGTTTCGAACCAACCAGTGTGGTTTATCGTCAAGACAAGTTGAAGAAACAGATCCAGCTTTACATGTTAAATAGTCTGAGCAGAGCCTCCAACGGCTATCTTGACCAACGGCTAATTTTGACTTAGGGACCAGAGTCATAAAGTCATTTTTATAATTTAAAGGAAGCTAGTTATATTCGGTGACCATACCTTTAAAATATATATAAAAAAATATATAAATAAAATAATTTAAATTGGTGCTTAAGTTAATAGTTAATTAAAAAGTTATCATTTAATAATTAAAAATTGAAATTAAATGGGATTTAGTTATATGGAAGACCTTTCTTTTAATAAGAATATGTATAAGGTATTTTTAAAATAATAGTTAGTTAGAATAAATATATATTAGAACGAGAAAATAATAATAAGTTAAAAATAAATAAATAAATAAAAATAAAATAAAATAAATAAAATATAAATAAATAAATTTAATTAAGAACGTAGCTAGTAAAGGTAAAAGTTACTTGAAAAAAAATAAATCAATAAATAAAAATAAAAATAAAATAAAATAAAATAAAATAAATAAATAACAAATAAATAAATATATCCGAAGAAAAAAAATAAAAAAATAAATAATAATAATAATAATAATAAAGAAATAAAAATAAATAAATAACTAAAAATAAAAATAAATAAAAAAAATAATGTAAGCAGAGCTTCAGCGAAAATCACATGAGGAAAGACATTTGTCGACGCGTTTCGAACCAACCAGTGTGGTAACTTGTCCTGACGATGAACCACACTGGTTGGTTCGAAACGCGTCGACAAATGTCTTTCCTCATGTGATTTTCGCCGAAGCTCTGCTTACAACTATTATGGATCACAGAAGCCTCAATTCAATAAAAAAATAATGATAATAATACAAACATATATATATATATATATATATATAAGTATACCTAAAAAATTAAAAAAGGGAGGATATTAGTTGAAAATAAATAAATAAAATAAATAATTAAATAGATAAAAATAATAAATAAATAAATATATCTGAAGAAAAAAAAATAAAAAAATAAATAATAATAATAATAATAATAAATAAATAAAAATAAATAAATTAAATTAAAAATAAAAATAAAAATAAATAACTAAAAATAAAAAATAATGATAATAATACAAATATATATAAGTATACCTAAAAAAGAAAAAAGGGAGGATATTAGTTAAGATAATATTTATTAATATCTATCAAGAAAAAAAAAATTGAAAGAGCGACACAAAATAAAAAGAAGGAGAAGGACAGGAAAAAGACCATTAAAAACCACAGAGCAAGAAGGATAAACCCTAGGAGGAAGGAAGGCTCCAGGGGGAACAACGAATGCTTGAAAAGGATAAAAGGGGGGAAGGAAAATAAAGACTAGGATGAAAGGGCAGGGATCCAACAGCTACTGATCTTCCAGCCATCATCTCTATTGAGATTGTTAGGCCTTCTTTCAATCTCAATAACTTCCCTGAATTTATGATAATAGAACTGAGCAACTTTGGTAACAACCTTGGCCAAAATGGAACCAACCCAAAAACAAAATGGAGATAATGAACCTTCTATGTTGTAAACTACAACATCAACAACTTAACATGTTCTAGAAAATAGGCACTAAAAATAAGTGAGGATTTGAAGCTTTTCACATTTTTAAAACACTAACCACTTCTCCATGTAAATATTTAATAATATGATAATCAAATAACTTGGAGAGTAACTTTTGCAAAAGTATTTTGTTAAAACATAATTTAAATGCTTGTCTTTGGTAATTATATTTTTAATAAATTTTATTTATAAAATATTATTAAATTATTTATATTCATTGCCAATATAATCAAATAACTTGGAGAGTAAATTTTGCAAAAGTATTTTGTTAAAACATAGTTTAAATGCTTGTCTTTGGTAATTATATTTTTAATAAATTTTATTTATAAAATATTATTAAATTATTTATATTCATTGCCATTACATGTTTAATTACACTTACAGTAATATGTATATATATAATTAAATATTAATAAATAAATTAGTGTTTGAATTTAGTTGACAGGCCGGAGTATCCTCGAACGGAAGGGCCCGTTAATTTTTTTCCCTCAAATTACAGCACAGATATCGATATGGTCTGCCTTTGGGTGTGTACCCTGATAGCAACTAAACCCGAACGTCCCCACTGAATCCCATGTAAATTTAAAAGAGGTTTAGTTTCTCCCTTATCGAGGAAATAAACATTCACTTTGAAGACAGGTTAGTCAAAATCATCAAACCTGGTCCTGGGCAATAATGCGCAATAATTGTATTGTATTTATGGTGGTGGTTATTTTACATTATTATATTTGTCTATGGTAGAATATTGTAATTATTATTTATATTTATTTATGGCAAGTTATATTGTAATGAGTAAGAATGTATTGATTTGATTTTTTGTTTTATAAGTTTTTTTTCAAAGTTTTTAAAAAGTTGTTATATTGAATTGAGTTTTTCTAAAATTAAAATTATTTTTAGAATTTTTTATGATTTTATTTTTGAATTGTTAAAAGAAAAAAATAATTGTAATAATTATAAATTTGAGAAAAATATGTAAAAATGACATGTGTACAATTTGTACAATCCTTATTATACCAATCTATACTATAATGATAGGACATATGTACTATAATTATTATAGTGTATCATCTATTTTTAAAAAATATTTTTATTTTTGTATTTACTTTTTTATTTAATATTATTTTGTAATATTTTTATATTACAATTGTTGAGCATTAAAGTTGAATGTGGCCTCATTAATGTCACATAAATCATTTTTTGTTTAAATTGTTATGTATATTATAGATATATAGAATTAGATTGCAAATGTATATGTTTTTAGATGGATTGTTATCGATATTTTACAAATAATATTTATTATAAAAATGATTCTTACTCTAAAGTTAATATATTAATTAACAAAATTGATAATAAGATATATTAGAAAGATTTGTACTCCAAAGTTAATATATTAAGTAATAAAAATAGATATAGTTATTGTATTATAATTAATTTTTAGGTTATGATTATTATTATTAATACATTAATTAATAAAATCAATAGGGTGTAATTTAAACTATATAAATCATAATGTAATTGTTATTACATATATGAAATTATTCACAAGGCACATTTAGTGGTGATATTAATAACAATATAATATTTTAATGAAAAAATATATATCTTATTATTATTTTTCTTCTAGCTAATTTATTTTTAATATTTAAATTGAAAACTATATAGATTAAGAATCAAATATTATCAAATCCAAGAAGGACACTTACCCTAATTTTATGTATGACAATAGTAACTTGGAGGAAGTGTCTTCTTACAAGTACCTAGGAATTGATATTCATCACAAGCTCAACTATAGCATTGAGAAAATGATTAATGGGGTGGAAATCTTATTTTAGACTTGAAAATAATTGTAAAACAACAAGCCTCGTAATGTGGGATAGAAAGAAGTTCCTCTTGAGGTTTGGGGTTGTAACATCTCTAGAGAATCTTGGAGAAAGTTTGAGCAAATCCAGAAGCGTTTTATAACGTATAACCTCAAAATTAAAAGCAATACACCCTATCCTATTCTCCTTATAGAAGTGGGTCTTTCCCCTATCGAGAGCCTAGCTATGACTAGGCTTCTGGTGTACAAGCACAAACTCAGTAACATAGGAGACCACAGACTTCCTTATCTAGCTTTAAATTCCAGCCAAAACCACCTAAGGCTCAAACGAGGTTGGTATAAAGACACCAAGACCTGGTTAAACCATTGGGAGATCGACGAGAATGTTGCATTGCAAAACATTATTAACATTAAAAATATTGTTACTTCTAAGTTCAAAGAAAAAATGTGGTCTGAGAAAGATTTAGCAGCTAAAAGAAAATTAAGATATTATAAGGAGGTCATCAACCCCACCCTAGAAGATTAAAAGTATCTCTCGGTTTTAACTAACTCAAAGAAGAAAATTAATATAGCCAAGATTAGAACGAACTCTCATGAGCTCCATAGTGAAACGGGTCATTGGGCAGTTCCTAAAACACCATGGATGGAAAGGCTCTATCATCTTCAAATCACTTCCTCCTAGAGTGCCCCACGTTCAACCACATTAGATCTCAGTTTCATAATATTTGTTGCAATACTGACCTTCCTAGCCTTTTATGATGTCAAAACTATAGTGAGCTCAGGAGGCTTCTCTCCAAGCTTTTTGAGCATAGGAATAAAATCTTAAACCAAACTAAATAATTCGTTTTATTTAGGTCCAATAGACCAAAGTTTGGTCTCAGTGGACGTTAACCATCATCATCATCATAATAACAATATTTTTTATAAAAATATTTTATTGTTTTTATTGTTTATATTAAAAGTAATATAATTTTTAATAATAAAAAAATATTATTTTTGTCTTTTAAATTAATTTACTTTTAGTATTTAAGTTATATTTTATTTTATTATTTTTGTTTTTTCAAATAATTATAAAAAATGATTATTTTTATGTGTCCTTATGGTCACTAGAACTATATCTCGGATTTGTATCTAAAACATATCGTAAAACATGCTTCCTCATGGATGTTAGTGTCATTATACCTCCTAATTACTATAGTATGCTAGTTGTCATATAACATAGGATTTGTTCTATGTATCTTTGTGACCACCAAAAACTATATCATAAATTTGTGTCTCAAGTATATCACAAATGCTCAACCATGGAAGTTAATGTCATTTAAAAATCTCAGTTAGCACCTTATGTTGATAGCATAAAAATAACGATTCTATAACAATCGAAAACTAACTTTAATGCGGAATAAACTTTAATGCCCAAGAAAAATACCTCCAGCCATTGATGCTAAACAAACTTCAAAACCAAACTTTCTGCTAAGCTTGAGGCAGTCCCTTCTTTTGTTTTCTGATGTGTTTACATGCGTTGTTGGCTCGATAAAAAACCGGTAGTCTCAAAGACCTCCTTGGATGGATGCATGCAGGAAAGAAACAAGAGATTCCAAAACTCGCCCGCCGGCCTTCTTCCTTCCAGTATCAAAACTTTACTTGGCAATTAATTGAGCTTCAACACTGAAAAAGATCCCACTGGCTTGAGGTGTACCCACAAAACTTTGACTTTGAAGTGAAGCGGATACTTCTTTATAATGTTTACGACCCTACTTATGAAACAATGTGCCAAAATCCGCTCACGGTCCTTCCTTGATAAACAATAGTGCGACTCGATGCTTGGAATTTCGTGAGGAAGTATTCGCACAACGCGCTGGCTTTCTAACCAGTACAACCAAAAACACAACTACGTGCTACGTGCGCTCCAAAAACACACCACAACAGAAAAGGAGAATAGAGAGACGAGAATGCAGTGCGAGAGGGGAAATTAAAGCCTTCAAGAATATCTGTAATCTTCCAAGCTCTGCTCACTCTAAATTGATGGTGTAAAACTAAAGGGGATTGAGCTAGTGAGCTTGGGGACCAAACAGAAGAATTTATAGCCAAGCTTCCATAGAGCTTCTGATGGCTATGTATTAAGTGTTCCACAAATCATGGTAGAGAACTGCAGAGGGAGTAATGGACCACTCCAGGAGCTCCCAACAAGAAATTAATTAACTAAAGATAGTTTCCGTAAATTAAGGAAATTACTACAGTTGTTTTCCAGAATTTTTGGAATGGGCGGCAGATGGTTTCCTAATCATCGAAGCCATTAAGGGAGCCGACTCGCGACAGTTACGGGAGCTAACATTCTCCCACTTGGTCCATACTTCCAATCTTAATGTCTCATCTTAAAACCCATTGATAATCTGTATTAAGTAATAGATACATGAATCATGGCAATAAGTCCTCTAATGACGAGTATTATCTTCCATGTATTACTATGTATTTATTTCTATTATAATTTATGTGGCAACAATTTCTTAATGAATAAACCCTATGTTTATTCTTGGTCCTACACATATGAATTTTCTCAAATCAAATTAAGGTGCACATAAATATGAGAAAAACATCACAATAATTAAGAATTTCATTAAAATAACATTGTCCATACAATGAGAAACTACATAATGGAACCAAGTCCCATATTCATTACATGATCCTTGAATTTAAACGATGGCATGCCCTTAGTCAAAGGATCAACGTTCATCAACTCAGTGCTAACGTGCTCAATGACCACTTTCTTTTCTTTAACACATCCCCTTATAGCTCAATACTTAATGTCGATGTGTTTATTTCGACTCCCACTTTTGTTGTTTTTAGCCATAAAAACAACAGTTGAATTATCGAAATATATTCTCAATGGCTTAGAGATAGAATCCATAATTCTAAGCCTAGAAATGAAACTCTTAAGCCATACACCATGTAAAGTAGCCTCAAAATAGGAGACGAACTCGGCTTCCATAGTGGAAGTGGCAATAAAGGTCTGCTTGGCACTCCTCCATGATACAGCTCCACCGGCCATCATAAAAATGTATCCTGATGTTGATTTGCGTGAATCAACACATCCAGCAAAGTCAGGTTCTGAGTAGCCAATTAATTCCAAATTGTCCGTCCGTCTATACATAAGCATGTAGTTTTTGGTTCCTTGAAGGTACCTCATTACTTTCTTTGCAACTCTCTAGTGGTCTAAACCTGGATCACTCTGATATCATCCCAACATTCCCACAACAAATGCAATGTGAGGTCTTGTGCAGACCTGAGCATAAATTAGGCTTCCGATAGCAGAAGCATATGGAATGTTCTTCATTTGTTCCCTTTCAAAGTAGTTATTCAGGCATTGGTTCAAATTGAACATATCACCCTTCACAATGGGAGCTACACTTGGTGAACAATCCTTCATCCGAAATCTCTCTAAAATTTTATTAATATAGGTTTCCTAAGACAGACCCAAGATGCCTCAGAATCTGTCTCTATGGATCTTAATGCCAATGACATACGATGCCTCACCCATATCCTTCATATCGAAATTTTTAGAGAGGAATTGTTTCACCTCATGCAACAAACCCTTATCATTGGTTGCTAGCAAAATGTCATCCACATATAAAACAAGAAAACAGAGTTTACTCCCACTGACTTTCAAGTATATACATTGATCCATAATGTTTTCTACAAAACCAAATGAAGAAATTACATTATGGAATTTCAAATACCATTGGCGAGATGCTTGTTTTAAACTGTATAAGGATTTCTTGAGCTTGCAAACCAATTGCTCACCATCACTAGAGGAATCCTTCAGGTTGTTTCATGTAAACCTCCTCCTCTAGATCTCCATTGAGAAATGTCGTTTTCACATCCATTTGTTGCAACTCCAAGTCAAAATGGGCTACTAATGCCATAACAACGCGCAAGGAATCTTTCTTAGATACAGGAGAGAAAGTCTCCATGTAGTTGATTCCTTCTTTCTGAGTGAATCCCTTAGCAACGAGTCTTGCCTTGTATCTCTCAATGTTGCCTAATGAGTCTTTCTTTGTCTTAAAGACCCATTTACATCCAATGGCTTTTGCACCATTAGGAAACTCAACAAGATCCCAGACTTCGTTACTCTTTATAGAATTCATCTCTTCCTTCATGGCATCATACCATAATTCTGATTCTTTGAAACTTATGGCTTGTGAAAAAGACTCGGGATCATTTTCAGCTCCAATTTTGTAGTCAGATTCTTGCAGATACACAACATAATCATCAGGAATTGCTTATCTCTTTGGTCTAGTAGATCTTCTTAATGTTGTACCATCATCTTCCTGAGAAGTATGTGGTTCAACTCGTTGTTCAAAAGTTCTTGGCAACTCTTGAACTACCTGATCTACTGGAATGTCATCAGCAGCTTGTGGAACTTCAACAATTGGTTGTTCAACACCAGTTTGTACTTGAGGGATGTTGTGAACAATACCCAATCTATCACTTGAGGTGGAAGGTTGAGATTATGAATGATCCTTCTTAGAAACTATGTTCCTGGTTTGATCGCTCCCACTGATCAAGTCATTTTCAAGAAACTTTGCATTTCTTGATTCCACAATCCTAGTGTTGTGAGATGGACAATAAAATATGTAACCTTTAGACCTTTCAGCATATCCAATGAAATACCCACTAATGGTCCTTGGGTCCAGCTTCTACTCTTGTCGATTATATATTCTTACTTCAAACGGGCATCCCCAAACGCGCATATGTCGTAAACTCGGTTTCCAACCTTTCCATAATTCAAATGGCATTTTAGGAACAGCCTTGGTTGGAACTCGGTTTAATATATACACTGTCATCTTAAGTGCTTCAGTCCACAAGGATTTAGGAAGATTGGAGCTGCTAAGCATACTCCGCACCATGTCCAATAATGTTCGGTTTCTTCTTTCTGCTACACCATTCTGGTCGGGTGAACCAAGTATGGTGTATTGGGCAACAATCCCATTCTATTGAAGAAATTTTGCAAATCGCCCAGGTGCTTGTCCATCTTCTGTGTATCTACCATAATATTCTCCACCTATATCTAATCTCACGATCTTAATTTGCTTGCCACATTGTTTCTCTACTTTAGCCTTAAAGATCTTAAAGGCATCTAATGCTTCGCTCTTTTTATGAAGCATGTAGAGATACATATATCGTGAGTAATCATCTATAAAAGAGATGAAGTATCTCTGACCATGTGATTCCATGTTTGGACTAAATATATCAGTATGTATGATCTCTAATATGTCCGAACTCCTATTTGCACCTTTCTTTGACTTGTTGGTCTGCTTTCCCTTTATGCAGTCCACACAAGTCTCAAAATCAGTAAAATCCAGAGTATTAAGTACCCCTTCATTTACCAATCTTTTAATTCTTTCTATGGAGATATGACCTAGTCTCTGGTGCCATAATTTAGAGGAATCTTCATTAATAACACATCTTTTAGTGCCAGTGTGAACATGCATTGAATCATAAGTGACATTGTTTTGTAAATTAATATAGTAAAGACCATTAAACAAAATACCATTCCCAACATAATCAGATTTATAAAATAAACTGAAGGATGTTTCTGAAAAGTTAAAGGAATATCCAAAAGGTACAAGTCTTGAAATTGAAATCAAGTTTCTAGAAAAACTTGGAACATAAAAGGTCTTTTCTCATTCTAAAACAAAACCACTACTTAAAGTTAAATAACATGTTCCTATAGCTTCCACATGCGAGCCCATCTTGTTTCCTGATATGATTCTTTTCTCACTTCCCACTGGCTTCCTTAGGTTTTGCAAACCCTGCAAGGAATTCGAAATGTGAATTGTTGATCCAGAATCAATCCACCATGTGTTAATATTGACATTAACCATATTAGATTCATAACAAACAAATGAGATTGGATTACCTTTGTCCTCAAGCCATTTTTGAAATTTGGCGCATTCCTTCTTCATGTGTCCCTTCTTTTTACAGAAGAAACACTTGGAATCCTTCTTGATATCAGCTTGGGGAGGTACTTTACCTTGCCCTTTTCGGTTGGCTTGAGATTTGCCCTTTCCACGCGTTGCCAACATTACACTTTCTCCCAGTTCCATCACCAGTCTCTCTTCCTCTTGAACACACATGGTCATGAGTTCATTAATTGACCATTTATCCTTATGTGTGTTGTATGAGATTTTGAAGGGTTTGTATTGGTGTGGAAGAGTGTTCAGAATGTAGTGCACCAGGAAGGACTCTGGTATTTCAACCTCGAGTTTCTTCAATTGAGCCACAGTGTCCCTCATTTGCATGATGTGCTCGCGCACACCTTTCACACTGGTGAGCCTTAGGGATGAGAACTTCATGATTAGGGTTCTGGCTAGTGCCTTGTCTGAAGTGACGAATTGATCCTCAATGGCTTTCAGCAAGTATCGAACCTTTTCATGCTAATCAAAGGAACCATGAATACCAGCTGAAATTTTAGTCTTAATGAACATCATGCTTAGGCGATTAGATCGCTCCCATCGTTCATAAAGCGTGATGTCCACTGCAGCGTTGGTATTAGTCAGTGCCAGTGGTTCATCTTTCCTAATAGCATAGTCTATGTCCATCCACCCCAAATGAAGGAGAACTCTCTCCTTCCAGACCTTATAGTTATCTCCCTTAAGTTCAGGGATATCATAACGAATTTCAGAGAAATTTGCAGGTTGTACAACTGCATAAAATTAAAGATCACATGCTTATGTTAAATTTGAGGTCTAAATAAAATTTCATGCTTTACCAATGTAAATCATGCTTAAAATTGAATCTAATGACATAAAAATTGCCTGTGGGCTAAATTTTCAATTCAAGCAGATTCAATTATTCTTTATGATAGAATTTATCAAATTATTTACTTAATTCATAATTCTAAAGGGTATATTATGATTATAATTCGATATAAATTCTATCTTAGATTTGAACTTTGTGATAAAACTATTAATTCATAATTCATGTGGGTAAGTTATGAATATTTTATCTTAATTAATCATATAAATATAATAAAAATTCCCGTGGGATAAATTTTATTATATTTAGTATAATTAATTACAATTCATGTCTAAATATTCTTTATGTGATCCTAATCAATCATAATATATAATATTATTTAATTAGAGATGTTGTGGCTATTCTCTAATCAAATAAAAATTATATGGATCACTTAGACATTATTTCTTTTATGCATAAAAATTAGCTTGATATGAGAATAATGATAATTTGCATAAATAAAACTAAAATATTCATGCATAACATTCTTAAAAAACTCTAATTAGGTTCTGTAATGGGAATCTATTATGTAATGCATTACGTTTTAGTGAAGAGTCTGGAATTCCCCTGTATATTTTGAAAATTCTTTATATGTCAAAAAAATTCATTATTTATAAAGCCACTCATTGATTTCATTATATTACTCTTTTTACTCAAGTAAAAACAAATTGTACAATCGAGTAAAACACACGAAATCAAGAAACTCCAGAAAATCCTCATTTTAATGGTAAACACCAAGGCAGAGATAAAAAATGTGCTCTGATACCAAATGATAGCATAAAAATAATGATTCTATAACAATCGAAAACTAACTTTAATGCGGAATCAACTTTAATGCCCAAGAAAAATACCTCCAGTCGTTGATGCTAAACAAACTTCAAAACCAAACTTTCTGCTAAGCTTGACGCAGTCCCTTCTTTTGTTTTTTGATGTGTTTACATGCGTTGTTGGCTTAATCAAAAACCGGTAGTCTCAAAGACCTCCTTGGATGGATGCATGCATGAAAGAAACAAGAGATTCCAAAACTCGCCTGCCGGCCTTCTTCCTTCCAGTATCAAAACTTTACTTGGCAATTAATTGAGCTTCAACACTGAAAAAGATCCCACTAGCTTGAGGTGTACCCACAAAACTTTGACTTTGAAGTGAAGCAGATACTTATTTATAATGTTTATGACCCTCCTTATGAAACAATGTGCCAAAATCCGCTCACGGTCCTTCCTTGATAAACAACAATGCGACTCGATGCTTGGAATTTCGTGAAGAAGTATTCGCATAACGCGCTGGCTTTCTAACTAGTACAACCAAAAACACAACTACGTGTTATGTGCGCTCCAAAAACACACCACAACAGAAAAGGAGAATAGAGAGACGAGAACGCAGTGCGAGAGGGGAAATTAAAGCCTTCAGCAATATATGTAATCTTCCAAGCTCTGCTCACTCTAAATTGATGGTGTAAAAGTGAAGGGGATTGAGTTAGTGAGCTTGGGGGCCAAACAGAAGAATTTATAGCCAAGCTTCCATCAAGCTTCTGATGGCTATGTGTCAAGTGTTCCACAGATCATGATAGAGAACTGCAGAGGGAGTAATGGACCACTCCAGGAGCTCCCAACAAGAAATTAATTAACTAAAGATAGTTTCCGTAAATTAAGGAAATTACTACACTTGTTTTCCAGAATTTTTGGAATGGGCGGAAGATGGTTTCCTAATCATCAGAGCCGTTAAGGGAGCCGACTCGCAGCAGTTACTGGAGCTAACATATGTTAGATGTAAAAAGATAGAAATATACTTTAAAAAAATAAGTTAAAAAATCACTATAAATATAGACATTTTTTTACATAGTAGTAGTATTATTTTTATCCTAGTTACAATAAATTTTGTTATCAATTACAGATAATAAGCAAATATTAAATAACAACGCTGCATATTACACTTGTTCAATATAAACAACAACACTGCCTATTACACTTATTTAATATTAACAACTATCATAATTTCTCATTAATAATCACATGCTTCAACATAATCTTATTATAAAATAAAATTATGTGCTCATTTTCTTTACTACTACTTTTATAAATTAACATAGACATGTGAAATTATTTTAGCTTTTCTTAAAATGCCTTGGTATTTTGCTTATAAATAATAGTATAAGATGTAAATTTAGTTTGAGATAACCATGACAAACGAAATTGTTATGAGAATTTTAGTCCAACAAATCGACAGAGTTTTGCTTTCGAAAACAAAGACCTGAAACTTCATTTGTTCACGAATTTCATTTTGTGTGAAGCTCTATCTCCATCAGCGGGCAACTGCTCAACTTTTCTATCACACCACTGAAGATGGCATCCATGGATTCCTCGTACAAGCAACACGAGAAATATACTTTTCCTGTGCAATACTTAGTGGAACATATTGAAGTTGGTTCAATAAGAAATGTGGTTTTTCGAAAATGAAATCTCTCTAATTTTTTTTTAAATGTCTATCATATTCCATCGCTCATGGCTTGTCTATCATGGTTCTCCGAGTTTCGTTTATAAAAAAAATCACATGGATTGTCTATCATGGTTCTCCGACTTTCGTTTATAAAAAAAATTCACATAAACCAATCAATATTGGCAATTGCTTCGTTATCATGATGTGAATTCCATGGTAGAATGTAGTCCCGCGAGTAGGATTTTCAAAGGAGGAAACCTATTGAAAATCTGAAATAGCTATTTGACCGATCCTCGCTTTTCCCATTACTGAGTGCAAACATGCTTCAATGATATCAACCATTAATACCATTAAGAGTTTTTCATCATTACTAACATACATTTCTATACGAGAAGATGTAAGAGTAAATGGGCGAAAATTCCATACGACAAAGACTAAAGAGTAAAAGGCGAAAATAACTAAAAAGTAAAAGGCGAAAATAAATAGCGACTAAGGACTCACTCTTTGCAAGTCATAACCCACTTTAATGGTATGTGCCATGGACATGCCGCTCTACTAAAGGACCCATAATCAAGCGAGCGAGATAGTGTCTCTCTTCTAAAGAAATGGGTAGAGAGCTGCCCTGATTTCGTTCCCTTCTTCTCTTGTGGGTAAACAAACCTTTCTATCACTCACTTGAGTCCTCTTCATCTTCATTCTAGCAAATGAGTGGCTTGCACTAGTGCGAGTCACTCGGATCATCACTAGCTTTTCATAGCCCATTGGAGTTGAGGCATGCACTTTAACATAATCACATTCCCGAGCTTCTCATCATACATTAAATTTTAAGGGAACAACTTTACATTGAAATTATAGAAAAACTAAGCTTAATAAGCTTAGTTCCAAATAGCAAGTCCCACCTCTTATTCGGTGTTTATCAATTGAAAATGTAAAGGGTTGAAATTTAGTCATTGTTTCTAGTACATTTTAATGTTTCTTAAGTTGAAATTCCATAGAAAAAAAATAATTACGATGTAATCTCGATGAATGAGCATATAAACACATGTTTTATAGAGTGTATGTTTGAGGTTGAGTATGTAGATATGTAAAAATATAATCAAAGTACATAAGTAAAAACATTTTTATTAAGAGAAACAATTAAAGAAATGAAGGAATGTGTCTTTTATTATTTGAAAAATGGATTATTCATTCTTTTTATTTATAGTAGCAAAAGAATCTTCTAACAATAACTAGAAGATAAACATTGCAATGTAGCAGATATGATCACTATATATTGTTATAAGTTTCAATGTTCTTTTATTGGAACTTTAACACCCCCAACAACCAGATCTCTTGTTGCCCATAAGAAAAACATAGGGGGGAAACAAAAAGAAAACAAAAAACAAAGAATGGGTCCTCGAAATAAGGCCTAATAAGTTACCCATGTACAACCTCTCATAAGTGGAGAAACGGAGAAAAACCCATACGAAAAATCTCCTTCCCAAAAAGAAAGGAAAGAAGAGAAAAGGTGAATAAGGTGATGAAGGAAGGAGGACTCAAGATGACTCCCCAAGTACAATTTCCTTCATTCCAAGCATCAATTGTAATAAAAGAAATATTGGTGATGCCAAAGGTTTGGTGTAGATATCCACAAATTTCTCTTCAATAGGAACATACTCTAAGTTAATAAGGCCATATTGAATAAGTTGGTGAATAAAATGCATATCGATCTCAATATTATTGGTCTTGGATGCTCCACTAGAGTTTTGGAAATATGTATGGCACTTCAATTATCACACTAAATAATAGTTGGATGACCTTGTTGAATGCCACACTTGGTCAATAACTATTAAATCCAAAGAACTTCCTAACTAGCAAGAAACGCAACTCGATTCTCAGCTTCTATAAAATATAATGCAATTGCTAATTGTTTCTTGGAGGACCAAGCAATAGGAGTAGAACTAGGATGGGAATAAAAACTAGACGTGGAATTCCAATCATAGCCAAAATAGAATCTGTCAAACCCAAAAGCTCATAAGTACCAATGGTTTATTGCATGCCAAACCAGAAGTCCCCTAAATGTATGCAAAAAATGCTTTGTTTCCTTCCAATGACTCTCATGAGGATCTTGAGAGAATTGAGAGACCATCACTACTGCAAAACAATGTCGAGTTAGTGTGAGTCAAATAGAGTAGACTCCCAACTAATTTTTGATAGAATGTAGGATCCACCCATAGTGAGGTGCAACTAGTTGTAAGAGTAACACCTAGATGAAAAGGAGTAGGTGCACGATTAAAACTAGCCATGCCAAGGCACTAAAGTCAATGAAGAGAATATTTTTGTTGAATGATGACCATCCCTTCTAAGGGTGATGAAACTCCAATCCAAGGAAGTAATGTAGAAGTTGAAGGCTAGTCATATCAAATTGTCCCATCAATTCTTCTTTAGCACTCATAATCATAGATGAAGAAGCCCCTCTGAGGATGAAATCATCTACATAAAGAACTAGAATGAAAAGATAAGAGCCCTTCCTATGAGTGTAAACAGCAAGATCAGAATGACAACAGTTTAACTATGAAGCAAGAAGAAAGATATCCATATTCTCATACCAAGCTCCGAGAGCTTGTTTGAGACCATACATTGAATTTCAAAGCATGCAAACTGGTGAAAAATCCTTCACAAAATCAGGAGGTTGTTCTATGTAAATATATTCATGCAGAAAGGCACCTTTTACATCCTTCTGGTAAATTGGAAAACATTGGGAAGAAACAAGAGAAAGCACAATATGTATAGAATCCATCTTGGCAATAAGGGAAAAGGTCTCATAATAATCAATTCCTTCAACCTATGAAAAAACCTTGACCCACAAGATGTGACTTATGTTTTTCAATAGAGAAATTTGCTGCATATTTTCTTATGTAGAGCCATTTGTAATGAACCAAATTATGTCCCTTCGGAAGAGGAATGAGATCCTAAATGAGATTCTTCATCAAAGAAGAATACATTTCTATCATGGTAGCATCCCACTCATATTCCAACAATGTCTCTCTCTTAGTATCTATCCATATCTATCAGTAAACTTTCACTTATGAAGACTCTTCCTCAAATGTTGGTCATGAGAATTTGTTCCTAATTAGACTACTCAAGTTCAAGTTATGCTAATGGTATATTCCCTTATGGATAAGGATAATCAGCTAAACTTTCTTCGTCTTTTATATCTACAAAAATATTAGTGTGAGTAGGATAATTATCAATAGTAAAAGTTGAGGAAGGGGAAGAAGATGATGCCAAATTGTTATGCTCATAAAAATAGACATCCCTTTGAAACAAGACTTCCTTAGAAGTAGGATCAAAGAGCCTATATGCCTTCATCTCTTAACAATAGCAAACAAATATTAGTAGTTGCCTCTTTTTTCTTTATGCTTTTCATTTGGAATTAATTCCCAAGTTGGACTACCAAATACTTTGAATGAAGATATATCAAGCTTAATAGAGGTCCAAGCTTCCACTAGATTCACATGTTGAACTACCCTATGAGGCATCTAATTTTGAATATAATTGGCACAATCAACTGCTTTGGCCTATAAAGAAGGTGTCATATTCTTGGACTTAATCATGCAATTGGCCATATCCTTTAGTGTTCAATTATTCCTGTCAACTACGACATGTTGTTAAAGGGTGTAGGGAACAAAGTGTTAATGTTGCATTCCTTGTTCTCTATAGAACTCTTTGAATGCCAAATTCACATATTCACCACATTATCAATGCATAGTGTCTTGATGGAGCAAGAAAATTGCTTCTCAACAAAGGCTTTGAATGTCTTAAATATCGAAAATACTTCACTCTTGTACTTAAAGATGTACATCCAAGAGTGTCGTGAGGAATCATCAATAAATGTTAGTGAAGTTTTATCCCTGAGAAATAATGAGTTGGAAATGACATCAAATCACTATACACTAACTCAAGAGGTGTTGGAGCATGTAAAGCTTACCCTTTAGGAAATGGATATTGATGTTGTTTTCTAAGAGTACAACCTGCACAAACCCCATTCATACAAGAAACCTTTGAAATACCAAGAACTATATTCTGAGTGCATAATTCATCAAATGATGACAACACCAAATCCATGGCTTCTTTAATAGTTGTTACTACAACATCAAATTTAGTAGACAAAGATTTAAGGACCTTTTCAACCATTGTTTGATATTTAACGTCATCACCATAAATTTTTATCTGGTTTACAATTGTCCAAACTTGATTCATGAACGAATTGATAGTCTTCATTTTTTTCATTTGCAGACTTTGACCATACCTTGATATCTTGTGCAAAAATCTCCCATACTGTCTTTGTCGAAGTCGTGGTCATGATTTTTTTGAATATATCTTCATCCACTACATGTTGGATAAGTTGCAATGCATGTGCATTCTTCTGTCTATTTAGCCCCAATTTCTCCTTCTGTGCATTTGTGAGAGATTGTTCTACTGCATCATCTGTAGGCTTGGCATATCTAATGTTGACATAATACCAAACATCTTAATCCTGTAACATAGTCTCCATCTTAATATCCCACATATCATAATTTTTCTCTTTGAACGGTGGAAGTTGCGACTGAAAGCTTGCTGAAGCCATATCTTCTTCTCTTTAATATTAAAAAATATATATTCAAAATACCCTTTATTCTGAAATTTATTATTATATTTTCAATTTTTTTTAACAACAAAAACCAAAAAGCCCGTTTTTTCAACCTCTTTATAATCCTTTATACACCTTCATGCACTTTCATATAATTTTATAAACTTTTTATGCACTTTTATAGACTTTTATAAACCCTTAAAAAAAAAACTTTAACTTTAATATCTCTCAAACTTATAAAAGGAAACCCCTTTTGTTTCTAAATGCTTTTTAATAAAAGGATCTTCATTCAATTTATAAAGAGGCTTGCACGAACTATATGTATAGGCTCATTAAAAGAACTTTATAAATAAATGATCTCTTGACTCTCCCTTTGAAACGAACTAATTAACGTGCCTTTGTGATGGCTAACATGGCTTGGATAAAGATAGTTTGTGTTACTAACATGCCTTGGTATGAAGAGGGCCTGCATTATTGCTAACATGTCGTTCATTGCAGGGAGGTCATGTCAACACAGATTTCAAGTAGCGTAACTCCTTTAGCGCCTCTCCAGTGTTATAACATGTTTCTTACACAGATTGCAGTCACTGATTCATGGAGACCTCATCTCTCCCTTGACTTTGTGAAACCTCGCTCTAATGCAGTCGTTGATTCATGGATACCTCATCTCTCCCTCTACTCTATGAAACCTCACTCTAATACCAATTTGAGGGAAAGGCAAAGGAGTAAAGCACAAAATTCACACCAAAAATATGAGTTTTTTTCTCTTCGTTATTAAACGCAAAACTTGATTAAAATACAATTGAACCCAATGTGATGTATTTATCATTTCTAACTAGCACCTTAACTGAAGAGCACTCAGGCTAACTTCATCATGCAAACTCACACTAACTTGACTTTTCTAAATCTAGACTGAACTCAAACAAAGAATAACTCAAATTATCTCAGACTCTCAATGCGGGAGTAATTACCTATTTTTAACACTCCCCCTTAATTAAGACCACTAAACTAAAACATGGCTCATCATAAGTTAACATGCATGTTGGTGTAAGTTTCAACTAGGATTGCAACTCCTAATTTTTCTCTATGAAACTCAAATACATCCTTTTCTAATGGCTTAGTGAATATATCAACCAAGTGATCACTCAATTTACAAGGCTCTAAATAAACTTCTCCATTGTTCACAAGTTCTCTTATAAAATGGTATCTTGTATCAATATTTTTTCTCTTTTGATGGAACACATTATGCTTTGATAGTGAAATGGTTGAGGTGTTGTCACACTATTGGTTGTTTATCCTTCTTATTTTTGTTGAAGTCCATCCAAAACTTTGTGTAACCATGTTGCTTGACACGCTGCTGATGTCGTTGCTACATATTCTACTTATTCTGATGAAAGTGTCACAATAGGATGCTTCTTAAATGCCCATGATATTACTCCTTAACCAAGATGAAACACATAACTGGAAGTATTTTTCTATCATCCAAACTTCCTGCGAAATCACTATCAGTATATCCAACCAAATCTTCCTTTTATGTCCTTGCATACAATATGCCACAATTTGTAGCTCCTACTATATATCTTAGAATCCTTTTGTCAACTTTCCAATGTGACTCTTTTGGTGGCTCCATAGATCTAGAAATCAAACTAACTCCATGCATAATATATATGGTCTTGTAGTTGTGAGATACATAAGGCTTCCAACCAATATTTTTAATAAAGTTGGATTTACATATGAACTTTCATCATCCTTACTTAACTTTATACCTGTTGCTACTAGTGTAGGTACATGATTACAACTTTCCATCCTAACTCTTATCACCAATTGTTTTGCATATTTATTTTGAAAAATAAAAATCCCTTTCTCTGATTGCTTAACTTATATGTCAACAAAACATTTCATAAGACCAAGATATGCCATTCCCAATTCTTTCTTCATTGCTACTTTAAACTGATCGAGTTCAAGATCATCGGTATAAATCATATCATCTACATACAAACATGCAATTAAAGTTTTCCCATGCTAATATACCTTTGTGTACAAGGTTGGTTCACTAATGTTTCTACTAAAACCATTCTTGATCATATAACTGTCAATTCTGCTATACCAAGCTCTTATAGATTGTTTGATTCCATAGATCGCTTTCTTCATTTTATAAACTTTGTCTTCAGGAACTTAAACTTCATAACCTCGAGGTTGTTGCACATAGATTTCCTCTTCCAATATTTCATTTAAGAAGGCTGATTTGACATCAATTTGATACACTTCCCAGTTCTTCTAAGTTGTTATTGATAAGACTTCTCATGCAGTGTCCAAGTTGGCTGTTGGAGCAAAAATTTCTCCAAAGTCTATTCCTGGTTGTTGAGAGAACCCTTTTGCTACAAGCCTTGCTTTAAAGTTGTCAATCTCCTTTTTCATTCAACCTCATCTTGTAGACCCAATATTTCACACCAGTCAGATTTCTATTTTTTAATTAACTCAAACAAATCCCAAGTATCATTCTTCTCTATAGATTATTTTTCTTCATCCATAGCTTTCACCCAATTCTCCTCTTTGATAGATTCTTCAAATGATGAGGGTTGAAATGATAATAATGCAAAATTTGAACTGATATCTAAATCATCATAAATATCCTACAAACTTCTCATTTTTCTCTTACCATTACTTGATTCATTACATGACTAATAGTTGGGAGTATTCCAATTTGTTGATCTTCCTGATGATCTATAACTATTAAGGAGTCCTTATTAGCGTGTCTCTGATTGGTTTCATTTTCTGTGATACTTGTTGCTAATGTTCTGCAACATCTTCTTCTTCTATGAGCAATACTTTTGCATCAACAATTTTGTCTACACCCCCATTCCACGAATCTTGTTCTTTGAACACCACATATTTTCTTCTTATAATCCTTTTGGTGACATGGTCATATAATTTATATGCTTTTGAATGCTCATTGTAACCAGTAGATATACACTTTTCACTTTTATCATATAGCTTTCCTCTTATCTCTTTAGGTAGATGCACATATGCTATGCATCCAAACACTCTAAAATGAGATACACTACAAGGCATACCTGACCATGCTTCTTGTAGAACTTTATTCATCACACTTTTTGTAGGAGATTTGTTTATCACATAAACAATGCATGCAACTACTTCTGCCCAGTACTCATTTGACAAATTTCTTCCTTTCAGCATGCTCCTTGCCATGTTCATAATCGTTTTTTTATTTCTCTTTGTTATACCATTCTGTTGCAGTGTATATATGGTTGTAAATTGTCTTTTGATTCCATGTTGTTTGTAGTAAGCATGAAATTCCTTCGAATCATATTCTCCACCATGATTTGATCTCAATACTTTGATCTGATGATCACTCTGATTCTCTACTAGGGATTTGAATTATTTGAACTTTTCAAAAGTCTCATACTTCTACTTCAAAAAATAAATCCACGTTTTTCTGCTAAAATCATCAATAAATGTGAGGAAGTAATAACTTCCACCAATCGACTATGTTTGCATGGGTCCACACAAGTCTGTATGAACCAGCTCTAGTGGCTTCTTTTCTCTATATGAAACTCCTTTTGGAAAAGTTTCATGATGTTTATTTCCTAAGATACAACACTCACATGTACTCGAGGGTTCTTGGATGGGAGGTAATCCTTTAATAATTTGTTTCTGCTGCAACAATCTTAAACTAGAAAAATGAAAATGTCCAAACCAAAAGTGCCATAACCAATAATCATCAACACATGCAACCTTACAAGAATTGGCCTGATTTTTGTAATTCATGATGAGAGGGAACAATATGTTCCTCATCATTTTCACCTTCACTATCAACTGCTTGCTTGTAGTGTTTTCATATATAATACAACCTTGTCAAAAATAACTTCAATGTGTCATTTTTTTATTAATTGACCAACACTTATCAGATTACGTTTTAGACCTGGAACATAGTATACCCCTGAAATTGTCTTGGGCTCCCTCTTCTTGGTAAATATGTTGACCACTCCTTTTCCATCTACATCCACATTCTTGTGAATCCCCAATTTTACCTTTGTCTTGATCGATTAATCTAGATTTGCATTTATATTCTTGTTTCCATCCATGTGGTTACTGCAACTATTGTCTAATAACCAAACATTATCAGAGGGTTCATGCATGGTATTATAAGCTAGGAACATGGAGTCACTATTTTATGTAGTTATGTTTGCTCTCTGATTTCCTTAATTAGTTATCCTCCTTCTGCAATCACATGCATAGTGACCAAATTTATTGTAACAATAACATCTCACCTTTGATTTATAAACTCTTTGATTGTTGCTAAAGCTTCTACTATTTATTCCATTCTCTTGTTCTTGCTCTTCTTTTTCATCTCTTTGGCCACCATTTCTTCTGCCTTGACCTCTGTCTCAAACTACCTCTGTCGTGACCTCTATCTCTTGAGATAAAAACCTGCCTTTTAAAAGTAGTTTCTATTGAGAAATCCTTATTTATTTCTATCCTCATCTCATGGGATAGAAGTGACCCCATCAATTCATCAACTGAAAGCAACGCCAAATCCTTGGCTTCTTCAATAGATGTTATAATGTAACACCCTCCTCCCACATTTACACAAGTTAATCTGTTCGTTGTGGAACATGTGACGAGAGGCTACTATGATATAATTCAACTCCCCATGTATAGTCAAGGAAGTGGAACTAATAAACAAAACCATTATGACCTTCCACACATGCTCCACAACCTTCAGGAGCCAACCAACCTTTCTAGGTGACCAACCCCTTAGACAATTTGACATTTCACTGATCTGGACCCTTAGCCACTCCCGTGACAACCCATGCAAGTGATTGAGGCCTTTTAGTCACTCCCACAGCTACGCATACCGATGACTATGGACTTTTTCAGCCAATTCTTAGCCAATGACCCCGGATTATGTGCCACTTTTTTAGGGCTAGGACTCAGGCCACTAACCAAAACTTCATGAAACTTTCAAAAATGATAAATAACAATGGAATAAGGCTACTAATGCAATAATTGGTACAAGTAATTGATCTGGCCCATACTAGCCATGACAGGAATTTTGTCAAACATGTCATGAACATGTAATCTATAGGTCATAACAACAAATCTAAGTATAGGGGCCTCATACTTATCTAAAATTCATAAAGAAGCATTGTTGCTTTATCACAATAGTTGCATTATCATCTATTAGGACATATATTCATTGAATATTTATTGGAAAATAAAAACATGATGGGAGACATCCATCAAGTCTGTCATAAACATACTCATAACCAACATATAACCAACATAAATAACAAGGATATAACAACCATAAGAATCACATATTAACCAGTATATTTACATATGAAATACCAAGGAGAAAGAGCTCATATTAATGAATGCATAAGCCAAAAATGTCTAGGACTTCCACGAACCACCCGACCATATATTGGATAAACCAAATCTTCCTTTCAGCCAATCACTCCCATGCCATATTCTAAGCATGAATGTGGGACTCATAACAAAACCAATACAAGTTTTCTCAGGCTTTACCGCAATCCCCACTAGGTCACTAGGCCCTAAACAAGCATGGATGCCATCGTATTTCTCCACCTACACCATGAGTAATTTGTCTACCTCCTAGTCTCTAGGATTTACCATATATCCCTCCATTCACCGGTCGAGGATTCCTAGGCCTAGTCGATTCTCCACCCACCAGGATTTACCGTATATCCAACCATTCACCGGTCAAGGATTCCTAGGCCTGATCGAGGGAACAATCCTCTAGGCTTTACCGTATATCCTTCCATTCACCGGTCAAGGATTCCTAGGCCCAATGAGGTACACAAAATTCAGCATTACCACAATCCCACCTTCTTTGGTCCAGGGATTTCTAGGCCTTGTGTTCTTCTTCAGAGACCACCTGTTGTAGCTACTGCAACACCCTCCAAAATTTTTTCTTACACTCAAATTTCAGAGCCTTCCTTGGACATTTTCATTATTTTTGTAAACACTAGAGTTCATTTCATGAGATTTCTTGTAGTTCTTTGGTCCCTTTTGCATGTTGGGTTAACTGTTGTCTTTTGGCATGTTCGATTGTCTTATAATGTTTGTGAGCCTTTTCTAATGGTTTTGATGGTTGTTCTTTCTGTATATGAGTTTTCCCAACCATGTAAACATCTGTTTCATCCATACACAAATTCTTCGACACTGTCGCACAAGTTTCATCATGATCGTCCTAAAGCCTATCTTAAGTGTCACACTTGTCATATCTTGTCATGAGGCAGTCACAAGGGAAAAGCTTTGTTCATGTGTTCTGATGATCTATATTGTCATGTTGTTAAAGTATGTAAAGTGTGTTGTAACACCCTCCTCCCACATATACCCAAGTAACCATGACAACTGGGGTAAACATGCGACGAGAGGCTACTATGATTGGATTCGACCTCCTATGTGACCTTAAGGAAGTGGAATCGATGGAAACATAACACACATACATTCAACATCAGCTTCAGGACCATCAGGAACCAATCCAACACTTCAAACAGCTTTCCGCTGGGTCCTACTGAAGTTTTGACCAAATTAAGGCTCAGTCGCTCTCATGCTATAGGCATGAGAACGTCCAGAAACCCAAAGTCAATCTCACAGACTTGCCTTCCAGCATCCAAAGACCCATTTTTCTCGTTCTATGCCAGCGTCCCCAGGATTTGAGTCACTTTTTCAGGCCAAGAGCTCAGGTCACTGCCTATAATGGAATGATAAATTAAGACCAATAAAGGAACATGGAAACAATGATGCAAAAGCAATAAGTTAAACAAGACCTTAATCAGACCCCTATTAGCCATGACAAGCATTTCGTCAAACATGTCGTAAGCATGTAACCTACAAGCGTAACCAACAGAATTAAACATAGGGATCTTGTACTTATCTGAGAATCGCTAAGAACCATTGTTCCTCATGTCATTTGTTGCATTACCATTTATTAGACCATAGATACATTATCCATTCATTTACAAGTAAAAACATGTTGAGAGCCATATCGATGTTGTCATGGAATATACATATAACCAGCATAATAGGGACATAAATATCATAAACATATCAGCCATAAATCCCACATATACATTAGTATATTTACACATCAAAACCAATGGAATGAATGTCTCATCAATGAATGCAATAAACCAACTGAAGATGGGACTACCACGTTCCACTCAACCATAGATTGGCTAAGCCAAGTCTCTCTTCAACCAATCACCCTCGTGCCATATTCCAAGCATGAATGTGGGACTCATAAAACACACCAAAAAAACATGAAACAAACACAAATGCCACTGTAGTTCTCCACCTACACCATGAGGAATTTGAGTGCCTCCTAGTCTCTTAGGCTTTACCGTAATCCACAGTCTGATCCAAGGATCACTAGGCCCTACACCGAGACACACTCTCCAGGCTTTACCATACATCCCATCTGGGGACTATTAGACCCAACGAAGAGAAATCTACCTCTTGGCTTTGTTGTATATCCTGCCATTAACCAACAAGGATTCCTAAGCCCACTGAGGCATACAATCCTAGTGTTACCGCAACCCACAGTTCAGCTCATGGATTACTAGGCCAGTGGCTTTACCATGATCCACAGTTCGGTTCAGGGACCACTAGGCCATGTGTTTGTCATTTCAGAGATCCACCCCACTCAGCTTTGAATCCATCCGTCCATCCCATATCAACCAAAGTATGAGAACCCATCTCATTAAGGCTATCTGGAAATTACAAGGCTAGGTTGAAGAACTTTGTCACATCCAGCAAAATCCATGCCATGATAGAAAATAATTACATGCAATACCATACATGCCAAATCTAGCAAGGAAAATACACATGCAAATCGATACTTGCAATGAATATTTTTGTAGTTGTTTGATTCTGCCTTTCCCTACTCTAATGCCAAAGTGCTCCAAGAAAACTCTATGTCCAAGAGTGAGAGAGAGAGAGAGAGAGAGAATAATGAGATAGCTCCAGAGTTGAACTGATCAAGCTTGATCCAAGAGCTTACCACTGACTAAGCTTTCCAACTGATTCTTAGAAGAATTTTTATCAATGAGGCCTCTATTTTCTTCAATTTCCATTATTTTCCTTCATTTTCCTCCTCACACGCATCCTGTGACCCTTCACCTTCCTTTTCTCCTAATTTTTATTATTTTCATAAACAAATGTGCCAAAAATGTCATTTTTCTTTCCAAAGCGTTAGCCATTGCATTTGCCAATTTCCTTAGCCATAAACAACCAAATGAACACCCCCTAGGATGTCCTACCCAACATTTAGCTTGGAATAAGTGTCCCATAAACCGTGGCCTTATATATTTTTACATGGATTTTTAACCTGGGTTGTTACATGTGTGATCATAGTCAAGGTTCATCAAAATTCGTCACCCATCCCACACTTAGCCATTTTTGGAAAGTCTTCTCGATCGAGCAACTTAGCTTCACTGGGCCCCGAATGAATTGCGCATTGTGCAGTCTTCACCTTCTAGGTTGTGACGAACTATGTAGTACGCAATCCTTGTCCTCTAGGGCTGCTTCTCTGCACAATTATTGAGTCCAACTCTCAATCTTGCCCTCCAAAATTGTGCAGTTGTATCTCCCAGTCTGCCTTGAACTACGCACTTCGCATCGTCAACCCTTAAGATTTTCTCTTATTTGATAGAACTGTGCAATGAATAGAATCTCAGCCTCCTTTAGCACTCAAAACTATGCAGATGCTTCTTCTAGTGTCCTTTCCCTAATCTGAACCTCACTGCCTCCATAAATTACGCATTTCTATCCTTCAAGCCTTCCTAAGCTACACATTGCATAGTATCAGAGCTCAAGCTCTCCCCCTGACTACTGGAACTTTGCAATGCACAGTCAATGGGCCCCTTTCCTTAGTCTGTGACTTGTCTCGGGCTCAGTTCATGGATAAGAATGCATCATATTAGACTAGGGGTTTTCAGATTGATGTCATTCCCTCATGAGTGGATTGCAGTAACATGTATACTATCAAGTCATGGTGAGATGATCAAGAAGGAGAAGAAGGAGGGAAGCATGCATAAAGACTCTCTTGTAGCTAAACTCACAAGTGGATCAATCAAGAAGAAGAAAAGGGACATAATTTTGCAACTACTATCCAAGACTAAATATCATTGAAGACCCTGCATCACCAAGCGATGCAGAGGTGAAGAGAAAGCATATCCAAGAATACATCCAACACTCAACAACAATAATGACTTGACATTGCCACATCACCAAACAATCCATGTCAGCATTTTCATGTCATGTCATGTCATGAGTGGTCATATGCCACATCACTATTGTGGACCATGTATATTGTATTCAAATGTATTGTAAAGTGGAAGTCCAAAGGACACACATGAATATGGAGAGTCATGTAAGTTGAAAAGTCATAGGAAGTTGAACAGTCATGAGGGTAGTCAAAGAGTCACAAAGGGGAAGCATCACCCCTTGGTTATATATACCCCCTCATTGTATGAGCAAAGACTTTTCACCTTGGCTCCTCCCGCAAGGCATTAGAGAGATCAGCTAGTTCTTTGAGGAGCAAGGAGTGGCTCCAATGTCCCACTATTGGGGCTAGTGATGTACATTGTAAACATGTGTCTTGGAACTTTTTCTTAATAACATAAGCCTTTTAAGGCCAACATGTTCTTCATGCATGGACTATGAATGTTTGTAAGACTATTCTGTGGATGTTTGTATTTCATGTTTGCTTTCACATGTACTAAGATAGTTGAACTATTTTGGTTATTTTAGTGCTTATCTTATTGAGAATGTGTTGTAATGGTTGTTATTGTTGTCCCATTATTGTGGACTATTCTGTGGTATATTAGATAGATCTTTCCCTGTTTGTTAGTTGTAACGACCGTTACATTCATTATGGACTATTCTTTTGGATGTTAGATGGATCCTTTTGGTTCATGTGTGTCTCTTCCTAGGTGGTACTATTACCTCTCACTTAGAGGCTCACTTTTTCCCCCGCTTTGTAGTGGAACAACCTTGACACAGTTGCAGTTGCACACTCTCCAGGCACACCTCCCTTTCTTTTCAAATACACCATTGCATCACTCTCTTGTGCTGACAGCTAGAGCCAAGGCCAATATTTAAGGATTTGGCAATCGGGCCTTTATACCGGATGGGATTCCTACACCAAATGGTGTGAGGTCTGATTGGGACATCATACCGAGGAGATCCCCTGAATGTTGGTGGGTCCAACACCGTCAACATTTCTGGCTCTAGAAGGAGGGTCATCAGTATTTTATGGTTGATAAAAACACAGACCCCATCTTTCCATCTTCTGGTCAAGGCAACAATGGTCATTGCACCTCCCCTACTCGTGCTTTTGAATTTGGTGACTCTTATCAGATCAAATATTGAACATGAAATTTTGTATGATCAGCTTTGGGTCATTCACCCTATAACTTGTAAATTTGTAAAATATGTTGGATTGATTTTGTGAGTAATCAGTATTCCATATTCTCCAAATAAGAACAAGACCACCTCCACGGTGATAGTTGTTTCGACTCTTGAAGACATGGTTCTTGCCACTCTTGAAGAATTAGCAAACTCTGTGGAAAATCAAGAAGAGCCTCCACTCTTTTATGGTGGTGATGGAGACAACATTCCACTCTCGGGAATAAATTTCGCCGGGACTGGCAAAGAAGAAGAAGAGGAAGAAGAGCCATTAGATTTTGATAAAGAAGAGGAGGACAATGAAGAAGAAGACATGGCAGACCAAAATCTGGACTGGATGACTCATGGCCCACTCACACTTCTGGGTGTCCTGCACAAGATGCCAAGACATTCGGAGAAGCTTTTAACAAAGTATGACCCTGATAAGATAGTGAAGGTTGAAGACCATTTGGAAAAATTTTACCTACATATGCAAACACTTGAGGTACATTACGATGATGTTGCATGTAGACATTTCCCATGTACCTTGGATGTTAGAGCAGTTGTATGGTATCACAACCTTCCTCCAAACTTCGCCTAGAATTGGAGGGGATTCAAGAACAAAGTGGGGCACATTTGCATTTTGACGAATATCATTTGGGCTAATCAACGTTGTTGCAACATTCCAACACGCTATGGACATCGCTTTCCGCAGACTCATTGGGTAGAGCATAGTGGTCTATCTTGATGATGTAATAGTCTTCTCCAAACAGAGGTCAAACCACCTACGCCACTTAAAGTATATTTTTAAGCAATGTCGCAAGTATGGGATATCCTTGAATCCCAAGCAAAGTATCTTCGCAGTGTCCGAGGGTAGTTTCTTGGGCCACATCATTGCTAAGAGTGGGATTAAGGTAGACCCTAACAGGGTCAGTACAATCTCACATATTCCCTTCCCAGTGAATAAGAAATCCATTTAGTCTTTCATTGGGAACATTAACTTCGTTCGCAAGTTCATCTTCGACAATGCCCAAATTTTCAAACCAATATAGGAGGTGGTGAAGAAGGATGCAGTCTACAAATGGGATAAAATGGAAAAGGATGTGTTTTCCCATATCAAGCAAGCTATAGTAGAAGCACCTACAATGTACAACCCATACTTCAGTAAATATTTATTTCTTTACACTTTCGCTTCTAATACCTAGCTTTCTCCTATACTCACTCAGAAGGATGAATTGAACAATGAGCGACCTATCTCCTTCATGAGCGCAAGTCTGCAAGGACTAGAGCTTAACTACCCTGCCATGGAAAAATAGGCTTTACACAGTATATAAGGTGGTAAAGAATTTTAGGCCCTATCTATTGAAGAACCATTGTTATCTTTGTCCTGCACCCGACAGTTAGATCACTGCTTGTTCAATAAGAGCTGGGTGAAAGGAGAGCGAACTAGATGACTGGGTTACAAGAATATGATATAGAAATCAATCCAGTTCACATCATCGAGGGCCATGGCCTTTGCCAATTAGCAACAAAAGTAGTAAATTAAAAGGAGGAGGAAGAAGAGCTCTCGGGATGGGGGAAGAAATTGAGATGTATAACGTTGAGTTAGTTTCCCCCACTACAAGCACAAACTCTTGGTACACGAATGTGTGCCAACACCTTGAGCACGACACAGTGCCCTCCCACTTTTATGCACGGTAGAAGAGGGCACTCAAATTTAAAGCATTATCTTATCAGTTGGTGCATGGGGTTTTGTTCATAAAGCACCACAACAGAGTACTGCTCAAGCGTTTGGAGGCGCATGATTCAGAAAAGGTATTGCGTGATCTCCACGACAGACCAATCTGGGGACACTTTGCAAGAAACACTACAACACATAAAGTTATGTGGGCCAGCTTTTACTGGCCCACATTATTTAGAGATTCCCATGCTCATGCCCGCAAGTGTCTGATATATCAAAGTTGTGCAGACACAAACAAGAAGATATTTGCCCCACTGCAGTCTATTACAGTGGAAGAACCCTTTCAATAGTGGGGCTTGGACATTATTGGGAAATTTTCCCGCACTCATCAAAGCATCACCGCTATATCTTAACTACTACAAATTATTTCACATGGTGGACAGAAGTAGTTCCGCTGAAATAGGTGAACGATCAGGAAGTCATTAGCTTTCTGCAACAAAACATCATTTCCAGGTTCGACGTTCCTACGTCACTTGTTTTTGACAATGAAACATATTTTTCATTGTTAAGACTTTATGATTTTGCATTGGAAAATGGTATCATATTGAAACATTTAGCTAATTATTATCCGTAGGAATGGTCTTGCTGAATCCATGAACAAGAACTTTATCTACATTATCAAAAAGGCCATATTATTTGAACTACAAAATTGGAACTCTTCTTTGGTGAATGCCATATGGGCTGACCAAGTCATGAAAAAACCTTCCCTGAACACCTCCCCTTACTTCCTAGTGTACAGGAAAAGAATCCATCCTCCCGCCAAACATTTACTTGCCCGCTCTCCAACTATCACAAGAATCCCAAGGCAAGTCATGTCTGTTAGTTCAGCATAAGATGGACACTCTTCAAAAGCTACAGGAAGAAAGGTTGAAAGCTAAAGAAAAAAATTCACTTCACTAGAGTCATATCAAGAGGTGGTTCGACAAGAATTCTGCAGGGAAAAACAACTTTAATGTGGGTGACTTAGTCTTAAAGTGGGATAAAGCCCACGAGGACAAAGGAAAACACACTAAGTTTCATTCCCTATGGATTGGGCCATTCATGGTGCATGAAAAGCTTGCCCAACACACGTATCATCTTCAATCACTTAACGAGAAGATTGAATCTCTCCCTGTCAATGGCCAAGACTTGAAACAATATTTTTAGTGAAAATCTGGGTTTGTACCCTACATTGTGTACATAGCCTTTTCTTTTGTTGCTTGTTTGTTTATTTTTTTGAACCTTCTTTTGGTTTATGTTATGTGAATAAGTGTTATGCATGAGTATATCACAACTTTTAGCTATGTGTGTGGCTAAACTATAAAGAAGCTTGTGACACTTCAAAATTTGGGTAGCCTTTTGTCTGTCTTCCTTGTCTTGGCTACACCTTTTGGCCAATGAAGTTCTGACAGAAAATATGATCCGTCCGTAAGGATAGTTTTGGCCCAACCATGAACCCATGTCTAGTCTGGAAACCTCATGCCTATACTCATTTTTTCCTGCTTTGGTGTTCTCAAGCTTATCTAACTAGTAGAAATAGAGAAGGGGAAAATCTAAAGGATAAAACCCAAATCATAGGTATCTATATGCTTCTCTTAAGGAACAACCTCTTCTGTTCTCAATAAGTCATGATCCCTCTTCCACCCCAAAATAAATAAGTGCCAATGAACAGTTCTCTTTAAATAAATAAAGAGAAAAGGAGTGAAAGGCTTCCTACACAAAGAGGTGAACCAAGCAACTCCGCTGGGGTACTATCCAAGCTTGCTGGCAGCGAAGCAATGTTTGTTTTCCTGTGAGACTCCACTGGGGTATTGTCCAGGCCTACTAGCAGTGGAGCAACACCAGAGATGAAAAATTATACTCCGAAAATATTAAGCTCGAAGCTAAACTACCCTTCCCAACTCGAAAAATTATGATTATGCTAAATATTATGTTGTGTTCAACTGAGAAGGTAGAGAGGAGACCATGTCTGTTTGTGTGGTAAGTGGGAAGGCCAAAGTAATCTGCATGATGAATCAATACTCCCTGAAGAACCAAGGCCCTGCACAAAAGAAGTTAACCAAGACAGAGAAGTTGGAGTTCAACCAATGTGTCGCCAAGTGTTGTAGTTGTTGCAACACCCTCCAAAATTTTGGCTTACACTCAAATTTTGGAGCCTTCCTTGGTCTTTTTCATTATTTTTGCAAACACTAGAGCTCATTTCATGAGATTTCTCATAGTTCTTTGGTCCCTTTTGCATGTTGGGTTAATTGTTGTCTTTTGGTATGTTTGACTATCGTACAATGTTTATGAGCCTTTTCTGATGGTTTTGAAGGCTAGTCTTTATGTATATGAGAGTTCCCAACCATGTAAACATATGTTGCATCCATACACAAAGTCTTGGGAACTATCACAAAAGTGTTGTCACAGTCGTCCTAAAGCCTATCTTAAGTGTCACACTTGTTGTATCTTCTCACGAGGCAATCACATGAAGGGAAATTATTTTTTCATGTGTTTTGATGATCTATCTTGTCATTTCATCAAAATAGGCTAAATATGTGATCACAGTCAAGGTTCATCATAGTTTCGACCGAAAAACTTAGCTTCATCGAGCCCCAACTGAATTGTGCACTGTGACGTATTAGCCCTCTAGGATATGACCCTACTTCTTGGAACTGCGGAGTTAGTAGTTCCTGTCCACCAGCGTTGCTTCTCTGTGCAATTCTTGAGTCCAACTCCTGATCTTGACCTCCAAATTGTGCAGTTGTGTCTCCCAATTTGCCTTGAACTATGCACTTCACATCTTCAACCCTCAATATTTTCCCTCTTCTACTAGAAATGTGCAATGCACAGAATCCCAGCCTCCCTTTTCACCCAACACTGCGCAGATGTTTCTCCCAGTGTCCTTTCCCTCAATTGGACCTCACTGCCTCCAGAAATTGTGCAGTTTTGTCCTTCAAGCCTCGCTAAGCCGCACATTACATAATCTCAGAGTCCAAGCTCTCCCCCTGACTACTAGAACTACACAATTCGCAGTCACCAAGCCCCTTTTCCCAATCTGTGACTTGTCCCAGGTTCAGTTCATGGATAAGAATGCATCATCTTAGACTAGGGGGTTTTCAGATTGATGTTAGCATCATGAGTGGATTGCAGGAATAGGTAAAATATCAAGTCATGGCAAGATGATGAATAAGGAGAAGAAGGAGGGAAGCATGCCTAAAGACTATCTTGTAGCTAGACTCACAAGTGGATCAATCAAGAAGAAGCAAAGTGACACAAGTTTGCAACTACTATCCAAAACTAAAGATAATTGAATACCCCACATCACCAAGCCATGCGAAGGTGAAGAGAAATCATATCCATGAATAAATCCAACACTCAGCAACAACAATGACTTGACATTGCCACATCACCAAGCAGTCCATGTCAGCAGTGTCATGGCATGTCATGTGATGAGTGGTCATATGCTACATCACTATTGTGGACCATGTATATTGCATTCAAATGTATTGTAAAGTGGAAGTACAAAGGACATACATGAATATGGAGAGTCATGTAAGTTGAAAAGTCATAGGAAGTTGAACAGTCATGAGTGTAGTCAAAGGGTCACAAAGGGGAAGCATCACCCCTTCATTATATATACCCCCTCATTGTATGACCACCAGGAATTTTTACCTTGGCTCCTCTCGCAAGGCATTAGAGAGATCAACTAGTTCTTTAAGGATAAAATAGTGGCACCAATGTCCCACTATTGGGGCTAGTGATGTACATTGTAAACATGTGTCTTGGAAATTTTGCTTAATAACAGAAGCCTTTTAAGGCCAACATGTTCTTCATGCATGGACTATAAATGTTTGTAATACTATTCTTTGGACGTTTATATTTCATGCTTTCTTTCACATGTACTAATATAGTTTAACTATTTTGGTTATTTTAGTGCTTATCTTATTGAGAATGTGATATAATGGTTATTATTGTTGTCCCATCCTTGCGGGATATTCCGCGGGATATTAGACAGATCTTTACCTGTTTGTTGGTTTTAATGACCGTCACATCTATTGTGGACTATTCTACTGATGTTAGATGAATCCTTCTAGTTCATGTGTGTCTCTTCCTGGGTGGTAATATTACCTCTCATATAGAGGCTCACTTTTCTCCCCCTTTGTAGTAGAAGAACATTGACACAGTTGCAACTGCACACTCAGCAGGCACACCTCCCTTGCTTTTCAAAGACACCATTGCCTCACTCTCTTGTGCTGACAACTAGAGCTAAGGAAAATATTCAAGGATTTTTAAACCAACCCTTTATACAGAATGGGACTCCTACACCAAATGGCGTGAGGTTTGATTGGTACTTCATACTGGGGAGATCCTCTGAATGTTGGTGGGACTAGCACTGTCAACACCACCTCACTCAGTTTTGAAATCAGCTGAAAATCCATCTTAACCAAATAAAAGAGATCCCATCACACCAAGCTCTCCGGAAATGGAAAGGCAAGTTTGAAAATCATTGTCAGACCTGGCAAAACTCATGCCAATGAAAACAAGAGAACCAAATACTCACATGCATGTCAAATATAGTAAGGAAATCACACATGCAAATCGATACCTGCAAGTAATCTCTTTATAGCTGCTTGATTCTTCTCCTCCTTACTTGATCTTTTATTCCCTTTACCTTGTTTTTCCTTCCTTTACTTTCCTCGATCCAATGCTAGAGTGCTTCAAGAATGATCTAAGTGTCCAAGAGAGTGTGAGAGAGAGAATATAGAGAGATCCAAATATGAACTGAGAAAAAGGCACCAACTGATCCTCATAAGTCTTTTTATTAATGAGGCCTCTATTTTCTTCAATTTTCCATTATTTTCCCTCGTTTTCCTCCTCACATGAAACATGTGACCTTTCACCTTCCTTTTCTCCTAATTTCCATTATTTTCATAAATAAAGTGCCAATTAATGACACTTTTCCTTTCTAAGGCCTTTTTCGTTGCCTTTTCCAATTTTCTTAGCCATAATAAACCAAATGAACATGCACACAAGGATGTTTTTCCCAACACTCAGCTTAGAATACATGTCCCATGACCTTTTTATTATTTTTCCTTTATTAACTTTATTGCATGGAATTTTGACCGAGGCTATTACAGAACCCTCCCCTTGGGGGAACACTATCCTCGGTGTTCAATGACACCTACAACCAACAAGACTGCTGAGAATCAAAACATACTTCCCATGAAGCTTTATGACTTAGCTCGATGCAGTATTTACAATAATCAACCTGCTAAGGAGCAAACCAACATGACAATGTCACAACCATAATGACATGACACCCTACCGCTTATTGGAGCTTTATAACATAGATCAATGCAGTGTTTACATCAATATACATATGTACATATACCAAAAAAAATTTGATCAACCAGTGAATAGAGAAGGATACATAAACCGCATTTGATCTTCCATCTCCCATGTAGCTTCATCGGGCCCAAAGTGCTTCCAATGCACTTTAACCTACTCAATTGCTCAATTCCAGAGCATGAGCATATTTCTCTGCAATATAAACTAAGGTTCCAGTTGTAATTCTCCATCTGGCTCCACCTGCAATACAAACCATTCAATCACATGATTAACATCTTTAACATACTTCTTAAGCAATGAAACATGGAAACATCATGGAATTTCACTATCAGAGGCAGTTCAAGTCGATAAGCTACTAGTCCAATCCTCTTAAGAATATTGAAAATTCCACAAAACTAAGGTACCAGCTTGGCGCACGATCCATTCCTCAAGTATCTCTTCTTTGGATTGATGCGCAAATACACCAATTCCCCAACCCGAAACTCCTTAAACATCCTATTTTGATCTGCATAAATTTTCTTCTTGTCCTATGTTGTCTTTAGATTCTTCTTGATTACCTTCATTTCCTATTCCATCTCTACCAACATGTTTGGTCCTATCAAAACCTTGTTCACTGGATCACTCCAACTAATGGGAGTATTACAACTTCGTCCATAGAGTGCCTCAAATGGAATCATCCTCAGTGACTCCTCATAACCATTATTATAAGCAAACTCAACCAATGGAAGGTACTCCTACCGTCTCCTCTACTAATGCATCACATACATCCTTAACATGTCCTCCAATATCATGTTGACCCTCTATGTCTGTCCATCTGTCTGCGGATGCTAACTTGTGCTGAAGGCCAACTGTATCCCAAAACCTGCAAACAAATCCTTCCAAAACTTGGAAGTGAACTTAGCATCCCTATCTGACATAAAATTCCATAGAATACCATGCAGCCTCACTACATCTCTAATGAATATCTGTGCCACATCATTAGTTGAATGCATAGATTTTACTGGAATGAATTGTGCTACCTTTGTCATCATGTCCACCACAACCATGATGGAATCATGTTGTCTAGATGTCCTTGGAAAATTTGTGATGAAATCCATGGAAATGACCTCCCACTTCCACTAAAGAATCAGAATCGGCTATAATATTCACCTGGATGCTTACATTATGCTTTCACCCGCTGATAGTCCAAACATCTAGTCACAAATTCTGCCATGTCCTTCTTCAAATTAGGCCAACGATAAAACTTCTTCACTGTTGTCAATGTATTCTAGTATCATAGATGTCCTGATACGATTTTTCATGAAATTATCGCAAGATAGTCTTCTTGCATTCAATATCATTCGACACATAGATATTTTCCCTAAATATGAGAAAACCATATGTTGTACGATGATATTCCACATCCTAACCACCCGTACTTTGTTGTAACATGTCCATAAGCTTCACGTACCTTCCATCTCGATGTCCTGCCAATAAAATCCGATCTTGTATGTTTGTCCCATATGAGCTCATAGTTGCTACATGATTTACCTATATCCTCCTGCTAAGAGCATCTGCAACCTTGTTCTCTTTACCCTTGACGTATCTAATCTCAAAGTCAAACTCATTGATCGTGGCCAACCATCTAGCTTGCCTAGAATTTAGATTCAGTTGGTCAAATAAGTATCTTGATCCATTGTGATTGCTCATCAATACAAACCTCCTTCCAAGAAGACAGTGTCTCCACATATTGAATGCATGGATGATACTACCAACTATAGATCATGTGTCAGATAATTTTGATTATGCTCATCCAGTTTTCATGACTCATAACTTACTCCCTGTCCTTCCTGAATTAGGACTCCACGAAGTCCTCTCTTGCAACTGTCTATACACACCACAAACTCTTTGTCCGGATATTCAATCTTTAACACTGGAGCATTTTTCAACAACTCCTTCAATTGCTCAAATTTGGTTGCACATTCCTCTATCCATTCAAATTTCTTACCTTACCTCTGCAGTGACGTGATAGGATATGCAATGCAAGAAAATTTCCTAATGAACCTCTTATAATAACCTGCTAGCCCCATAAATGATCTTAGCTCATCCACATTTCTAGGAGCTGCCCACTCCATGATAGCCCTTATATTCTCTGGATCCACTATTATGCCCTCCTTGGAAACAACATGTCCCAAGTAATTTACCTTTGTTTGAAAGAATCTGCATTTTCTATACTAGGCATACAACTGATGCTCTATCAGTAATATCGAAACTACTGCTAAGTGCTCAACATGCTCTTCCTCATTTTTAGAATATATCAAGATGTCATCAATGAATACAATAACAAACTTGTACAAATAAGGACAGAATACACTATTCAATAAGCACATAAACTTAGTTGGAGCATTAGTCAAACCAAATGGCAACAAATTGATAATTCCCATCCCTGGTCCTGAAAGTTGTCTTATAAATGTCCTCTTCCTTGATGCGTACATGATGATATCTAGATCTCAGATTAATATTTGAGAATAGTGCTTCTCCCTTCAACTGATCGAACAAGTTATCAATCCTCGGCAAGAGATACCTGTTCTTGATGGTTACCTTGTTCAATTGCCTATAATTGATGCACAATTTGAGAGTACCATCCTTCTTCACAAACAATACCGGTGCACCCCAAGGTGATACACTTGGCCTAATGTTTCCTTTGTCAAGGATTTCCTTCAATTGCAACTTTAACTCTACTAACTTTGGAGTGATCATCCTGTATGGTGCCTTCAATTTTGGTGCTTCCCTTGGTACCAACTCAATGGAAAAATCCACTTCTCTTTGAGGCAGCAACTCTAAAATATCTGCAGGAAATACATCCTAAAACTATTGTAAGATTGGGTATCTACTCTATACCTCGCTGTCCTCGACATCCTTACCTTTATCACTAGAGATATGCACTACAAATAACACACACCCTTTTCTATGACTGCACTTTTCTTGCATAGTTGTCACCATTCTAACTGATGTTGCATTCTTCTTACCCTGTTAGATCCTCTGTTATCCATTGGCATCCAAGAATTCAATGGACTTGTCATAATAATCCACTTTGGTGCTATGAAGATACAACCAGTCCATACCCAAAAGCATACTATATGATCTCAATGACAATACATTCAAATGTGCTAAGGTAGGCATACCATTCAACTCGAATGCACAAGCTCTTACCCAGTGATACACTCTCTTCTTTTTACCTGTAGTCAACTACATTAACTAGGATTTTGCATGCACTTCTTTATTCAAACCACACTTATCCACCAGGTCAAGATTAACATAACTATAATTAGATCCAGGGTCAATCAAAATAGAAACAACTTGATCACAAAGCTTACCTTCCATCTTGATAATAGATGCTTGGTGATTTGCCTGCTTGTTATCCAATGTTGTATAGATACGAGGAATACTCTGCCCAACGTCCCCAACAGTATGCGCCTCCTGTGTACTGTATATATGAGGCATAACACCCTGATTTTGTGAACAATCCCTATTAATATGCTCCTTACCACATGTCCAACACTGTAACCGTCATGTACCATCACCTTTATAATGTTGCCCTCCATGTTGTGACCCATTAAAATTCTTGTAAGGTGCAACATTTTCTTTCTCACTTGCATCTTGAGGCCTTGTTATTTTCAGTTGTCATTTACCTTTAGCTCTATCTTTCTATTTCCAACCTTGCTAAGATTCTTTCTTTAGCTTTGATTGCTCATAAAAATGCTTTAATTTCCCAATGACCTCCTCAAGCAACCGAAGCTCATCATACTCAATACAATCTCTAAATGCTAATGGAAATCCACTGACAAATCTCTGGACTTTTGGTTTCTCATCCTTAAGATATGGTACATACCTCAATAACTCCAGAAATATGGTCGTATACTCCTCATCTATCATTGATCCCATATTTAATTCATAAAAATCCTTGGATTTGTTGTAGTAATACTTATCTGACAAGTATTTCTTCTTGAAAAGCTTCTTGAATTCATGCCAACTCAACTCTTTTGTCTTGATGTCTCTAACCTGCTTCACATCTTCCCACTAGATATCTGCTTTCCCTTTGAGGCTGAAGATATCTATTATGGCCTTCATATTCTCGGTGTACTCATGCATCTCAAATAATTTCTTCACCCCAAGTAGTTATGCCTCTGCATCCTCTGGCTTCTTCAAATCTCCATCAAAGGTAGGTGGCTTAACTTTCTTCAACTCATCTGGAAAATACCCCCTGTCACTCCTCCTATATGGATGATAACGATGACAATCATAGTGCCTATCAATACTAGAACTATAATAGAACTTCTGTCCATAACCTCTCCTATCTGAAGTATCTAAGATTCTTCCATCTCGGATTGTATCATTCCTATACGACTTGTGCCCACCATGAGATCTACTTCCATATGCCCCATTACTCCTATCCTGCTGCCCATGGCAGATAAGAAGAAGTCCCTGTCTCTGCAATTTTGATAAACTCTAAAGGATTACTGCATTGACTTCTACTTGTTTCTCCTATGCCTAAATTATTTTGTCATTATCTTCCTTGCAACTTCTTATTTCTTCCTTCAAGCTTCTCAATGTGTCTACTAAGTCAGAAAAGTGCCCAACGCCATGTTGCTCATTTGATTCATAGGGAGAGTCTCGCAAACTATAATCTACCATATTCCTAGTCATATTTGATCTTCTTTTTGCAAGCATACCATGTCAGCTAAAACCAAAACATAACATAATCAACATACCTCGGTATAGTTCAGGGGAGGATATCTCGTCTATAAGATCAACCAGATTAGCACAATACATGTATAATCATAATCATATCAATACATAAACATCATTTCAACCATCAACCAATTACCATGCATGACCATAATGACCACATATCATGATCTCATGCACGACAACTATAACCATGTCAATGTATGCATAACAACATATAAGCACTGACATGCAAAACCAATGCATGACTGACGTAAACTCATGAAAAACACACCCAACAACAACACCATCAACTTTCACATGGCGATAAAAATGAAAAAATGACCAACACCATGCATACACAACAAGCACATGGACCAAAATCATGAAGAACACATACGTAACCAATATGTATGCATTTCCAACACACACTACCCATCTAGTCCAAGGGGTGAACCGTGCTCTGATACCACTCTGTAACACCCTCCTCCCAAATTTACCGAAGTTAGTCGGTCCATTGTGGTAAACATATGATGAGAGGCTACTATAATATGATTCAACTCCCCATGTATAGTCAAGGAAGTGGAACCGATAAACAAAACCATTATGACCTTCCACACATGCTAGAGAACCTTTAGGAGCCAACCAACCTTTCTAGGTGACGAAACCTTGATACTTGACATTTCACTGATCTAGACCCTCAGTTGCTCCCATGACAAGCCATGCATGCGCCTAAGGCCTTCCAGTCGCTTCCACAACAAGGCATGACAATGAATGTGGACCTTTTTAGTTAATTTTGAGCCAATGACCCCAAATTATGTGCCACTTTTTTAGGGACAGACTTAGGCCATTGCCCATAACTTCATGAAACTTTCAAAAAATGATAAATAATAATGGAATAAGGTTACTAATGCAATCATTGATACAAGTACTTGATCTGAGCCCTACTAGCCATGACATGAATTTCGTCAAACATGTCACAAATATGTAATCTACAGGTCATAACAACATATCTGAGCATAGAGGTCTCATACTTATCTGAGATTTGTAAAGAAACATTGTTGCTCTATCACAATAGCTACATTATCATCTATTATGTCATATATTCATTATACATTCATTTGAAAATCAAAACATGATGAGAGCCATACATCAAGTCTGTCATAAACATACTCATAACCAACATATAACCAACAAAAATAACAAGGATATAAAAACCATAAGAATCACATATGAACCAATATATTTACACATGAAATACCAAGGAGAAAGAGCTCTTATTAATGAATGCATAAGCCAACCAATTCTGGACTTCCACGAACCACCCGACCATATATTGGTTGAACCAAATATTCCTTCCAGCCAATCACCTATGAAATATTCCAAGCATGAATGTGGGACTCACAACAAAACCAATCCAAGTTTTCTCAAGCTTTACCACAATCCCCATCGGATCACTAGGCCCTAAACAAGCATGGATGCCACCAGATTTATCCACCTACATCGTGAGGAATTTTTCTGCCTTCTAGTCTCTCGAATTTATTGTATATTCTACCATTCACCGATCTAGGGTTCCTAGGCCTAGTCGAGACTCCAGCCTCCAGGATTTACCGTATATCCCACCATTCACTAGTTGAGGATTCCTATGCTTGATCGATGGCCAATACCTATAGTCTTTATCATATATCATGCCATTCACTAGTTGAGGATTCCTAGTCCCACCGAGGTACACAAAATCTAGCTTTAGCACTATCCCACCTTCTCTGCTCCATGGATTCCTAGTCCTTGTGTTCTTCTTTAGAGACCATAGTAGGGGAATTTTGAGGTCTAAAATGGGCCTCCTAAGAAAAATGTACAACCAAAATAAACTTTATAAGGACTAATAGGATTCAAGATGATGATGTTAACCATGGGGATGATTAACCATTTTTGGAGTAAAAAAGTAAAAAGATTAAAAAATAATAAAATAATAAAACTATTTTTTCAACTCGTATTTTCAACTTATCTCCCTAAGGTTTTACTCAAATTTCGAGTGGGAGTACACGTTGGATGAAAATTTCAATTCCTCATCCAAGGAGTACCCATGTTGCATACTTTCAATGGACCTTGCTACACGAAAAATGAGAAATACATGAAAAAACATGATTGCAATAATGTTTTTCATGTATTTGTCATTTTTCGTGTAGCAAGGTCCATCGAAAGTATACAACATGGGTGCTCTTTGGATTAGGAATCAAATTATGCATCCAATGAGTGTTTCCTCTCGAATTTGAGTAAACCCACAGGGAATTAAGTTGAAAATGTTAGGATATTCCGACACAAAATAGTTAAGTATAACTTGGTCTAGTGTAGAGTTAGGTAAAGTGTGTTTCTTTACTATGTACTTTTGTAACTTACAATCCAACGGTCGCGATATGTTCTAGACATGAAGTGATTCGACGGTTCATTCTCTCCTCAGTATTACCGACACTTGATCTGTAGCTTAACACCCGATTGGTCAATGATCTCTATTTAAATAACATGGAGGGTCATTTGTAGGGTAACTGTTCATGAGAAAAGCTTATGTAAATTTTCTTTCTTTTATTAATAAATTCCCTGAAGTGGTCGCGTTGGCTCAAGTCGTGGACTATTTCCCTCTTTGAGGGTTTTAACCACATCAAGAATACTAGTGTATTGATCTGTGATCTGTTTGTGAGCGGTGTCCTTTGGTGTTCTATCTGAGGAACTTACCCTGTAAATTCCTACATGGTATCAAAGCTATTTGAGGGCCGCATCCGTTGGTGATCCAAATCTGAAGCCGGTAGAACTGCATCTGACTTTCGCTTCCTAGATCTACTGTTTCTGACTGCTTTCGGGCCGAGATGATTGCTATATTATGTTAGGAGCATCGGTTCCAGTGAGAAACCCCTTTCGTTTCACGCGAAAAGGTTTCTGGTAGCCCTAGGTACGTCATTTTTTAAATCTGGAGGTATACAGTGTTTATTTGCAGTTTTTAGTTATTTTCTCTCTATTTATTTTGGTTTATTTATCTCTTTCTTTTTTTATTACCAAATCTATACCTTTCATTTCTGCGTATGCTCTTTGCTCCGCGACTCTGTGCGATCTGTGCAAATCAGAAACAGAAAGGAAGGATTTTTCTCATGTGTATGCTCTTTTCCGTTGTGCCTTAGTGTGATCTCGGAAAATCGGAAACATTGAGGGAAATTTTTAGTTTCCGGGTAAAGCTAACTTCAAACCATAAGGTGTGTTTTTTTTGTATGTCCATGTTGGGCTTTGTGTTTTTTGTTTTGTAGGTAAAAAAAAAGAACTTTCTCAAGTAAGCACGCACCCCAAAGCTTCAGTGACTTGAAAAAATAAAAATAAAAAAATCCTCATCTTTTCCAAAAATTACTAACATTTTAAACTAGCTCACTTGGTCCAAAGTTACTTTATGAGAATAGAGGTCTTGGGTTCAAGTCTTTCTTTTTGTTGAGTTACTTTTTCAAAAAGCACATGTAGCTTATGTTTTAAAGTTACTTTATGTAAAAGTGTTCTCACCCATTATAAAAAGTGAGTCACTTATAACTCTAAAGTCTCTTTATCTTTTATTTATGTTACAATTTAGTGGGTAGCTCATAAAGTACCATTGTAAAAGTGACTTCACTTATTTATAAAAGTGAGTCACATAATTTTTTTAAAAAAGTGAGCTAATTAGATTTATGTTTGGAAAGGAGGGGAGGGGGAGGGGCAGGGGCAGGGGGGGTGGGGGATTTTTTTAAATATAACATTATCATTCATTTCCGCACATTCATGCACTTCGTCGACATCTTCAACAACTTTTAATCAAAAAGCCATAACTTCTTCATCTGGAAGCCGTTTTCAGAGCCGTTTTTTTTAATCAGTCTAATTTTTCGATATCTTTCCATTGGAACACTTAGTTTCAGCATCTACATCTTCAGTTTCTGTTAAAATGGAAAGTCCATGTCAAATTATTCTTGACAGCACCAACTACTTCCAATGGTGGTCCTACATTGTGGATTTACTTAGAAGTAAAGGTCTTTACAGAATAGCATCAGGCCAAGAAACCAAACCTCAAGATGAAGATAAAGTAGCCAAATGGGAAAATAGGCAAGATCAATCACGTGGGTTGATAGGGATGCCTATTTCTCTAAACCTTAGATTCCATCTCGCGGAACTTGATAGTCCTAATGAAGCAATGAAACAGCTCACTAAATTTTTTGGAATTAAAAATGAAATTAGAGCCCATAAATTCGAAAGTGAGTTGCTTACATTGGACCCCAATGATTTTTCTTTCATTGAAGATTTTTTGTCCAAGTTCAAGACCCTTAGACTTCTCTTGGAAGGTGTTAAGGTTAAGAAAGAAGATCGTAGCCTTATCCATTCAATTCTTACTAAGTTGGGACCAGCATACTCTGTGATTGTTTCCACCTTCCATTCTACTAGAGAAGCCTTTATTTCTCAAGGACAAGACTACAAGTCCCCCTCTTTTGATGTCTTTTGTGATTCTTTAATAAGAGAACAAGAAAATCTCTTATATCTTGGTCTTCTTAATCTTGGAAACTCTTCTAAGAAAGCCTTAGCCGCTCTGTAGCAATCAAATTCAGAGAATCCTAAGAAGAAATATCCTAAAAAGAATGGTCCTAAACCAAACAAGGGTCCTAAGCAATTTCAGCCTCAAAATGAAAAATCATTTCAACAAAATGATAAGGAAAATAAAAACAAAGGGAAGAAGACTAATAGACATTGCCACTTTTGTAATCAAGATGGCCACTTAAAATCCAAATTCTTTAAAAAGATGGAAGCCTTGGAAGCAATAATGAAAAAGCATAACATCCATTTGGAGCACTTTTTTACTTCAACTTCATCTTCAGGAATAAAACTTTCTTCATGTGGTTGTCAAGCATCTTGGTCTGGTTATGAACTAAATGTATTTTCTTCTTCTCATTCTCATGAGTGGCTCATTGATTTTGGAGCTTCTTATCACATGACCAAAAGCAAAGCCACGTTTTCTTCTTTAAATTATTGTAACACCAAAAATATATGTTGGTGATGATAGATCTCTTAGTGTTGTAGGGACTGGAATTTTTTATCTAGACAATGGTCAATTTAATGATGTATTATGTGTTCCAAGCTTATCCTGCAACCTTCTATCTGTATATCAGATAACTTATTCAGGCGAAGGTAAAATCGTTGAATTTTCACCTCAGATGTTGTAATTAAGGACCTAAGAGATCCTAGAGAGATTCTAGCTATTGGCATTGCTGGTGATTCTACAAGGTTGTATAAGTTTAACAACTTTGGGTCATCAAATCTTCCCTCAACATTTGTTGCTCATAATGATGAAGTGAGAAAACTTTGACATGAGCGATTTGGTCACTTAAACTATCACTCCCTTCAGAATCTATGTAAATAAAATATGGTGACAGGTCTTCCAATGGTATCTTACAGAGATGGTGTTTGTTCCGGATGTGTACTCGAAAAACATCATTGGGATAGTTTTGAAAAACATGCCTCTTGGCATGCCTCAACCCCTTTACAACTTGTGCATAGTGATTTATGTGGTCCACTTTCAGTTGTTTCATTCTCTGGCTACAAGTATTTCTTAACTTTCATTGATGATTTCTCCAGACGCACTTGGGTATACTTCTTAAAACTCAAGAGTGAAGTATTTAACATGTTCTTGGCCTTTAAGGCCTTTGTTGAAAAACAATCTAGGCATCAAATTCTTAAGCTAAGGTTTGATAATGGCGGAGAATATGTTAACAACAAATTCATCAACTTTTGCAGTGAGAATGGAATTCAAATGCAACATATTGTTCCATATATTCCAGAACAAAATGGTGTAGCGGAAAGAAAGAAATGCACCTTAAAGGAAATGGCTAATTGTATGCTTCAATCTAAAGGACTTAGTCTTAATTTTTGGGCATAAGCAATTAATTGTTCAAATTACATAGTAAGTTGCACTCCTACTAAGGTTTTAAATAATATCACTCCAGAAGAAGCATGGAGCGCAATTAAACCAAATGTAAGTCACTTTCGTGTTTTTGGAAGTGAAGCATGGGTCCATATTCTAGATGAGAAACATAAAGCTTTAGAACCTAAGAGTGAAAAATGTATATTTGTTGGATATTCTGAAGATGTCAAAGGATATAGACTTATTCCACTTAAGTCCAAAAATGTTATCATTAGAAGAGATGTAAAGTTTTTTGAAAATATATCAGCCTACGAGCCTAGTTCGACGGATGTGCCACCTCTCTCTATCCCTTCTACTTCTGAAAATATTTCTTCTTCAGATGATGACAGTGAGGATGACAATCCTCCCCCACCTTCTCAGGATCCTCCTTCAGCTCCTCAGCTTCCAAAATGGGTTTGTGCTACTCGGGATGCAGCAGGTGCTCTTGCTGGTGATCCTACAGATCAACGATGTACACGTTCTCAGTTCGATAGAGCCTCTTCTTTACTGGATCAAGCTTCAGTGAATTATGATCCTGACACCTTTGTAGAAGCTTCAGGTCATCTATATTGGGACGCAACTATGAATGAATAATATTGTTCATTATTGGAAAATGATACATGGGATCTTGTTCCTCTTCCAAAGGGACGAAAACTTGTTAGATGCAAATGGGTTTATAGAACCAAGTATGGACCAGATGGAAAAGTTGATAAACATAAAGCTCGCCTTGTTGCTAAGGGTTTTTCATAAGTTAAAGGCATTGACTATACTGAAACATTCTCCCCTGTTGCCAAAATGAACTCTATCCGCCTTGTTCTTTCCCTTGCTACCTCTTTCAAATGGGAAGTCCATCAGATGGATGTTAAATTTGCCTTCTTTCATGGGGACTTGCATGAAGAAATCTATATGGAACAACCTATTGGCTTTATACAAATAGACTCCAGTCATGTATGTCGGCTTAAGAAATCCCTTTATGGTCTCAAGCAAGTCCCTTGGGCCTGGTATGTCAAAATGGATAGCTTTCTTTTAGAAACTGGCTTTTCTAGGTGTCATTCTGACAATACTCTCTACACCAAGAAAGTGGTCAAGTCTCTTATCATTCTTGTTCTTTATGTTGATGATCTTATCCTTATTGGTAGTGATCCAAACCTTATAAACCATGTGAAGTCAAGCCTCAAAAAGAAGTTTGAAATGACAGACTCAGGACACTTGCATTATTTTCTTGGTCTTCAAGTCTTGCAATCCAAGGAAGGTATTCCCCTTTCCTAGTCCAAGTGTCCCTATGATCTTCTACGCCATTTTCACATGGAAGACTGTAAGCCAGCCCCTTCTCCCTTTCAGTCTGGAGCCAAACTTTCAGTCACTTATACTTCCCCTAAAGTTGATGCTACCTTATACCGTCAACTTGTAGGAAAACTTTTGTATCTGACCCATACTCGTCTTGACCTTTCCTTTGCTGTTGGCCTTATTTCTTGGTTTATGCAAAACCCACATGAAAGTCATTGGAAAGCAGCTAAAAGAATACTTCGTTATGTTCGAGGTACAGTTCAGTTTGGGATTCATTACAGTGCAGAAGCATCTCCTCTATTGGTTGGTTTCACTGATTCCGATTGGGCTAGTGACCCTAATGATCGGAAGTCTACTGCAGGTTATGTGTTCACTCTTGGTTTAGGAACTATTACATGGGCTTGAAAAAAACAAAGTGCCATTTCTCTTTATTCAGCAGAAGCAGAGTATCGTGGTGCTGTAGAAGCTAGTAAGGAAGCCCTGTGGCTTCGTCAGATCCTGTCAGAGTTTGGCTTTCAGCAGCAGCATCCGACTACACTTTGGTGTGATAATCAAAGTTCCATTCAACTATGCAAAGATCCAATCCAACATTAGCACGAAAAATACATTGAACTACAGATGCACATCATCAGAAAGCTCATTCATGACCATGTTCTTGAAGTGAAATATTGTTCAACAGATGATCAAGTTGCAAACATATTTGCAAAGGCTCTCATAGAGGCGAAGTTTACTAAACTTTGATTTATGGTTGGAGTTCAGGAAGTTGTCACTAAGGGGGGATAGGCTCTAATGCCTCCTTCCTTCTCCTATTGTGTCATATTTGTACATCCTTCAATCCTATCCCAAGTTGTTCTTAAGGAGGGATGTTAGGATATTCTGACACATAAGAAATAGTTAAGTATAACTTGGTCTAGTGTAGAGTTAGGTAAAGTGTGTTTCTTTACTATGTACTTTTGTAACTTACAATCCGGCGGTCACGATATGTTCTAGACATGAAGTGATGTGACGGTTCATTCTCTCCTCGGTATTACCAACACTTGATCCGTGGCTTAACACCCGATTGGTCCATGATTTCTATTTAAAGATCATGGAGGGTCATTTGTAGGGTAACCATTCATGAGAGAAGCTTATGTAAATTTTCTTTCTTTTGTTAATAAATTGCCTGAAGTGGCCACATTGGCTCAGGTCATGGATTGTTTCCCTCTTTGAGGGTTTTAACCACGTCAAGAATACTGGTGTATTGATTTGTGATTTGTTTGTGAGCGGTGTCCTTTGGTGTTCTATCTGAGGAACTTACCCTGTAAATTCCTACAGAAAATATGAGTTGAAAAAATAGTTTTTTATTTTTTCCCTCTAAATTTGATGACGTAATCTAATCTTATTTTATTATTTCCATTATTATTTCATAATTTCCTTAAGAGACCCATTTTAGACCTCAAAATTTCCCCTAATGCCTCACTCAATTTTGAAATCATCCAACAATCCAGCTTAACTAAATAAAAGAGAACCCATCACACCATGGTTGTCAAAAAATGGAAAGGTAAGGCTGAAAATCACTGTCACACCTAGAAAAACCCATGCCAATGACAGCAAGAAAACCAAATACTCACATGCATGCCAAATCTAGAAAGGAAATCACACATGCAAATCAATACCTGCAAATAATCCCATTGTAGCTGCTTGATCCTGCTCTTCCTTGCTTGAACTTTTCTTCCCTTTTCCTTCTTTGACCTTCCTTTGCTTTCCTTGATCCAATACTAGAGTGCTCCAAGAATGCTCTAAGTTTCCAAGAGTGAGAGAGAGAGAGAGAATAGAGGAAGCTCCAAAACTGAGCTGACAAAAAGGTACCAACTGATTCTCAGAAGCATTTTTAGTAATGAGGCACATGTTTTCTTCAATTTTCCATTAATTTCTTTCATTTTTCTCCTCACATGCAACCTGTGACCTTTCACCTTCCTTTTCTCCTAATTTCCATTATTTTCATAGATAAAATTCCAATTAATGTTACTTTGCCTTTCCAAATCCTTTGTCATTGCCTTTGTCAATTTCCTTAGCTATAATAAACCAAATGAACAGTCACATTGGGATGTTTTTCCCAACACTCCGCTTGGAATACGTGTCCCATGGCCTTGGTTATTATTTTTCCTTATTAACTTTATTAGATGGAATTTTGACTAGGGTTGTTACATACTACAGCATAAAATTTAGTAGACAAAGATCTGAAGACCTTTTCAACCGTTGTTTGATATTTAATGTCATCATGCCATAAAGTTTTAACTGGTTTACAATGGTCAAAACCCGATTCATGAATGGATCGGTATTTTCCATTTCTTTCATTTGTAGGCTTTCAAATTCTCTCCTAGTGTTTTTCAACTTAACAATATTCACTTTGGCCATACCTTGATAACTTGTTGCCAAAATATCCCACATTTATTTGCCGAAGTCATGGTCATGATTTTTTGAAATATAACTTCGTCCGCTGCATGTTTGATAAGTTGCAATGTATGTGGATTATTCTCTTAGTTTAGCCTCAATTGCTCCTTCTATGCATTTATGAGAGCAAGTTCTATTGTGTCATCTGTAGGTTTAACATATCAAATCCTGATGTAATCCTAAATGTCTTGAGCTCATAATATAGTATCCACATTAATAACCCACATATCATAATTCTTCTCTGTGAACAATGGAAGCTGCAACTAAAAGTTTGTTGAACTCATATATTATTCTCTTTACTATTCAAAAAATATATATCCAACAAACCCTTTCTTTTGAAATTTATTATTTCGTCAATAAGCGTATATATATGAACTTTAGATGGAAGGAGGTTTGTTGATTTTTTTTTTAATTGAGGGCATAGATTGATTCTCAAGGGAATATGCTCAACATATGCTTCTTCTTAATGTTTATCAACGACCATAGTGTATTACAAATTTTTTTAGGTTGCATTGACTTTTAATAAATTAAAAAAATTAGATTTGTGTCACGTGGCTCCCCACCCACCAATTTCCTAGGGATTTGAGATTATTGCAATTCTAACAAGTTCCTCCATATTTAGATTATTCCAATTCTAATAAGTTTTTCATTATTATTTATAACATTCATTTATATATAAGAAAAAATTATTTAGCAAAATGGTCTCTTACTTTTAATCAATTTAAAAAATTATATTTGTGCCAAGTGGTTCTCCACCCACCAAATTCCCAGGGATTTGAGATTATTCAAATTCTAATAAGTTCCTCCATGTTGAGATTATTCCAATTCTAATAAGTTCCTCATTATTATTTATAACTAATCTCTTAGGTTTATTATTTCCTTCAGTTTATAATATCAATCCCTTGGGTTTATTTGGTTCATATTCCTAGGGTATAATATTATTCATAGGGTTTATAATATTAATCCTAGGGTTTAATATAAATCCCTTGGGTTTACAATCATGGTCAATGATGGTCCAATGTCACAATGTGCCAAAGATTATCTCAATATGAAAATCAACCATGATCAACCATGGTCAACCATGGTCCAATGTCAGATTGTGACAAACATTGTCTCAGTATGAAAATCAATGATGGTAAATCATGGTCAACCATGTTTATTTTAGGGTTTATTTGTCTCAATATGAAAATCAATCATGGTCAACCATATTCCAACGTCGCATTGTGACAAATATTTATGTTAGGGTTTATAATATTTATCTTAAGGTTTATATTCCTTGGGTTTATAATATTTATCCCTTGGGTTTAATATTATTCCCTTGGGTTTATAATATTTATCTTAGGGTTTATATACCTTGGGTTTATTTTTTTCCACTAGAAAAATCTGTAATTTTTCATTAATCATAGAAAAATTACATATTGTAGATGCGATTGCATATGCTGTATCATTCTAGTCGCCAAGGACTTGATTCAAAATATAACACACAAAAAACTATGTACTGTTCAGATTCACCACGCAGGGTGATCTGCCATAATATCTGTGAAAGCAGTCTGTTATAAGCCTGTACATATGCCACGCAGGGCATTTCAAAAAACTAACATATATGTCTTGATTTTATAAACTATGTACAATGTCAAAATTTATGATTTTCAGTAGTAGACATAAAAAACAACCAGTGATCAAGGGCTCTCTGCCCTGTGATAGTGATGATCTATATATGGACGATGGAAGTAGCGGTATTCATTTGTCCCCCGCTGCTCCTGAATCATCCACTCTCCTCTGGGTAGTGCCGAGGCCTCCTTGGATAGCTGGTCAGCACTGCTGTTATGCTCCCTGTAGATATGATTGCAAGTGATGTTATTAAATTGAGCCTTGAATATATTAACTTCATCCAATATATTACTGAGTGTGTGAATGTGACAAGCAGTAATATTGTTGAACCAATTTATAATGATCTTTGAGTCTCCAAATATGTTTAAGTTGATGCAATGATGTCCCAAGGAGAAATGCAGGAGGTGTCGAAGGGTAATGAGTTCAGCGAAATTATTAGTTCCAGCTCCTAAACCCATCTTCACTTTATAGAAATGTTGTTCACTAATAAATAGGATAAAACCGCCACCACATCCCTGCTGATTAGCAACGCCATCAAAATACGCCCAAGGTGTGTTTTTGTCAATGAGAGGAGGTGCATGAGGTCTGCGAACTCTAGATAGCTGTGGATCGGGCATCTCGTTATATGCTGATACAATACCTGCCACAATGTGTGGCCAACACACCGGCCTATTTTCAAAGATGGAGCGATTTCGGGCCAACCAGACATACCAGCTGGTAATCAAGGGGAGGCTCTGTAGTTTGGATCCCTTGTGTCGATTTGACCAGTCATCCCATGCTCTGCCAAGATCGTCGCCAACCCATTGCCCAGAAAAATGTATGGAAGAAGATAAGTTTTGCCAAAGAGTGTTCAGGGCAGAGCAATTCAAAAAGAGATGTGTAGTCGATTCGGATGCGCATTTGCATAAGATGCACCAGTTTGGCCCATGAAAGGATCTGTGAGTGAGGTGTTCTCCCGTAGGCACTTTATCTCTAAGAATACACCAGAAAAACAATCTGGTCTGGGGAGGTGCTGTAAGTTTCCAAATATACTTCCACCAAGATGTAATCTGATCCAGTTTTTTGTGGAGGATCAAGGATAGATACCCTGACTTTGGAGAGTAGATACCATTCTCCGCATGACACCAGATAAGTTCATCAGGGCCCTCCTTTATCCTGATGTGCGATTCGGATAGAGCAGAGATGTATTCCTGCCATTCCTGGTGCCAACATGGAGGTAATTCAAGCTGCCGATGTACCTTGGGTTTATATATCTTGGGTTTATAATATTAATCCCTTGGGTTTAATATTATTCTCTTGTGTTTATATTATCAATCCGTTGGGTTTTTAGTATTATTCCCTTGGGTTTATTATTCCTTAGGATTTATAATATCAATACCTTTAGGGTTTATATACCTTGCATTTATAATATTAATCCCTTGGGTTTAATAATATCCCTTGGGTTTATAATACCTTTGGGTTCAATAATGGTCGCATTATGACAAAGACTATCCCTTGGTCCAACGTCACATTGTCACAACGATGGTCATCCATGGTCAACCATGGTCGAACATTGCATTGTAACAAAGATTGTCTCAATATGGAGATCAACCACGGTCAAAGATGGTCAACCATTGTCTAACGTCGCATTGTGACAAATGTTGTCTCAATATGAAAATCAATCATGGTCAACTATATTCCAATGTGACAAATATTTATTTTAGGGTTTATAATATTTATCTTAGGGTTTCTATTGCTTGGATTTATAATATTTATCCCTTGGGTTTAATATTATTCCATTGGGCTTATAATCCCTTGGGTTTATTATTCCCTTGGGTTTATAATATTTATCTTAGGGTTTATATATGTTGGGGTTATAATATTAATCCCTTGGGTTTATATTAACAATCTGTTAGGTTTTTAATCCCTTGGGTTTGATATTATTTCCTTGGGTTTACAATACCCTTGGGTTTTAGAATTAATCCCTTGGATTTTAGAATTAATCCTATGTTTTAATATAAATTGTTTGGGTTTACGATCACAGTCAACCATGGTCCAATGTCACAATGTGCCAAAGATTATCTCAATATGAAAATCAACTATGTTCAACCATGGTTCAATGTGACATTATGATAAACATCGTCTTAGTATGAAAATCAATGGTGGTAAATCATGATCAACCATGTTTATTTAAGGGTTTATACTATATATCTTAGGGCTTTTATACATTGGGTTTATAATATTTATCCCTTGGGTTTAATATTATTCCCTTGCAACGAGCCACTGTAGATATGGAGATAGAGAGAGGCAAGGTCTGACGTTTACAACTATATCAACAGTCAAACCAATATATGGTTTGCGGATTTCACCGCCTTTTTCTTTTCAATGTTATGCAAAAATGCAAGACAGTTTGAAAAGGAATTGGTTGGAAAGCATGAATGGTCATGATCATTATCATGTTGATTTGAATTGGTGCAACTTTTGTCATCAGTCTACGTGTGTTTTGAAAGAGGCCTATGTTTAATAATTGTGTTCTGGTGGAATGTTTAAAATTGAATTTCGTATCAACCACATTTAAATTGTTGTTTGATTTTTATGAAATGTTTATTTCATAATTATTTATTAAATGATTATTAATATAATTGTTGTTATTATTTTTATTTATTTATTATTATTATTTAATATAATAATAATAATAATATAATTATTATTTAATATAATAGTAATAATATAATATTAATTAGCCGAAGGGGCTTTGGATTGACAGTGAATGGGTGCATTGTTAAAGCACTCCTTGCGATAAGTCATTGGTTCAAATTCCCCGTTGGTGCTTACTTACCAAAAAAAATAATAATATAATATTAATTATTATTAATATGGTTCTTATATTTATATTAATATTATTGATAATAACATTAATTTTAATATTATTGATAATTGATATATGTGCTTTGACATAGATTTATGGGCTTTTATCAACCATATTTATTAATGTGGTTGTATTAATATTATTTTTCAACAAAAAAACCAAAATACTAATTTTTTTTTTATATCTCTTTATAATCTTTGAATTGAGTGTTTTGTGATTCATATTACATTAAGAAGAGCCTTTTCCATAGAAATCACATTAGAGAAAATTTGTCCACGGGTTTCAAACCAACTAGTGTGACTCATCATCAAAATAAAAAAAATACAAATCATGACACAAACTTAAATAAAAAATGATGTACTTACACCTTTATTAACTTACTTAAAATTTTATAAAAAATTATATCGCCTTTTGTAAACACATTTAAAAAAACCTTTAATGTCTTGCTTTTTATTAAAAGGATCCACTTTATGAAGAGGCTTGCACGAACTATATGTATAGGCTCGTTAAAAGGGCTTTATGAATAAATTAAACGAACCAATTAACACCCCTTTGTGATGGGTAACGTGGCTTGGATAGAGAGAGTGTGCGTTAATAACGCGTCTTGGTATGAACAGTGACCGTGTTACTGCTGACGTACGGTTCGTTGCAGGGTCCGCGTGAACGCAGATTTCAAGTAACGTGACTCCTTTACCGCCTCTCCACTGTTATAAGTCACCGACTCACCTCTCCAATGTTATAAGACGTACTTTTGATATTAGTGGGACCACTCATTCACCGACCTGGCCGTCCATTATCATATCATCATGAGCTGCAAAGCATTCCTTCATTAGATGGCTGAGTGTTGACGTCCGTTGATAGATAAATAATGTTTGAATTTAGATGACAGGATGGAGTATCCTCCAAGGCAAGGCAAGGGCCCTTTCAGTTTTTTTCCCTCAAATTATATCACAGATATCGATATGGTATGACTTCGCGTACTTACACTGATAGCGACTGAAAGCGAACTTCCTCACAAGTAAATTTAAAATAGATTTAGATTTCAATAAGCGTTCACTTTGATGACAAGTTCTTCGAATCATCAAAATAAGACCTCAGCGTTTAACATGGCAATAATTGTATATTTATGGTCACTTTTTTACTTACAATGGCTTTCATGATTTCTCATATTCAATGCTTTCATGATTTCTCATATTCAATCACGTGATTCTTCATCATTGGTTTGTTTTTTTTGTTTGTGGGGAGTGGAAAAACTTATAACTAAGGTGTCAAACTAACAGTGAGGACAGCGGTTTCTGACTACTCTCTGCGAGTGTCGGCTTGACTCATCATTTTTAATAGGAAAACCACGCCACTGTAATAACCCACTGGTGATCCATAAGGGAGCAGGCTTTCACTCTTACCAGATGCCTCTGGGTCTTGGGCCGTTAACCTGTTTCCTTACATCTAAAGAAGATGAGCTCTTAGCCAAACACAAGCAGTTTTACGACATACTCCAGACCGATTCTTCATCATTACGTTATATAAGTAATAAGTATTTTTCTTACTATTAGTTTTATTTTTTCTACATCAGTATTAAAGTACAAAAGATTTAATTGCAGTTGATTAAAAATACTTTTGTTTTTGCCCGGATTTATTTGTCAATTTTTCATGAAAACTTGACTTAATAATGTGAAATTAATTTTATTTTTTTAAGGATGCCTTGGCCTATTGCCTATAACCAGGTCGTCAGCATGAGGGAGTCATGACAACATGGGAATTCTCATCCCGCAAATTTGGCTATCCGGTTTTGAATTTGATTGTACAATGTAGTCTCCCAAGTAGATTTTTCAAAAGAAGAAGGCCATTGAAAATCTGAAATAGATATTTTAACCCATTGAAAATCTGAAATCGATATTTGACTTGATCCTTGCTTCAATGATATCAACCATGAGTATGGTTAAGAGTTTATTATCATAAATAATGATGCATAAAAGGGCAAAAAGAAATAGTGATTAATCATCATAAATAATGATGTATTTTAAAAAGGAAAAAGAGATAGTGATTAGGAGTTTAATTTTGCAAGTCAATATATGTTTTAATAATATCTATTTATGAGGACTTTACTCAATGAGCTTTTGACATATCACATGCGTTCATATGTTTTAATGATATCTATTTATGAGGATTTTACTCAATGAGCCTTTGACATATCACATGCATTCATGGCATACTAAACAATATTTTTTATTTGACTACATATTGAAAAACATAATAAACAATATCCTTAATTTGACTACATACTGGAAAATACCTCTCAACATCACATTATGTCACCCTTACCAATATGAAACCAATATATCTTCTCAGTTTAAAAACCTTTTACATTCACTAGATATTGTAGGTATCTAATTTTTCATTAACAATTGTTATAACTCTTTATATTTTTTCATTAACTTTGAGCTCCATTTTTTATCACTGTCAATATAAAAACCCTTTGCCCCCTAGTATATACTCAATATATTATGTCATTTTTTCCTCAATATATATCCCCCAATATGAATGCACGTGGTATGGTATTTCTCCCCTAGTGAAGCCCTTGTATATCTACAATGGATATGCTCTATCTAGTAGGTAGGGGAACAAGAAAAACCAATAATCAAGCAAGTGAGATAGTGTGGTGGTAAAGAAAAGGGTAGACTTCGTTCCCTTACTCACTCGTGGATAAACAAACCTTTCTACACTCATTTGAGTCCTCTTCATCTTCATTTTAAGCATGCACCAAGGTATCATTAGGAGCTTTACATGATCCATTGGATTTGAGGCATGCACTTTAACATGATCACATCCTTGAGCTTTTCATAGTCCACTGGATGTGAGGCTTGCACTTTAACATGATCACATTCTTGAGATTTTCATAGTTGATTAAATTTGAAGTGAACAACTTTACATCATAGTTATATCAAATTTGATATTAAGTTTAACCAAATAGTTGCAAATGATTTACTCTTCTTCATTGTCTATGAACTCAAATAGTAGGGGATTGAAATTTAGTGATTATATAGAGGATTTTTATATTTTTTAAATTAATGTTTCTTAAGTTGAAATAGTATGAGAAAAAACATGGGTGTTGTGTAGTCTTGATGAATGAGTATATACACACACATTTTTATAATTTATGTTTGAGGTTGAGCATGTAGATTTGTAAAACACACAATGAGGATGAAATTGCATAACAAAAACACTTCTATTAAGAGAGAGGATTGAAGAAATGAAGGGATATACTCTTTCATTAACTGAAAAATGGATTATCAATCATTCTTAATTATAGTAGCAAAATAAACGTCTACCAATAACTAGAAGATAAACTTTACAATCCAGTAAATAAGATCTCTACCTAAGACAAGTTTTGATGTCCTTTTATTGAAACTCTAATACCACCCCCTTGCCATAAGAAAAAATAGGAGGGAAACTAAAATAAAAAGCAAACAAACAAACAATGGGTTCTAGCAACCAAGTCTGCTAAATTACCCATGTACAACCTCTCAAAAGTGGAGAAAAGGAGAAAAACCCATATGAAAAAACTCCTCCCTAGAAGAAAGAAAAGAAAAGAAAATATAAATGAGTACATGAAGGAAAGAGACTCAAGATGACCCCCAAGGACAAATTCCTTCACTCCAAGCATTAGTTGTAATGAAAGAAGTCTCACTAATGCCAAAGTTTTGGTTAAGATATCTACAATTTTCTCTTCAATAAGCACATACTGTGGGTCAAGAACGCCATATTAAATAATTTGGTGAATGAAATGTATATGGATTTCAATATGGTTAGTCCTTTGATTGGATTTCCATAAATATTTATGACACTCTGATTATCACACAAAAGGATAGTAGGATGATCCCATTGAATTCCAAACTTAGTCAATAAATGTCAAAGTCAAATAAATTTCTAACTAGTAAGAAATGTAGTTTGACAGTAAGCTTTTATAGAATATAATATAATTGTTAATTGTTTCTTGTATGACCAATCAATAGGAGTAGAACCAAGATGGAAAACAAAACCAAATGTGGACTTCAAATCACCAACTGATCCATCCCAGTTATAATTCATGAAACCCACAAGCTCATAAGTATGAATGGTGTATTGAATGCAAAAAATAGAAGTCCCTTGAATATTCTTCAAAATACACTTTGCTTCCTTCCAGTGACTCTCATGAGGGTCTTGTGACAATCAAGAGACCATCTCTACTACAAAAACAATATCAAGGCAGGTAAAATTCGAACTAATTGTCGATACAATGTAAAATCCACCCATGGTGAGCTATAACTGGTGGTAAGAGTAAAAACTAACTAAAAATGAATGGTTGCAACATTATAACTAGTTGTTCCAAGGCAATAGAGTAAATCAAGAGTATTTTTGTTGAAGTATAGACATCCCTTCTGAAGATCATTGAACCTACAATCCATGAAAGTAATGCAGAAGGCCAAGGTTGCTCATATAAAACTGTCCCATTGATGCTTCCTTGAAACTCAAAAACATAGATGAAGAACTCTCTATGAGAATCAAATCATCCACATAGAACTAGAATCAAAATATCATAACCGTGCCATCGTGTGTAAGTTGTAGATTAGAATGACAATGGTTGAACACTGAATAAAGTATAAAAATATTCATCTTCTCATACCACTTCAAGGACATCCCACTTTTGAGTATTCTGGATGCTCCAAAATGCTACTCCTAGGGAACACAAAATTGCCCTGTCACTGTCACACATCAGCCCTATTGTCACTCTCCTTAGGGCTTCCAAAACTACCCTCACAAAGTCAAATCTTTGACTAATCTAGGGCTTACAAATCAGCCACTAATAATCCATACACTTACCGTTCTTAGGCTTCTTAAGAAGTTCTTCGCTTATGATGAGTTTCTCTCAACTTGTTCTGGTCTTTATTTCGTTCTCTGTTTTGATACCATGTAGAAAATCCATGAAATTATGATATGCTAATATGCAAAATCTGAAATAAAATTTCTTCTCACATAAACACAAAATTTCTCTACTAGATGCAGCAGGATAGAAACAAAAATAAAAGGACAATCATGCAATTCAAAAACACAAAATTGTCTAGGGAACTCAACTGGGAAAATCCTCTACTTGTTATTGAGAATTCTATTGAAGAAGGTTGTACAATGGATCTTTTACAATGCAATAAAGTTTCAATAGAGAACAACCATGTTCTCTCTATTTGCACTAAATTGAAACACCCTTGCTTACACCTTGATCCCTGCTTCCTAACCTAAGGAACTTGTCCTTCTTCAAACTCCCACAAGCCTCACCTAGACTCATTCTCTTTCTCTCACGAGCTCCACACAAAAACTTGTGCTTGCTATTGCTTGGTTTCACCAACTCGCGCTCACCAAAAAAATGAGTAATAATGTGCCTTCGATCCTCCTTTAAAGAAATTCGAATGGCTATTTTAGCAAATTTATAATTAACGAATGATTTTGTGATTGATTGGTTTAGCATGAGTTAACTTCTCATGCAACTGATCCTATATCTTGAGACTCAAACACAAGTTCTTTTCCTCAATTAACTCGCACTAGAAGATTGATAACTAGACCTTCCACTTTGACAAATTTGTTGACTGCTTCATGAACACTTTTTAAATTTTAGGAATCCACCCTGAATTTTAGGAACATGTCCTAATTTTTAGGAACTAGCTCCTAACTCATAGGAACTTGTGCATGCTCAAGGAGAAACTCATTGTGGTACCTTTGATTAAGGAACAAATGCAAGAACCCTTTCTCACTAACATTTTCAACATGTGATTTATGGGGTAAACAAGTCATCATTGAATTTTAACCTTACACTTTTTTCTATAGGGTTTCAAGGGTTGAAACTTAGACTATTGTGAGGGGAAATCTTGTTAAACACCTAGTTCAATTTTCAGATCTTTGTTCTCTATATTTTCATATATATGATCTAAGGGAGTTGGGCTTGCTGAATGCTTCTTCAAACATGTCTTCTTGGATTTTTCACTATAATGTTTCTTCTAAGGGGTTTCAAGGGATGAAACTTGGACCCTAATAAGGGAAAATCTGTCTCAACATCTGGTTCAATTTTTTGATCTTCATTCACAATAATTTTAGAGATATGCTATGAGGAAGATGGGTATCATGAATGCTCCTAAAATCGTGCTTCAAATAGTTCAACATGGTATTTTCACCATAACTTTATTTCTTTGAGCTTTCTGACCTGATGAAGCCTTAATGAATCCCCTTAATTTCGAAGTCATCTCTATATAAATTTTGCTAATGTCACTTTTGGAATGCTTTAGTTTTCTTTATTCTGAGTAATTTTAAATTTGTTTGATCTATGCTTTTGATGGATCCATTGCTTTCATCTCCCTAATAACTTTTCAATAATAAGAATTTTTGCTTGATTCTACCGCATAGTTTAAAAGTTAAGATTAGTGAAAATTAAATTGTTTTTATTATATATACCTAATTTATAAATTGTATAAACATAATTTTAATTAAAATATATAAGCATAATTTTAATTAAAATATATCAATTAATTTTAAAACGAGCCCCCATCTCTACCATAAAAAATAAACATATTACTCTGCAAAAATCCTACGTGCTCATCCTCACATAAAAGGGAACACTAAGTGTTAATTAACTCTTCCCACGACTCTTAAATCTCAGTGCATTCACAAGAGCCTCAACTGGAAATCTCTGAGATTTAAAAGGGTCGGGGTGACGCCATATATGGCATGGTTGTGGGCTTTTTTTCCACTTTTCACGTCATTTCACATGATTTCAAATCAAAGTTTGTTTTTTTATATACATTTTATGTTAAACAAGAGTTATATAATAGTTAGTACGTGTGGTTTAATTTAAATATGATTTAATTAAATAAAAATAATAAAAATAAAATTTTTATTAAAAAAATAAAACAATTCATAAAATATTATATTATTGAATGCCATCATCAAAAATTAAGAAATATGATTAACTAATATTATTTATATTAACACGCATATATTTATGTGTGTGTTTTATTTTTATTAATATATATAATTGTTTATAATTAAATTAAATAAAAAACAATAGTAAGTTACTTTAAATTGAAAATATTGTGAAAAAATTATAATTCATGAAAATAAAAATAATAGAAAAAAAAAGAAAAATTAAAAAATTAAATAAAATTAAAATAAAATTAAAAACAAAAATTAGTTACTAATAGAAATAGAAGTTACTAAAAACTCATAATAAGACTTTAACTAATTACCTTACAAATAAATAAATTTAAATAATAATAATAAATAAATAAAATTTGAATTTGTAATATTAAATTATGGATAAACATTATAAATTTTTTATCAAAGACAAACTCATACCTAGTCAAAAACAAAACTGAATGAATTATATCATGCCTGAGACAAATAATAAATTCCTAAAAAAAATCACATTTCATGTAGCAAACCCTAAAATAAATTCCAAAAAAAATCACATTTCATGTAGCAAACCATATAATAAATTCCCCAAAAAAATCACATTTCATGTAGCAAACCATTTATAGTATTATACGAACTAGTGCCCAGTCATCTCCGGGGTCGAACTTTCAATCTCACGACAAAATATGTCTAAACAAATAACGTTCTCCCTCACATTTTCTTATCCTCCAGGACATGAAAACCATAGTGATTTCAAGAGTGACTGCATCTAAAACTCTCGAGGAGGAAAGTATTATGGTGACGTAAGACGACAACTTGGGCTGTGAAGCATATAACATAAGGGGGATAGGGTTTTAAATTTTATTTTAATATTTTGACGTGTTAACTCCCGACTCAGAGTCTTATCCTCCACGTTGGACCTCCACCATGTATATTACATGAACCATAACATTTAATCCTTTTAACAAAGGGTGTAGTTTAATGAGTCCACAATGTTGCTTAGAAAATAATGGAAATTTCACAATGATATTGAGAAAATCAAACAGAAATTTTTGGAAACGTTGGTTACAACTGTCAAGCTTCAGGATTTTGGGTTTTTTTGGGTTTTTGAATATGTTGAATCCATTTTCGTCATCAGAAAAAGGATTTAAACACCCCCAAGATTAGATTTCTTGAAAAACTTCTCGTCAGATTCTGGTGAGAATTTCATCATCCAGGAAAAATTGCAGCCTCATTAGACAACACCTTAAAAAGGTTTAACCCCGCTCATATTTAAGGGATCGATTTATTATTTTAATTTTAAATATTATAATTAAACAAAACAACATTCAAACAAACATTCAAGTAGTTTCAGAACTCCAAAAACAACATTCAAGTAGTTTCAGAACTCCAAATTCTGGGAATCATATCTCATGATTTATGGCACTAAATTGGGCCCGGGAGGGCTTGTTGGACAGGTAATTCATAGGGGAATGATACGGAAATATCTATTTGAAAAAATATAAATATTTATTTCTCCAAAAAATTAGCAGAAAAGAATGTTGTGAATTTGCAACCCAATAGTAGGAAGCCATTGAGATCATATATTTTGTTTTAATTGAATTTTAATTAGAATGTTTGTTTTCAACAATTTTGGATTTTTTGTAATTTTGATATATTTTTATGATGATTTTGCAGAGTTTGTTGAAGGATAATAATGAACTGGAGCCCCAAAAGTTTTTGGAATGGAGAAATAAGAAATAGAATGGATTTCTAACTCTAAAACCATAGATCAAAAGCCTAATTTAAATATCATTGAAACAAACTCCTTTATCTGGATTTGAGTTGTATTATTATAAATATGAGCTTTGTAAATGAGTAAGAGGTTTCAATTTCTGCAAGAGAAAAACTCTTTTCACTATTGAAAGTGGTTTTTTATCGTAGAATTAGTTTATGACTAAGATATGAGATTATGTATTTTCTTTCTGAGATTTAATCTCTGTTGCTAGGGTAGATTTCATACTATCGTGGATCCACTCTCTATCAACAGAGCTTGGTATCTTGGGAGCACTATTCGAGAATTATCTATAAAATACACATCACGAGATTCATAGGTTCACAATTGTATTTCATTTCAAATATTATTATTTTCTCGAATATAATTTTGTACTTTTGTTTATGGTAGATTTATGTCGTTGAATGCATATGGTGGCACTAATGTTATATATGTAGATGTATGTTTATATGATCAACTATTTGATTGTATAATTCCATAGATCTACCATTTATCTCTTGATTTGATTATTTATATAAATGAATATATGAGTAACTGACTAGTCATAAATTTGTTATCATAAATCCATTTAACGGTCATTAAAAGTGTGTGAACTACTTCCATGCTTTAGTGGCTCATTTTTTATTATTTTTAGTCTGTGAACAATGCATGCACAACACTGAATAATATCAACTATTAGAGCTACTTTAGCAACTTAATATTGACCATAAAACACATGTTTAATCCCAACATTTTTAACCCATTACACTTGGTATTTAGCAACTACTTTCTATGAGCCCTTATTTCATCCCATTAAAAATAATACCTTCTTTCAAGCGGCCACAAGAAAGGAAATCATGTCCTTTTGCCTATTAGTACCAACAATTATTATTATACACCAACAGGTAAAAGTTAGAGTAGATTCATGCATTTAAGTCAGTTTAAGATTAGATTAGTAATTTAGTTTTAGGTTGAGGACCGGGCATATAACCAGTCGAAATCACCATCCCAAATGGATAAGGGTCTAATTGGGGCCCTAACACTGTGATTCCTTTAATGTTGATTATGGTCAATTTTGGCCATCAACATTTTTGTCACTAGGAGGACCATCGACGAGTTGTCCCTTTGGAGCTTTTTGTTTAATTCTTTTATTTATTTTCAATAGATCATTCAAAATTTCCTATTTGATGTTGCATCTCTGGGTGCACTTCTTCTGACACTCTAATAAAAATTGCAAGACTCTTATAAAAGATAAAGTTTGACGGTTAGGGAAATATTTTTGTATTTGATCATATTCTTCAATTTATTATAAACTATAATAATTATGATATTGGAAAAGGTGTAATATGCAGAATTTTACTCTTACTCTCACATGCCAAGCCAAAAATTGGTGAAAATAATATATTGTTACCTTTATGCATAGCTGGGATCAATTTAAAATAATGTTCCTTCATGCATTTCAGGACTATGATTATTACAAGTTACGTTTTGAACTTGAGAATCTATGAAGATTTAAAAGTGAATCCTTAGAATATTTTTCTCACTAGATTTAAATTGGTTTGCTTTAAATTTTAGTCCCAAGATTTACCTTCTAATATTGAATTAATATGATAGTTTCGACATATTATTTCTCTTCCTTTTATTTCAAGTAGTTGTACTAAACCAAAATATATTAATTTTCTTAGCGTATTTGTTGATGTTGAAGAGCTTGTTGATTATATTGACATGGTTGATCCTCTTCAAACAAAAAAATATAGAAATTGTTAATAGATAATATCAAGAAAGCATGATTACATCTAACATAATTAATGTTGATCCTTAAGTTTTTGTAAATCATGATAATTATACTAGAGAGAAAATAAGAAATCAACAATTCAAATTGAAAACATGAGCAGCGAAGATCCCTTTGACAACACGCGTTCTACAACAAATTCGTCTGAGTTTTTTTATTTTTTCAACGATGTCTAGCCACATAATTTGGAGCATTTGTATTTTTTCTGGGTGAAGAATTGTTTAAAGAATGCCAGTAAATTCAACTCATTCATAAAACATGTTCAAGGGAGTATGCTTGCTTTCCATTAGATGTTTAATCATAGCAAGTTATGCTTATAATTGGATCATGCTTTTTTGTCCAAAGATAAATTTATAAATATGCTTTGAAAGTTTACGATATTTGCTATAATAATTCTATTCTTGTTCTAATCATGATTCAGTCTAATCTATTTTTTCTCATATGAGGAACATAACTCAATTCAGAATTTGTAAGGAAGATATCCATAATTTTGAACAACCATAATGCAAAGCAATGTACATTCTTTCAGATTTTCATTATTTTCTTTTTTTCAGAGAGAAAAAGCTGAATGGATTATATTAAGAAGATATAAAGATCATGAATACAATGGGGCGAAATGCCACAGCCAGATAATATATTGTTTCAGAGATACAATGAAGGCGAAATGCCTCAGCCAGGTACCAACCCATATTGTGCAAAACCATATATAACAATCGTGTAGACATAGAAGCATATAATGTCAACCAAAACTGATGAAACCAAGAGTGCATGCAGAGGTAGATAATGCCCCAAAATTGTCTGATAGTACTGGAAGATCTGCCCAGGATGAGGCAGATAAGTAGAGAAGATCAAAATAAACAGATATATTAAAAGTCTATATGAGAAATGAAACTGTATAGTAGTCGCCAAAAGAGACCAACTTAGGACGGATCAGGCAAAGACCCCCGAATTATAGGAAGAATGGAGAAGAGCGGAAGGGGGCAGTCCTGAAAGATGCGTCTGTTCCGCCACTTCCAGATATTCCAACAAGATGTAATGAAGAGAGCCTGCCAGATTGGGCATTGGGAGCCCCACCAGGAGAAAGCTTCCTGTACAGAAGAAAACAACTTGTGAGGAAAACCGTAGATGCAGGAGAGTTCATACCAGAGAGCAGAGGAGGCGGTGCACTGAAAGAACATATGTAAGTTCGATTCCAATGCCACGTGACAAAGATGACATCTACCGGGCCCTAGCCATCCTTTCTTTTGTAGAACATCCCAGGAGAGATTCTTGTTGGAGAAGAGAAGCCATGTAAAAAGAATGGATTTGAGAGGGCAGGGGGCTCTCCAAAGAATGAGAGGAAAGACAGAGGGGAGAGGAGGTAAGGCAGCTGTTAAGACAGAGTAGAGGTTCCGGACAGTGATGGGGTGAATTGAGTTGTTGGTGGACCAGATCAGTTCATCCTTGGTGCCAATTTGGAGAACCCCGCGGTGAGAGAATCTGGAAATGAAGGAGAGCCATAAGGGACGGAGGGGGGGGGGAATGGCTAGCTGTAGGTCAGATTTCCAATTAGGCTCAAGAGAGGACCAAGAGTGAATGAGATGGTTCCAGGTAAAGAGGCCCCTAGAGTGAAAAAAGGAGAGTAAAGACGGAGGGATCATAGACTCAAGGTTGTAAAGGGTAGGGTCGATACCAATGTAGACAGACGAGCCAGTGGAAAGAGTCCATTTTAAGTTTTTGAGGAAGAAGGGATGGATCTTTTTGAAGCTGTGCCAGATAGGGGATCCACTCCTGATTCCGAGAGAGGACCTTCTGTGCCAGAAAGCCAGATTCCTTCCTTTCAGGTACTTTTTGTTGATCAAGGTACTCCACGGACTGTTCCCAAAAATGCCCCTGTGTAGAGATTTGCAGATGAGCGCTTCTCCAAAAAGATTCATATTTAGAAGACCCCAGCCGCCCTTTTCTTTTGGTCGTGTAATAGTATCCATCCTGACAAGGTGAAGCTTTGAGTGGAAGGATCGTCCACCCCACAGAAAATTTGAAGCTATGGATTTCATTTTCTTGATAACAGAAGCAGGGAGAAGAAAGAGGTGGCTCCAATATACCGCAAGTTGGGAGAGAACCGCCCGAACCAAGATATATCGACCAGCAAGGGACAGAAAACGAAATTCCCATGAAGAGATCTTGATGTAGAAACGGTCGACCAACCAGGCCCAGTCCTGGCATCTGTATCTCTTGGCTTTTAGTCGGAACCCCAAATAAGAGAAACCTTCCTTTATCTGGCCAAGATTGATCTGAAAACGTTCAGCGATCCACAGAGCCAATGTCGGGTTTGTGTCATTATGGTATAGCACAGATTTCCCGCAGTTGATCTTGAGGCCAGTGGCGCCTTGAAACCTCTTAAAAAGCATATAGAGGCAGATCCAAGAAGATTTACACAAAATTGCAAAAATTAAAATGTCATCGACGAAGAGGTTGTGGGAGAGGAGGACGTCTCTGCAGATCTTTACAGGCTTGCATCTACCGTCCGCTACAGCAAGGTTGATGTGAGCGCTAAGACAATTCATCACCAAAATAAAAAGGAGGGGAGAGAGAGGGCATCCCTGTCGGAGCCCTCTCTCTGCTTGAAAGAAAGAGGATGGGATCCCATTTATAATCACTGAGAAGTGGACACTTTCGACGCACGACATGATCCAGCTGATAGCCAAGGGCCTCAATCCAATTTTGGCAAGGAGAATTCTGAGGAAGCTCCAGTCCACGCAATCAAATGCCTTTTTTAGATCAATTTTAAGTGCTGCAGCGTCAATGTTCTTCGAGTATATGGAGTAGAGGCATTCCTGAGCCATGGCGACTGCGTCCATAATGAGTCTGTCCTTTAGAAATGCATGTTGTTCCTTTGTTATGAAGGAGTTGAGAACTTTCTTCAATCTTTCAGCAATAATTTTAGAAATGATCTTGTATAGCGAATTGCACAAAGCAATCGGCCTATAATCACCAAAAGATGTGGATTTTGCTTGTTTTGGGATCAATGCAATGAAAGTGGCCGAGAGAGCACTATTAATACTTCCGGAGAGGCGAGAGGCGTCGACCATACCCAGCAGATCGGTTTTAAATAGATCGTAAAAGTGGGAAAAAAATTCCACCGGCAAACCATCAGGACCGGGGCTCTTATCTTTTTTAAAGCCCCTGATGGTTTCAGATAGCTCCTCCTCCGTAACAGGCTTGTAGAAGTCGTCGTTGGCAGCATCGTCGAACATGATCGGCAGAGGGTCCACTGCCCATAGCGAATCACTTAGATCACTATGTTGCCTCTGGTATTGCTCCCTGAAGAATCTAGTTGCTTCTGCTGAAATTTCCTGGTGGGAGAAGATACATTCTCCATCATCCTTCTGGATTTTCCATATGGCATTCTTAGATCTGCGGCCATTTGCAAAATTGTGGAAAAATCTGGTATTCCTGTCCCCCTCCTTGAGCCATATAGCTCGACTTTTTAACCTCCAAGAAGCTTCCTCTTTTAATAGAAGTTCTTGTTTCTTTCTTTCGAGGGTGCAAATGAGGGTAGCCTTATCGAGCGTCCGGCCATTTTGCTGAATGGATGATGCAAGCCGGCTTAGTTGAAGGTTGATGTCGAGCAGGTCCTGTGAGTCTCTGCGCTTTTTTTCAATCTGCCATGCTTTTGTTTTGTCCTTGAGCAGCTGGATTTTGTCACGAAAGGTGAGAAGAAAAGCATCCTCGGCCTGATTGATATCCTTCCAGCTGGACTTTATGAATTCATTGAAAGATGCGTCCTGTAAATGAATAGAATTGAACTTGAAGGAATATCCCATTCGTCGTTCTGTAAGTCCCCAGTCGAGGAGGATAGGCTTGTGGTCAGATGTGAAGGCCCCTCCCGTATTTGCGGACGGCATTCCCCATTGCCGGATTAAACTGGAGTGTAGAAGAAAGCGATCAATTCTCTTTCCAATGTAGGCAGAGCCCAGCCGGCCATTTTCCCATGTAGGAGACATATTTTCTGGGATGATATCGACGAGGTCCCGTTTTAAAAACTCAGTTCTCATCCTGTCAGCCAATCTGTCAACAGGTCGACATTGACCCCAACATTCTTCCGATGAGAGAGTGAGATTTAAGTCACCTGCAATAAGCAAAGAATTAATGTCTAAAATGTGTGAATTAAACAAAGAATCCCAGAATGAGATTCTGTGTCTGTAAGGCGCATATATGTTCAACATATTGAGAGTGTTTGGACGTCCTCTGATTGAAGCCGTGATGAGAATGCCAGCCGAACACTTGAAAGCTTTTGCTTTGATCATGTGTGGATCCCACATTGTGACCAAGCCTCCTGACAGCCCATCTGCATTGGTGGCAGCCATATGCCATTGTGGAAACATTTTCCTGAAGAAAGCCAAAGACACCGAACTGGGATGCATAGTTTCCTGGATAAAGATAATGTGGGCCCGAGCAGAAAGAAGGGTGTCCCTTAGAGCCAAAAATTTTGGGCCAGCTCCAAGGCCCCTGATATTGTAGGAAATGAGGAAGGTCATTTAGAAGGCTGACCAGCCAAATTTGCTCTAAGGGGCTGTGGAGAGGAAGACTCGAAAATAGGAACATCTATCAGCGGGAGGTTTGAGATTCCCAAATCAGTGGCAATGGACCGGCCTCTGAAGTGCCGGCTCCCCCCTCTTTGTTTCTTCCTGACAGTGATGTTCTTTGCAGAGTTAGGGCTGATGGAGGGGAAGGACGGCTTGTGAATGGTGAGGGGTTCCAGAATCGAGGGGTGGCAATTTAGAAGCTGTTCAATATCACTGTCACATTTGTTGATCGGGGAATCCGATGGAGAGTTGTTTGGGGTCGGGGTCGTCTGTACTTCTTTCCCTTTGTGGGGGGCAGAAGGCGATCTAATAGGAGAAGGCGAGGAGGAGGATATGAGAATAGGGTGTGAGCCCACGAGAAAGTCAGATGCATTCATGGCCGGAGGGGGGGGAACCGCTTCCTCTTCAAACTGAGCAGAGACTGGAGGGCTATAGAAGTCTGCCCTATTCTTGGGAGGAGGGGACGGTGGAGCTGCTTCTTTGTAGGCCGCCAAACCTGAGGAGCTTTTAAAACCTGCAAAATTGGGAGACTCAGGCCTGAATTGTGAGTCATCCTGTGAGCTCCGAAACTCTGTGGATTTGAATGAGAAATTTTCCCCCCGGGGGGAGGCCTTTTCAGATCGGGAGTCAGAATCCTCTTTCGGCACCTTTTTCGAAGAGTACGATGGGGAGAAAAGAGACGATAAACTGCCGCCGAAAGGTCACGTATAGGCAAAAAGGGAGGAGGGATCATTAATGGAGCAAAAGAATAGATCGCAGGGGAATACTGGATGATGAGATAAGCAACGTCGGAAAAAGATTTGAATTAAGATGCCGGGAAGGATGACCGGAAAATTCTGTTGTCCCCTAGGAGAATCGAAGGCTGAAACAGAAAGGCTATTTCGCTTCAGGTCGACTATTACAGTCGAAGCAACAACAGTAACACTGGAAGACACACCACCATTTCCCAATTCGAAAGCGGATATCCTGACACGGACTGTATATGTAAAAGGAAGCTCTAATTCTGTCGATGAGAGCACAGAGCATTTTTGCCTTATAGAGGAAATCAGAGGACGAAAAGTTAACCCTGCAATCGCATAGTACTGAAGAGAGACTAAAAATGGGAGTGTCTGCTGAAAGTGAATCCTCTAAAAGCCAAGACCCATCTCGGCCAGGGAGAAACACGTAGTTTTATAACTTATAGAGAAAAACCAGAGGACCCTGAGAGCACTGTGTTATCATAGAGAAGCCAAAAATGGACTAAACAGAACAGTCCTTTAAAATGCAAAAACTCCCCTGGAAGCAAATTATACAGAGCCTACCCCGGTGATAACATGTCCCATCTGAGAACTGTATGCGAAAATCCTCAAAAAAGCACAAATTATTACTCCAGTAAACAAGACAGAAACACAAATTTATAGGAGAGACCAAGAAACTAACCTGGAGCCGCGCAACGCCAGGAGCAGGTAGCCGAGACCATGCATGGAGGAGCAGAAACACCTTAACGAGCAGAGGGAGCAGAGAGATGTGCCTCCAGCCCACAGGACTGGAGGGGGAAACCCGTAGAGATTGTTAGGAGCTCGATAAATAGGAAAAGCCAGGGAGAGACTTGCATGCGCAGGTGAACGTAAAAATGCCACGTTCCCAGCACGTTGGTAGCTAAGAGGAGTGAGTGTCAAGCTCCATGCAGGGGAAAAAGGCCTCCCGGAAGACGCTTGTAAAACCGGCAGTGTTGGGCGCCAATGAGCAAACAAGGGGTGGCAGAGCCGGAGCGCATGCAGAGCGTCGAGTAGAGAGGTCTAGAAGCATCTTTATTTAATCACAAATATGGAAATTTTGAAGATTTTTGAAATTCATTTCAAGTATTTAATTATATTCCTTTCAAATATTCTACCAAATGCTTATTATGAACCTGAAACCATTTTTTTAGGGTGAACTCATTTCCTTGGATTGATGCTTGCCTTAGTTTAGATTTAATAAATTATATAAACTTCAATGTATGTAAATTCTGAGGAGAATAAAATTATTCTTACTTATTTCATATTTTCCAAATTGCGCATGAGAAGAAGTTACCTCTTTAAAGCATTAACTTTGGAGACCATCAAGATATTTACGGTAAACTACAATAAGGTTCTCCAAGGTATGTTTGCACATGTTTACTTTCATCTTCTGGTAGTTTACATTATAGTTTATATTTTCTCATTTTAGTTATTTTTAGTTTCTAATTTTTTTTTTAGGTTTTTGATGGCAGCAATAGTGATCCCTCTTCGCTTAATTTTACTTTTTCAGTTAGATTAATTTTAAGTTGGAGTTAGTTTAGTTTATTTTTATTGCTTCTCGTTTAAATAAAGCAGTTGTGAAGATTTTGGACTAAGATTGAGTTATGACCAAGATAATCACTTTACATTTTCTCTTTTTCCTTTCTTGCTTTTCATTAAATTTTTATTTCGAACTTTATATTTAAAAATAACCATATAATTAAAGTTTATCTATTTTTCTAGAAGCAAGATATGATATAGAGAAGTATCTTGGTTAACTTCTCATGAGTAAGCGTGTACTCGTAACTGTACTTTTAGTTATAATTTTGCAATAAAAATCTAATTAATTACAACCTTACGAGACATAAATAATCACAATCTCGAACTAAATGACAATACACACATAACTTTATACTTCCTCTTGGTGTTGAAGATATATTTTCTTATTTTTTCTTGTTGGAGTTTTCATATATTCAAGGCTTATTGATTTACTTTTCCTTTTGGGTTTGCACTCCATCTCGCATGGCTTCCAATTAAAGCTTTCAAATGCATATTAAAGGTCCAATTTATTATAATCCCATTATATAATGGTTTTATGCACACCCTATATTAACTAAAACCATTAAAAATTAACATTCCATGTGGTAAACTGTTTATGGTATTGTACGATCAAGGTTTTAATTTTTATTTTAATATTTGACGTGGGTCCACTCTCTGCTCACATTCCAATCCTCCACATTGGACCTCCACCATGTATATTATGTGAACCATAAAATTTAGGTCTTTTAACAAAGTTTGACCTTGCCAATGCTTATGGGATTAATTTATTATTTAAATTTTTAAATATTATAATCAAACAAAAACATGCTCAAAACAACATTCAAGCAGTTTAAGAACTCCAACTTCTAGGAGTCATATCTCATGATTTATGGCACCAAATCATGCATAGGAGGGTTACTTGAAAATTTAATTTAGAGGAGAAAGATCTATAAGCATTTATTTGACAAAATATGGACATTTAATGCTCCAATTCGTTTTGGAAAAGAAGGTTGTGAATTTTCAACCAACTTGATTTTCTGAGTGAATTTTTTGGGATAAATTTGACTTACTAGAACATATTGCTATGTAGATTTCATTTCTAGATTAACTATTTTCTAGTTACACAACAACAGTAAGCCATTGTAAGCATATATTTTAATTTTATTAATTAATGGAATTGAATTTTAATTAGAATGTTTATTTTCAGCAGTTTTGGAATTTTAGTTTTGTTTGTAATTTTGATATTTTTTTTATGATGATTTTGCATAGTTTGTTTAAGGAGAATAATAACCTGGAGCCCTAAAATTTTGGGATTAGAGCAACAGAGAATCACAGGGGTTTTTTCTAGCTTTAAAATTAGAGATCAAATCAGAATTCAACTACCATTGAAATAGACTTTTTTTTTTTTTATATTTGAATTGTATTATTATAAATATGAGTTTTGAAAATGAACTAGGTTCTAATTTCTACAAGAGAGAAACTTTTTAAAATATTGTAAAAGAGATTTTCCTATATAAATAGTTTAAGAATCAGAACTAAGCTTGGGGATTTTCTTTTGAGATTTAACCTTTGTTGCTAGGGCAAATTTCATACTATTATGGATCTGTTTTCTATTACCAGAGCTTGGTATCTTGGGAGGACTATTGGAGAATTATTTGTAAAAGACAAATCAAGAGATTCATAGGTTCTCGATTGTATTTCATTTCAAATAGTATTATTTGTTTGAATATAATTTTATACTTTTGTTTATGTAGATTTATGCCAGTGAATGCATATAGTGGCACTAATGTTATATACATAGATATTTGTTGATATGATCAACTATTTGATCTTATAATTCCATAGATCCACCATTTATCCCTTGAATTTCTTATGTATATAAATGAATGTCTGAGTAACTAATTACTCAGAAAATTGATATCATAAATCTATTTAATAATTATTAAAAGTGTGTGAACTACTTCCATGCAACTTTAGTGGCTTATCTTTTATTATTTTTAGTCTCTGAACAAAGTATGCACAATACTGAATAATCAATTGTTAGAACTAATTCTATAGGTTGATATTGACCATAAAATGCATGTTTAATCCCCAACATTTTTAAACCATTGCACTTGGTATTTAGGAACTATTTCCTATGTGCCAAGTTATAATAGTTTTTTTTTTTTTAGCATTAGCATTGCATTTAGATTTAGTTTTATTTTATTTTATTTGAAAGTCTCTTTACACGAGGAAAGCTTCTAGTGGCCTAGTTGAGCCCTTATTTCAAATAATTTAAAGGCTGTGTTCTTTCAAGTGGCCATAAGAAAGGAAAACTTACCCGTTTTCCTGTTAGCATCAACAAAGATTATCATACATCACTAGGTAAAAGTTAGAGTAGATTCATGAATTTAAGTTAGTTTTAGAATAGATTAGGAATTTAGTTTTAGGTTGAGGAAACTGGGTCTGTAATTAATCGAAATCACCATCCCAAACATATAAGGGTCTAATTGGGTCTTTGACTGGGTGATTCCCTTAATGTTGATTATGGTTAATTTTTGCCATCAACATGACCCTAAAGCTTGGGGGAGACCTATGGTAGAAGTTTGAGATCTTTCTTCACTAAAATTTCAGAGATATTACCCGAGGAATTTGGGTCTCCTAAATGCCCTTGAAATCAGAACTAATTGTTGTGCTAGCAAAGAATAAAGTAATAGGAAAAAAATAATACCCATATCCTTAATAGAGCTTTAAGGGAACATATTTGAGAAAATGTGATGCCCCATATCCCTGATGAAGGATTAGGGGGTTGGGTGTGTGAAAAGGTGTTATTAGAGCTAAGGTTCATCACCGAACGTAGTGGGCTTGAGTATATGAAGGAATTCAAATCTTAAAAAGTATATCTAAGAATGCATATGTACTTATGGAAATTATTTATATATATATATGAATACATTGATGTTACTTGAAGAATAACTTAAGTTTTATGCAACAAGAAAAAACATACAAGCCGAGATAGGCCTGGATAAAATGAAGTAAAGGTAATACACAATTTTAATTGTTATGATTTTAATGGTATTAATAGTTGTGTGTTATTTCAAAAGAAAGAGAAGGATGTCCAACAAAAAGGCACAACTTTGTACTGAAATGATCTCCTCTAAGGAAAAGGGGAGAGAAGAGGGAACATCTCTCGACCTTATTGAGACAATAAATAGTTTGAAGGAAAACCTTTTGAGTTGTAGAGAACATGATGAAATATTGACTAAAGAACAAGGAAGACATGCATACTTGAATGCATTTTTATTACAAATTTTGTCTGATATTCAAAAGCAAATGCAGCAGGGACCAAATGCTAGTAATGATGGAAAATACCCATCTAACAAAATGGATAGCCTTTAAGAAAATCAGAAGCATGAATTGACCATCAACAATACAAGGAAGATCATGTTAGGTAGTCTAATTATTGGTTAAATTACTTCATTAAATTATCGACCATGGTTTGTGAACTTGTGAAACGTGTGTGCACTGTATATTATAGGAATCTATTTACAATAAAAGAGAATGAACACAAAATGTGAATTCAATACATATATGACTAATCCTTATTAATTGTACACACATGTTGTGTCTACAAGGCATTCCAATTTAAATCAACTTCAAAGAAAACTATGCTAATGTTTAGGAATTCAAGACTATTCTAATGAAAAAGAATTGAAAGTTATTCTATTTGAACAATAATCAAAATCTATTCTAGTTGACAAGAAATGGAAATCTTATTCTGTTAGACAATAAAAAGAAACCTATTTTAATTGACTTGAAAAGAAATATCTTGAAATGAATTCTATTCTAATTCTCCAATATATAGAACAAGAAATGAAAGTTTGATCTAATTGACAAAAATAAATAAGTCTATTCTAAAGAACTTGAAATCAATTCTATCCTAAGAATGTGAAAGGAGACCTAGCTATCAATAACTAAAATGAAACTAGTTTAAAGAGCATAATTTGAATGAAAAAAAAAAAACCTTTATAGATTACTAGTGTGCACATGCCTAAGTCGAATTAATCATAGCATGAATAATAAATCTGGAACGAATCATGGAATTAAACATGAAATAAATATTTTTGGAGTTTTTGTTTTATGCCGAGTGCTCAACCTGTCATGAGTCAAAGATAAATGAGAAAACTATGCTTGAAAACGAAACATTTAAAAGCTCTATCTATTTTGAAATTGAATCGAGTGTCAATCTAATTGTAAAGCAATGAAGAATAAATACACTAGCTCACAACTCCACAAGGGACCCTCCCAGTGAGCGCGAGGAAATAGAAACCACTGAATTAAGTCACCAACACATTCACAATTGTGCCATGAACATAGTACTTGCATGAACTATAAAAAAATTCTTCTCTCTAAAAAGAAATAATAATTCCAGACTTAAAACTTGATTCCCTTGCACCCAGATCAAAGAAGTTTATAATGTTTTATGATGTAACAACTTTAAGAAATAAATGTCAAAAAGTAAGTCCTTCATTCAACAACTAGGTTTCAAAATCAAAATAGGAAGTTTACTCTCATGATTCACTACTGGAAGAGTGAATCATAAGAGGGATTTTTCTTGACAAATCATCAACTAGAAATTTAAAATTCTAGGTCTTTCTCGCTTGACTTCTCCATGCTTACCTGATGATAAGATTGACTCCTTGAAATTATACATGAGAACAATCTTCTATATCTAGGTTTGACTCTTGGTTTGACCAACAAGATTCTAATATTTTGTAAAATTCTAGCTGAGCCCATTAGGTGGATACCCATGTGGCTAACATTTGAAATTTGTCCATATATCCTCTTTCTCTTCAAACTCACGAGAACATTTTCAACCTTGGATTTAGTTGGAGAAACTCTAGTTAGCTGCAAAATATGCACCTTTCGATATCTATAGCAATGTTTTAACCAATTTTAGAAAGAAATTAAAGACTATGAGCTATGAGTGAATGATACCTTTTATTGTATTTATGCATGACCTAACATTATTATTCATGAATGAAGCAAAAATGTTACAAAATGGATGAAAGGAAAGGAAAAGGTTTGTCAAAATGATGACAATTCAGAGGTTCAACATAGTACATCTAAGAAAAGACATCAAAGTAGGAATGTGGCTACTTCCAGTAAAGACTCCTCATTTGATTCTTCAAGTGATGGGACAAATGGATCAAATGGGATGGGTAGTAGAAACTCACATAAGAAAAAGAAGAAGAAGCACTCTAAAGTTACATTGCATGAAGAATTCAACAAGGAAAAACCATCCACCTTCCATGTTGATATTAAGAAAGGTGAGGAATTTAAAGGATGACTATTAGAACTAAATAAATACTTCCATGTGCATTAATATTCAAGAAACATGGAGGAAAGAGTAGAAATATTTAACATGCATCGAAAAACATTCATATAGTGAGAATATCTCAAGAATGTGAAAAAAATCCAAGAGAAGGACACATCTTGGAAGCAGTGCAAAAAGTACTTTAGAAAGAAGTACCTATCCGAAAGGTACTATGATGAGAAGGTCAAAGAATTTCACAATTTAAATCTTGGAAAGCTCACTATAGAATACTATGTGAGAATATTTTTTGAGTTGTTGCACCACGTGCCTTATATCAAGAATGAGAAAGTGAAGATTCAATATTTATCAATGGATTGCATTAGTCTTACCAAGACCAGATAGATTTTGATGAGCCAAAGACTTTAGATGAAAAAATAAGAAATTGTAAGCGATGTTATGAACATTCAAAAAAATAAAAATAAAATATTTGAAGAGGAAAGACAAAGATGATATCAAGGAAAGGAAGTCAAGATTTCAACATCACAAAGATGGTGGAAAGAGTTCAAATAAGAGTTTTCTAGAATGAATTAAGCTTTAGCAAAACTATCCTATGCAAAGTGAGATGAAGCCAACAACATGTGTGGAAGGAAAGGTAGGGGATCAACAAAAGAGACCTTTGAAATGTCGAGGTTATGGAGAAGAGAATTTACTCTGAGATTCTCCCCATAGACAAGAGGACAACAAGCGAAAGGTGTACCAAGTACAAGAGGAGCTATAGTGTTTTCCAAGATAGTCTTAAGGTCTTGGTATCATCAAGTTCAAATGAAATATGAAGACATTCATAAAAAAAACTTTTTGGACTAGATATGGGAAATATGAGTTTGTGGTGGTGCCTTTTGGGTTTAACTAGTGCACCAAATACATTCATTTGTTTGATTAACAACATCCTCAGTAAGTATTTGTACATGTTTGTTTTGGTTTTCATGGATGATATCCTTATTTATTTAAAGACAAAAGAAGAACACGACGATCATATTTGAAAGCTATTTCAAGTGCTAAGAAACCATAAGTTATATGCCATATTTAGCAAGTGTGAATTCTACCAAAAAGAAATCCATTATTTGGGACATATAATTTTAGAGCAAAGAGTTGTTGTGAATATTTATAAAAAAAAATCCATCAAATATATGCTTTCCCTACAAAATTTCATGAAAGTGAGATCATTCATGTGACTTTCTAGTTACTACCATAGATTTATCAAAGGATTCTCTCAAATTGGTCACCAACTACTTCATTACAAAGAAAGGAGGTGAAGTTTGTTTGGTCCAAAAAATTTGAAGAAATCCCATAAATTAAATTAGCATGAGAGGAGTTATGTGACTCATGATTTAGAGTTAGTATCCATTATTCATGCACTCAAAATTTGGTTACATTATCTAATTAGGAGTATATTTATTTTGATGTCAAACCATGGTGGACTGAAGTATTTATTTGACTAGTATTTCTTGATTGCTAGGAAATCTAGGTGGCTAGTGATGATCATTCAATTTAAATTCAGAATTCGGCACATCAAAGGCAAGGAAAATCATATGGTAGATGCTCTAATTCAAAATTTTCAACATATTCAAATTGCAACAATTAGTTCCACTGAAACTAGCTTGAAATCTATGAGAAAAGGTGCCTTACATCATGGTGAACATTCTCAACAAATTAAGGAATGTTTGTAGAAAGTAAAAGAGGGCTAGGGTTGTGTGGGATATCAACTAATAGAGGATGGATTGTCATTATATAGCAACAAATTGTGTGTTCCAAATTCCAAGGAATTAAAGAAGTTTACCAAGGAAGAATTGTGTAGAGAATCATATTCCACACACCCGAGATATCAGAAAATGATAACAACAGTAAGGAAGAATTTCTATTGGCCTAGAATGAAGAGAGAGAGATTGTTGAGTACATTGTTAGATTCTTGGATTGTCACCAACTCAAGGCTAAACATATGCATCTAATAGGTTTATTGCAACCTCTTCTAAATCTAGAGTGGAAATGGGACATTATAACCATGGATTTTATCACTAGACTGCCCAAGGAAAGTAAACAACATGATTCTATCATGGTTGTGGTGGAAAATTTAAGCAAATAAACTCATCTTATTCTACTGAAGTCTATTCACAAAGAAATTGATATTTTTGATATATTTATGAAAGAAATCTTCATGTTACATGGCATGCCAAAGATAATTATGTCTGATAGAGATCTTAAATTTACTTCAATATTTTGGAAATATTTGTTTAAAGGAATTAAGACAAAGCTAACATTAAATACAACTTATAATCCTTAAACAAATGCACAAAGAGAGTAAAAAACAGATTTTAGAAGACATGTTATGTATGTATGTAATGAGTAGACCAAGCAAATGGGAATTTTATTTTCCATTGGTAGATTTTTCTTATAATAGTGGCTATCATGAATCTTTGAAGATGTGTTTGCTTGAAGAAACACATGGCCAGAAATGTCATAAACCCATAAATTGGGATCATTGTTGAGCCCCAAACTTGCATCTTCCCTATACACCTTTCTAGCCTTTTTCCATTTACCTGGACTTCCTAAGCTGTCAAATCATTGCATATTAGTTTAAAAAGAGCATATAAAGTGGTTTCCTAACTATGTCTTGTGTATTCTGTTTGAATTAGATTTTTGCTCATTCAGCTGCAGAATCTTGTCACTTTCCGCAACCAGCTCAACTTTCCGCAGCCTTTTTGTTAAAGTCTATGTTACAGGTGTCTTCAGGCGAATCCGGCCACATGGGCAAGTTGCAAATGACGTGGACATGGACCGTGTCCTATTGGCTCAGTCGAATCCATCAAAGAAGGCCGTGGTCAAAGATAGTCAAGCAGTGGTCAACCTAAGAGTCCTACAGTGACAGAACTCTGTTTTTCACCACGTGAAGACTTGCGTGGCCATTTCTAAATCTCAGGAGACGTGTTAACACCTGTGGACTGCTCCATGAACCGAATCCAACAACCACCCTCCTTAGATTTAATCTTCACGGCTACCATAATGCTAGATTCCTGGACGTGGTTGTTCACGTGTCTTTTATCAGCGCAGATTTTAGGAAAGTAGTTATGTTATCCTCTATTATAAATAAAGCGTTCTCATACGCATAGTAGCTAGCCTTTGGAATGTAATTTTGACTGTTAACGAGCCCACTATGCCGTGACTTTATTTCTGTGTTATGACTGGATTTTAATACATGAGAAGACTTTATTTATAAGCTCAATTTGTGGTTGATTGCTGACTGCCCGAGGTTGTGCAGAGGGCCCCTGTACACACCAAGGTTTTGTTAATTGTTGTATAGTTTCATGCTTTATTTCTTTACGTTCCTTATGCCATAATCATTTACTTGTATATATTGCACTGCTTATGGTATTCATGTTGATTGTTGTCCATAGTTTTTATGCTTTCTAATGATGTTAACTGATCAGTGTCTTTGTTTCAGATTACAATAGGCAGCCCGGGCATTTGCACATAGTTTCATAATGACTAATGACATGGAATTATTCTCGTCCTTCTGATGATTTATTTTCTTAGTTTTTAGTTCCAACACTGTTTTATTTATTTCAATTTTGCTCATTTACTTTTTTGCAAGATAGATATTAGATTACTCATGTCATTTTTAGTTACCTCCGAAAGCCAAAGCGAGACGAATGATGAGGGATTGAAGTATGAATGCATAGTTTGATATTAGTTTATTTTTCTGCAAGTTAGTTATTGAATTGCTCATGTCATTTTCAGTTACCTCCGAAAGACAAAGCGAGACGAATGGTGAGGGATTGAAGTATGAGTGTGTAGTTTAATATTAGTTTTATTTTTTGCAAATTAGATATCAGATTGCTCAAGTTGTTTATGATTACCTCCGAAAGCCAGAGCGAGACGAATGGTGAGGGGTCAGAATATGAGTTGATGTAGTTTGATCTTAGATTTACTTTGCTTGCAATTTTTGGATTTCTTTGAGTTCAGTTTCTTTTATATTTAGACAGCAGCAAGGATACTGGGTTTCATAGTCAATAGCTCACTGTTTGTTTAATTAGAATAGTGGCATATTTTCATTCTCTTTTAGGAATTAATTTCATCATTGCAAGTTTTAAAACCTTTTTGCAAGTTTGAAGTTTTGGAGATCATTTTAAAGGACATCATTGCCTTGAACATTTGAATTGCCATCTCACATTAGGGAATCAACAAAGATAAACCCAAAAACAAACTAAAAACCAAAAACGACAAAAAGTAAGAAATCGGTTATCTTGCATATATAGTGCACCTCACTTCAGCAGTTTACGACTCCCGGATTGACAATTAATATAGAAATTTAGGACACTCTAAATTGACCAAACATTTTGGCGCCGTTGCCGGGGAAGTGAAACTAGGTAGCCAATTTCTTAAAAAAAAACAGGAAAATTTCAAGGGAGGTAAAATTGATAACTTTTCAAAGTATGCTCTCCTCTTGCACCTAGTGTGATCTGGAGGATCAGAAAAGAGAGTTATTGGTTCAATAATTTCTTAAGTATGCTCTCTTCTTGCACCTAGAGTGATCTGGAAGATCAGAAAGAGAATTATTAGCCCGACTTGAAGAAAAATAAAAGAATTACATGCATAAAGCAAGAGATTCTAGGGGAAGGTTTGTAGCTAGGGCCAAGAGTTTGATTTTTACAACTCCATCTACTTCAAGGCATAGACAAGATACACCTCCATAATATCCAACTCACACTCCCAGTCTTAGGATTCTTGGAATTTAAGGGGCAGTAGCTGAATTAGGAGACTCTCCCACACTATCCACTGAATCAGACTTAGGAAAAGAACCTTTCTTTACTTCTACAGGAGAACAAATTGTAATCAAGGAAGTAGAATCATTTGAAGAAGAAGAGGGAGAAATTCCTCAGAAGGTAATTTCTCTGATTTTGACTTTGAATTTTTTGCCTCTTGGGTGGCTAAATCAACCTCTGCGTATTTCTGGATGCCCAGAAAACACACAATCCCTTCCTTTGTGTGGCTGGCTGAGTTGTGAATCGCTGCTAGAAACTCTTGCAATCTCTGTGGAACAACCTCCCTAGGGCGGGCACAGATGGTCCCCTGAAGTAGAGGTTGAATATTCCCCGCGAAAGACTCGTGGCTAAACAACGGTAGCAGCAGAGCATACAAGAGTGAGTTTGTTCAGAATGAAAACAAAATGAGAGTTGATCTCTCTTTTTAACTCCTTGGGGCGCCTTAGCCTAATGTGGGCCCCTCCATTCACCTATTCGATTTCCCCTCCAAGCATATCGAATGGCTAATTCGAACTCCTATGTGGGTGGCTGCCACATTCCACTAGCAGCTAAATAAAGTCAATTTGGCCCCTAAGTCCCTAAGTCGGAAGTGTGGGGCCCTCTTCCTTAGTAAAAAATGTGCAAAATTGTGTAGCAGCACCCTGTTACTAATGTGTTTGAGAAGGGACATGACATCCCTCCCCTCCCAAATGTTGCTTGCCCTCAAGTAGCCTCAAAGCTGGGTGCTCCAAAATATGTTCACCCTCACAGGTGGCATCCTCATCTAGCAAGTTCTTCCAATGCACCAAACATTGCTTGTCCTCAAGCAATGCCTGAACAAACACCCCCTTTAACTATGGACCCCCACTATCACTTCAAACATCACCAAGGTCCCAAATGTGCCATTGGATCGTTCCTGATCGTTGTACTATCCTATAGTGAAGGAGTCCCTTAATACCAGGATCCCAAGCCAACCTGATCAACGTGAAGCCACCCTTGCTCCGCTCACTATCTGCCAAATATGGGCATTAGAACCCCTGTGTCTATCACCAATAAGTAGAGCATCCTGACGATGTAAAACTCTGTCCAAATCCTCATGAAGCTTCTCTACCGAATAGTCCATATTATGCACTACAAGAGTAAACTCTTGAAGATGCAATTTAATCCTGGTGAAATTGAACCCTCATCTACCCGGGAATCCCCTGATCTCCTCATGTCGATCACTCTACCACAATGGTGAAGTTCCCCACATCATTAATGAATCAATAAAACCAAATGGAAGATCTGCATGACCCTCCCCTGTAGAAACCAACTCACCTCTATAGGTAGCTGAACTGCTCAACCCTATTATGCTAGAATCCCCTGGCCATCGTAGAAGGAACCTATCCTGCTGACATCGTGACACTCTGGTCATGAATGACTGCTTAACATGCTCATACCAGAACCTCCTCTCCCATAACTCTCAGTCATAATCTATGTGATGACCGAGGGTAGGCCAATCTTTCCAAAGTGACTCAACAGTGCCAATGCCTATCACTCCATGGCTAGCCGAAATCCTATCAACAATATGACTTATCCTATGGTGAGGACTTAAGTGATCACCCATGTGTCAGGCTATGAATGAATTAGTCTGCTTATTATCTCGACCATGCTCACTGAGGAGTGGAGTATCCCACCAATCCATTGGATCCTTAGATCACATAACCATACTAGAGGTCCACAAACCCCAATCCTATATGTATGTCGTTGTGGTATGCTGCTAGTTGTTGGGACCCCTTTGTACCCTGTCTCTACCTCCTGTAGGTATCCAATAGGTAGGAATTGAGCATTAAGAACCCGTGCCACAAATATCCAGTTGTTCTATGCTTGCCAAGTCACATAGCGAGATCGGCTATCCAAGCTCCTGATGATGTGCTCGGGTACTGCCAAAAGCCTAGGCATCATCTTGCCAAAAAGGACTACTATCCTCCGCACCTCATGCTCCCCTAATGCCCCAAGCTGTCCAACTAAAAAAGCACCATGTAACTCCTTCTCGGTCACCTCCCCGAGTGTGAACCTAGGGGTGGAACATATGCTACCTTGACAATCAACCATGCCATCCATAAGTCTGTAACCGTCAACTCGTGCACCTACCAAGTGTCTCAACTGGAGAGTCTCCTCTCGTCCCATGACATGTGGTGTCTCATCCAATTGCCTAGGGTGAGTCCCCCATGCCCTGCTGCCTCAATGGAGAGTGTCAAAGTGAAACAAACAAACTCTATGCAATTGTAAGCAACACTGGAGGATGATGGGTGGGTATGTTCCAAAGAGTATGATCAAGAGTCTGCCGAATTCTTAAGAGTAATCCTACGGATGACCCTCTCTCCGCCTCGGATCTGCTGATAACTCCCTTGAGGCCCTACCTCCACTAGACATGGTGTCCCCAAATGCTCGAAAATTTCCTCATCGATCCTAGGTGAGTTGCGTCCAATGGTACATCTACTATCCTTGTCCATAAGTCTCCGTAGAGGCAAAGCTCCAAGAGCTCGTTGCACCACATCATGTTTCACTGCATACCACCAAGTACCACTGCACTCCATGAAATGCCACTGTATGTCGCAACCTACGGCTATACCACCTTGTACCCTCCTATGTTCTGCCTATGTCACTGCACATGTCACTCCCTGCACATCCTCAATGTGATGTGACTCACTCCTCCTACCCCATAGTGTAAACTAGCATGCTATGGTATACCACCATGTATCTCCATGCTCCTCTGCAGACCATTGCTCCTTGTTGCATAGCTCTACACACCACTGGGTGCTATGGCCTAGAATTGGGTCTATATGCATCAGGCTACATCCCTCTATATAACACTGAATGCTATGCCCTGAATCTGTGTAGTCTTATTTACCATTACCTACTATCATGCCACCGTCTAACATATGGTATCCTGCATGTGCCAAAGTGTCCGCTACTCTAATAGTGACCCCACCATGACACATATCATGTCCCCTCGTCCATCCTGGTAGACCTAAGCACTCTAACTTCACTCCTGCTAGGGGGGATATCTCTGTTGTGTCGATCATCCATGACCCCTGAGTCCTAAACCTAAATGGGAGAACATTGTCTCCATACAATATCTGGTCTGGTGGCCTACCCATGCCACCTCCTCGAACCAGCTCATGCCAGAGAATGTTAATCATCCTACGCCCCCATGCATAATTAACATTCCAAAACAACTAATGGATTCTGCTGACAAACCACCTAGTCACTAATGTCAGCTGAAGCTCCCCTAAGGAATGCATACACTCAGGAATGGAGTTGGCTACCTCATCAATTCCATAGCCATCCCGCATGTCTGATATCGGATAGGAAACCCCACCTGGATCCCAATGCCAACTTGGGCCTCCAACACCTTCAATGTCTGAGAGCTCCCACTGAGCTTTACTTCGAACTACGAACATCTCCATGAGTCTAGCCCACTCCACTGGGTACAACTCAGAATCTCTTTCCATCCAACCCAAAGAGAAGGATTGAATGCACAAACTCTAGCACATAGAACAAGCCTGACATGTGGATGTTGCATCTTGTGCAACTCTGACCATCTCATCCCACTACCTAGGTCAACACATGAGATCTAACTAGGTAGCTCTGTCTCTCTCTTTTCAATGGGCAAAGGTGACCCAATAATGTTGCTAACCTATTCATCCCCTTTGGTATGTCTAGACAACTCCGCCTTTCTCAATCCAATGCGTAAGGATGGGCTGATAATGTTGTAGATCCTGTTAGTCTACCTCGGAAGCGAACTGTGCTAAAATCTCAACGTGTAGCCTTTCTGCTGCTCCTCATCACTAGATAGCGCAAATAATGGTTGCACATCCTCCTCCATCGTGGGCTCGACATGAGCCTCCAACTGCTCCTCCCTAGACAAGCCAACATGCAAGACATGCTCATTAGTCATCTGGAAACCTTGTCATAGACCTAGATGCCTATGTATCTATTAGCTCCTCATCAACAGTGGGGATGTTTCCTGACACCTCATCATTGGATGGTCCTATGGGTGTATGCTCTACTTTCTTCCCCAAGGTGTCAATTGGTGCTATCAAAGAGGCCTCCAACAATGGTGACTCTTGTGCCACACTAGGTATACCAATGTGATCCTCACACTCCCATGTGTCCTCTACCTCATGTTCAATCTCCTCCTCAGGCCCCTGATGTCTAAGACTGGGTCTCCACTAGCAAAATCGTCTCTTTGACTCATCCTCTAACTCTCTCTAGCATGCCTGCTCCTTTCCAGGAGATCTGGTGCCCTGACTTTGTCGGCTTTCCCCACACAGTGTAGATGGTTGTATTCCCATGGCTTGTGCACCTCTAGTGTCTATGTTGTAAGGACAAGGATGGATCTGGTATGACACCTTTCTCAACTGAGCGAACCTCTCATCACTCCAGCGGATTCCACCCCAAAATCCCTGCATACTGAATTTCCCTTGAGCCGTGGGTAGTGTACCGTGTAACTCATCACTGTGCATACATTCCCAAATATCACATGATCTTTACTAGTTACCCACAGCTGGGCCAAGATCATGCTCTGATACCATTGTAATGTTCCTAAACAGGAATTTAAGTGATAAACCAATTAAACAAATAGTGCAACAGTGGAAAATTAAAAACTTTTTACAAACACCCATGAAACACTGTAATATTGGAACTGTTGAGCCATATATTATGAAATATGAGAGCATGAGTACAATATATAAATGGAGTAGTGCACCTGGGCTTGTCTCAAGGACAAGCTGGACCAAACCCAGGTGGTATAATAACTAGAAAGATGGTCTTCAGCTGCTAGTCTACTATGCTCTGCGCTGTCCCAGTAAACTATTGATCTGTTGACTTCATCTTGTTGGAAAGTACCCAAAAACTGCCCAGAAATTTTTGCCCTTTTAGCCTTAGACTTGGACAAAACCCAGAAGATAATTTTTCTGCTTTTGACTTTGGATTTTCAGCCTCTTAGGAGCTACACTCGAGCTACATTGGCTGACTTTCGGCCTGCTGGAAAGTGCCCAAAAACTACCCAGAAAATTTTGCACTTTTAGCCTTAGACTCCTTGGACAAAACCCAGAAAAACCCAGAAGCGATTTTGACTTTGGATTTTTGGCCTCTTGGGAGATGCTCTCTCGCTACATCTACTCACTTCGGGCTGCTGGAAAGTGCCCAAAAACTGCCCAGAAAATTCTGCCTTTTTAGCCTTAGACTTCTTGGACAAAACCCAGAAAAACATAGAAGATAATTTCTCTGATTTTGACTTTGAATTTTTGGCCTCTCGGGTGGCTAAATCAAGCTCTGCGTATATCTGGCTCATGGAAAATTTTAGGGGCGAATTTTCACCCTTGGGCTAAATTAAGGAGTTTTATATTTGTATTGGGTGAATATTTTGTATCATAGTACATTGTTACACATCACCTCAAATTTATTTTATAAAAAAATTAGGTATGGAGGTTAGCCCATCTTATTTTAAGGGAGAGGGTAAAAAAAGTAAATTTAGCCCTTGAAATTAGGAGTTACAATCTTCCATTCGCCCTCATTTTCAAGAAAATGTATTTATGATAGTTATAAATAAAAAATATAAATACAGTGGAGGTATGGTAAATAAATAAAAGCTTTTTTTATACTTACTTCAAAGGTATGGTAAATAAATAAAAATACAAATGAACTAGAGGTATAGTAAATAAATAAAACCTCTTTTTATATTTAGTCCATAACCCTCTTCCTATTTAAGAAGGCTAAAAAAGGAAGCTTCATTTAAGTGAATCCTATGGGCCAAATACCATATTTATAAAAAATGTATGGTAAATTAATAAAAATATAAATAAACGAGAGGTATGGTAAATAAATAAAACATTTTTTTATATTTACTCCATATGTCACCTTATATTTATGAACACGCAAGCGTGTAAATAAATAAAAATATAAATAAAGTAGAGGTATGGTAAATAAATCAAACCTCTTTTTATACTTCAAAGGTACTATGGTAAATAAATAAAAATATAAATAAACTATAGGTATGGTAAATAAATAAAACCTCTTTCTATATTTAGTCCATAACACTCTTTTTATTTAAGAAGGCTAAAAAAAGAGATTTTATTTAATTGAATCCTGTGGGCCAAATACCATATTTTTAAAAAAGGTATGGTAAATTAACAAAAATATAAATAAACAAAAAGTATGGTAAATAAATAAAACATTTTTTATATTTACTCCATAAGCCACCTTATATTTACGAACACTCAAAAAATGTGTTATATTTATGTCAAGCCTATGGGCCAAATTATTATTAATACCATGCAAAAAAACATTATTAACCCTAATATTAATATTAATAAAAATAAAGATGGCACATGGTATACACCCATGGTATTCACATGGAATGCCCCCTATTTAAAGGGGGGAATTAAACTAGCATAGATCCATCTTTACTCTGGATCAAATATCATGCTATGCAAACTAACATAGAGTAAAAAAATATTTGATCCCTCGGGGCTTGGGAGATCAAGAGTAAAAATGGATCTTGTAATTTAATGTCACTTAAACATTTTAACTTGGTTAAAATAGAAAAATAAAATAAAAATAAATAATTAATTTTATTAATTTTTATAAATTAATAATAGTAGTTTTTAAGCTCCAGGTTTATGATAACCCATGGTATTGACCCATGGTAATACCATGGTATTCATGTGAGCATAGATTATTTAAATGGGAAATTCTATCAGCTTAGATCCATCTTAATTCTGGGTCTACCAAGTGCTCGGAGGGATAAATAGATTTCATCGTTTTAAGAGTGGTACATGTGGAGTTAAGATGGATATAGGTTGGTTTTTATGAGAATGAAGATATTAAATAGGCTTAGGAAATTATATTGTAAAAAAAATGTTAAGGTGAATGGTTAAAGCTACATTTAGTCACTTCACAAAATTTAGTAAAAATATGATATCTCCATTAATATTGGTTTTTCTGATTTAACAAAAAAAATATTCAAAACAATGAAATCTTAACTCTTTTTGCATCACCCTCGTAGAAGAGAGATAGTTGTTGCCCATATTTCCCACGATTTTTCAAACATTCTCAATATGATATCTTCATGAAAAAGTTAAGGTACTGATCTTGGATTAGTTGTTTGAAAAATATGCTGGTCTGTACAACCTTTCATCTTCTCTGCTATTCTTAGTTTGTCGTAATGATCTATAGGGGTTGGGTCACTACACCATATTGTCCTAAAAGGCGGAGATTGTGCACCAAAAAGGAAATTAATCCACATGTTGCAACCCTGTTAAAAATGGTATGAAGGTAGTGAATTATGCTAATAAGAAATTTAGATTGGGAGAGACGTAATTAAATTTTATTATTTAATTGAAGATTTCCAATTAAAATAATAATAAATCTACATTTATATATTTATATATTAATTGAAAGGCTTCTGACAACGATCACTTCTTTCCATTAGATCCCCTTCAGGCCTTTGGGATACCTACTACTTCATTATATTATATAGTTGGGGCTTGTTACTTGTTGGCATGTTGGGGTAAACAAACTTGGTGTTTTTTTTTTTTTTTAATCTCGCAGTTGGAGTCTATGGAATAAGAAAGAAATTTGATAGCTTGGCAAAAGTGGTAGCTTTACAAAAGTGGTAGAGAAAACATTAATCTCTCCTACCATGACAAACATGGCCACTAAAACTTGCAACATTGTTTGTAGGAAGTGAAAATTATGTTTCTTTTTTCCAAACATGTATGTTAGTATATTACAATTTAATGAATATGTTTTATTATTATCATTTATGGTTTCATACTTTAACAAAACATTCGCCAAGACTTCACAATGTTTTATTATTTAGTAAAAGATTCGCCACGACTTTACAAGATAATATAATCTAGTGAGAGATTCGCCAAAAAATATATATATACATGTTATATTAGTGATAAAATCGCCTCCCATTTTTCCTATGATTCATGGGGATTCCCCAATTTATTATACATATAAATTTAGGATGGTTCTTAAAATTTTCCCTGAATCTGGCTACCCAGAAAACACGCAATCCCTTCCTCTATGTGGTTGGATGAGCTATGAATCACTGCTAGAAACTCTGGCAAGATCCGTGGAACAATCTCCCTAGGGCAGGCACGGATGGTCCCCCGAAGTAGAGGTTGAATCTTCCCTGCGGAAGACTCGTGGCTAAACAGTCGGTAGACTCGCTAAGTGGAAGAGCGTACAAGAGTGAGTTTGTTTGTCAAATATTCAGAATGAAAAAAAAATAAAAAAATAAGAGCTGATCTCTCTTTATAATTCCTTGGGCCCCCTTAGCCTCATGTGAGCCCCTCCATCAACCCATTTGATTTTCCCTCCAAGCATATCGAATGGCTAATTTGAACTCTTATGTGGGTGGCCCCCACATTCTACTAGCAACTAAATAAAGTCAATTTGGCCCCTAAGTCCCTAAGTCAAAAGTGTGGGGTCCTCTTCCTTAGTAAAAAATTTGTAAAATTGTGTGGCAGCACCGTATTATAAATGTGTTTGAGAAGGGACATGACATTCCTCCACTAAACATATTGTAGCAGAACCATAAAAAAATTGAATTGTGGAGTTTTTTTTTTCTGAGTATGATAATTATGATAAGAGAATACACTTGTTTTGAAATTGGAATACCTCACTCATCAACAGGGAGCACTCCTCCTCTTGCCATAATTTGAAATCCTAAGTGCTCAGAAATTGATAATTGGCAGCAGGGTTCCCTTGCGTAAACCTTGAGAACACAAGGACAAATTTGGTTGACATGGATAGAGAATCTTTTCTAGACTTTAAGAGACAGTCAGGGATGGCTTTTCAGAAGAAGAAGAGGGCAACAAAGAAAAATAAAAGGTTGAAACATGAGAAAAAGTGCCTGAAAAATCAGAACAAAGGATAAAAGGAGAATAAGAAGCAAACTGAGGAGATAACCTCCCACCAATCCAAAATAAAGGAGCCCCAAGTCTCTCAGAAGAAGCCAAGCACTAGGGGAGCCATGACAAAACAACTAAAAGAAGAATATGTCCTGCTATAGAAAGGCAAAAAGATGTTACAAGAAGGAAGAAAGTTTCTATAGGGAAGTAGAAAGTTACTACAAGAAAGTGTTGGATAGCTACATGATAGATCATGAAGGCCACCAGGGCCATGAATGAGGCACAAATAGGTCACTAAGTTTCTCAGAGAGTGAGAAATAGTTTCGCCAGGGGGTATGATGGGCCTCCAAATTAGACATAAATTAAGGCCCATCTAAGCATCCTTCAACACATTAAACCTCTCTTTTTGCATTAGATGACATATTAACTTTAATATGTTCATTAGGAAGGTTTACTGATAATTCCATATTTGTGGCTATTATTATTTATTTTTGAAGAATATTGTGAGAATATTGGGCAGATTATGTAGATTTGTAGGAGGAGATAATCTAAGGACTTTCTCCCTACTACACGAGGATAAATATTAGATAATAAATCAACATGATATTATGAAATTATTGCAAAAATTCTCGAGCTCCAATGATTGAGAAAATCTAGGAATGTGTTCCCTGTCATTTAATGCATAGTCCTATTGTTGCGAACCAAATCCACTATTTGAGGGATTTTGGAGGGGAAGGCTTCCTCCTTTAAAGAGAATACTTCCTCATCATTTTGTATAAGTACCAATTCAAATTTTCCTCTAGGGCTTGTATTTTTTAGTCTTCTTGTGGAGAAAACTTGTACTTTATCTCCACTTTCATTTCTAGCGGGGATGTACTTGATTGATTCAAATAATGAAGTTTGGTGCCATTTTTAACTTCAAAATATTGTTATCCTTTATAGTACTCTGAGTATCCTTGGGCTTGGCCATCCCAGGATCCTCAGAGCCCTTTTGTATAATTTTCTTTTCTTCTTTTTATTTCTTATTCACATGCATCTATTATTCTTGTTTTTCCTATTTCTGCATTTAATATTGATGATTCTTTTGTTGTAGGATTGGGTTAAATGATTGAAGTGAGTTTTTTTTTAGTTTATTCACAAAGACACAAGAATTATGCATCCTTAGAATAGCTTTGAAAATTCATCTTCATCATTGAGCTACTTGGATTGGGTTACTAGTTCATGAATCTAGAATTTCTGGAAGTTGTTGTAGTAAAATAGTAGTAATTTTTTGTTATTTTTTAGGACATGTTAATGAGATTTATTTGAGTTTATTCCACTTGCATTAGATCATAAAAAAATTCAAGTTAATATAAAAATTACCACATTGCATTTTCACTTGATTAGGTTATACATTTGATAGGTTAACTGGCTCACTAGTTCTCGAATTTCCAAATTTTAGATTAGTAATTTTCTATTATTTTTTAACACATGTGAACAAAGGTATTTTGGAGAGATTCCACTTGGAATGGAGACCTAAGAAATCCTACTCAATATTTTTTTTTATCCCATCCCATTTTCATTTGATTTACTTGGTCATTCGGTGAGTTATCTCCTCCTGTAGAAACTATGTCTTCTCCTATAGCAAATCTGCCTCTACCTGTAGCAAACCTGTAACACCACTCTCCTTCATCAATTTTGATCCCCAATGCAACTATGACTTATTATAGATGAATAATGGCCCCCAGATATGATTTATGATAAGGGTAAGCCCTTAAGCCTATCCAACCCTTCCTTTTATTCACTACAAAAATAGAGTAGACTTAGTTTCTTTATCATAAGTATGATGCAAGTAGGTTACTGATTTACAAGCAAATGTGAAAGAGGTAGATGGTACATGCAATTTTGATTAGTAGTTTTATGAATTATGCAAGATAAAATAGCTTTCTTTTTGCAAGAAGATTAACCTTTTTCCTTTCATAAATTGATTAGTTAACATTTACAAGTTGAGCAAATAGCATTTCCATTTCTTGCAAATAGAGTAATAGTTCCATTTTTTGAGAAGAGTTTTCGATGGAAATCACATTATAATACATTTGTCGACGCGTTTCGAACCAACGAGTTTAGTTCATCGTCAGGACAAATTGAAGAACTAGATCATGGATGCATGTTAAATAGAGAGATCAGATCATCCAACGGCTATATTTGACTAGCCAATTAGACTAAGAAATAATTAGTTAATTAATTTGTAAGTTACTTTTGTTATATTTATTACCATATTTGAATAAAGGTAATGTTTGTATTTAATTACCAAGAGTATGAATCAATTAGCTATTAATAGGCCTTTTTCCTAATTAAAATTATATAAATAAATAGTTAGTTAATTAATATGTAAGTTAGTTTTGTTATATTTATTACCATAAAAAGTAATTGTTTGTATTAACTACCAAGATCAATAACCTATTAATAGATCTATTTATTATTATTAAAATAAAAACTTAAATCATTAATATTATATGAAATAATAATAAGAAAAAAAATTAATAAAAGTTTATTAAATGGATAACCTATTAAGTTAGTTAAATAATTGACCTCATACTAAATTTAAGGAATCTAACAGTATTGAATATGAAGAAAATTTCTCCTAATTAAAACAACTTGGAAATTAAATTAAAATCATTGAAGAACTAATGAGAAAGAATATAGATTTTTCTAATTGGTTAGTTAATTCATTATTAATTAATTATATCCAAAGGGTTGGTAAGATAAATAGTTCACATCTTTGAAATTCCTTCATCAATGTTTAGGTACAATTTTTTATTTATTTATTTATTTATACAATAATGTTAATTAAAAGGATTTTTATTACTTATTCAAACATTTTGTTCTTATTTTTAATCTAGAAGGAGTGAAAAAGAACTAGCAAAATTAAAATAAAATACTAAAAATTCATAAAAATCAAAGAGATGAGAAGTAAAAAAGGAAAACAAATGATCCAGAAGACGAGGGGGAAAAAACAAAGAAGACCTCACAGAAAAGAACAACACAAGGGGTGGAGGGGGCAAGGCGGCTAGGAAGAAAGGGCAGGAATTCAACAACTGATAATTTTCCAGTCGTCATCTCTGATTGCTCGGCCTTTTTTCAATTTCTATGGCTTCCCTAAATTTCCGATGACGGAAATACGCAACCTTAGCAATAACACGGGCCTCCTCAATACATACATGATGCTTCTTCTTCTCCGCGTGTTCTACCAGGGCGGAAGACCGGGTCCTCCCATGTTTTATGTCGTTGAGTGCTCATTAATCCTCTGATTAATAAAACGACCAGTCTGACCAACATAGGGGATCCCACAGGAACATGGAATAACATACACACCTTTCATATCCTTGGGGTCAACTGATTCTTTTACCGATCTAAGGGAGCTACGGATGGTGTTAAGGCGTCTAAAGGTTGAGGGAACATTATGCTTCCTAAGAATACTTGCAATCTTATTAGTGGTCCCCTGGATGAAAGGGAGATGAACCCTTGAGACTCGATCTTTAGGGTCTTTCCTAGCAAATGAATTCTTATTGGCTTTAAGGAAATCTTTCTGACCTCGGTGCCTACTATAACCATTATAGGCTTTGATTTCATGAAATTCACTCCATTACATTATATCAACAAAATAAGGAAACATTGTATGCTTCACATATAGTGTTGATAGCTCTTAAGTTTGTACGAACCCGATTATAATTAAAGTTGGTAGCCTTGGGAGTTGCAACATTCTTGTTGCAATATTGAGGTTCATCAAGAATTATGTAACACGTGACTTATATCTTGCAGCTATTGTGCATGCTTTGAAAATGTGGAGAAACCACTTGTTTGAGAGAAATTTCATACTAATCATAGATCATAGTGAGTTGAAGTACTTTTTTCTCAACGCTAATTGAACGCTAGAAAATATAGGTGGACAACTCTTATTAGTGAGTTTCAATTTTAGATATAACACATTAAAATAAATGAAAAACGAGTAGAAAATGCACTTAGTAGGAAAATGCAAACAATAAATACGACAATAATTAGTATATGAGAGTTAGACCTAAAAGAAAGAATCAAAGAAAAACTATAAGGTGATAAACACTTCTAGTATATAAGTGGATTCTTAAATAAAGAACCCAAGGGGCCAATTGGAGAAGAGAATCAAATAATTAAAGATGGTTTATTGATGTAGAGGGGCACATTGTACATCCCAAATGTAATAGACTTAAAGAGGCTCAAAATGGATGAACTCCAAAAGATGATAACAACCACTAGAAAATTATATTATTAACCATGAATGAAGAAATAAATCCATGAAAATATTGCTACATGTTTGAAAATTCAATATGATCTAGGTGGGTATCGGTGACCACCCACCCATTCCATTGGCTCATAGTAAGATTTTCCTATTTTGGAAGTTTTCTATTTTTGGCAGTTTATGGGTATTGAAATTATATAGTTGTTTTGAGGCCCTAAATGGACGATTTTGGGGAAAAGGCTCAGCGATAAGAAATTTTACTCCTCGTATAGAACTTTCGAATGGGATATCATGTATGCCAAACAAAGATCGTATGCAAAAGCTATAGCCCCTAGAAGTTGACATTCCAACTTACCACATGAGGGCCCATAAGCCTTTGGCACTTCATCTCCTAGGGTTAGGTTTTTGGATGTTTGTAGATTTTTATTGCTTCTTGATGATAAAAATTCCTTTGATCCTCATTATAATATAGTTCACGAACGTGTAGAGCTATTAGGTCTTTTCTCAGAGATAAGCTACCATCGTGCCAACTGGTTTTCTTTCATTTTGCATGCATACAGTTTCAACATTTTCCATTTATTAATTGAAGTCAAATTTCACTTTATATATATGTTTTGGTTATAAATACATATTTTATTTCATTCCCTTCATAAATTCATATCATTGGTATCAATTTGGTCTTCTCTTTCTCTATTTGTTTGTGCGTGTCCCCAACAAGGTTAGGGTATAAAGAGTTGGGGCTGAAACTGCTTAAGCCCTTGCAAGACTGTCCTCGCTAACCTAGACGATCCTCCATGCTAGAAGAAAATAAATAAAAGGGATTAAGAGACCCTATCAAAATGTTACTCAAATAAGCCTTAGGTGACATAGGAACAATATTATGGATAATTTTCCTAGATCCTTCGACGAATACCAATGGGTGACACATCTTCATCAAGTTGCTACTTCGGATGCGTCGCCACCTTTAAGGTACAACATCATTTTTATATTACTATGTTTGAAGGATAGATATATGTAGACATTTGGTTAAATATGCTAGCATGATAATTTTTGATCCATAATTTTTCCAATAGAGAATATGTTACCTTTGCACTCCTTAAGGTCACCCCCCATGTCAAGGATTGTTGGGAAACTAACTGTGAGTAAAGAGCCACAGATGAATCCATGCTATTTTTAGTCGCAACCACTTGGGATTATTTTAGGGATGTTTTTAAGGAAAAACATTACCCTTTTGGAAGCTACAAGGACTAGTACATGAGATGGATGACACAACGGCAAGAAATGGACCAAGCAATGCCATAGTTCACAAATATATTTCATACCTTGCACACCAAACTAGGTATCAAGGACCCTTAGCAACATTTAGTGCTCAAGTATATATTGGGTGTGGAGCCTGATTATCTTCTTGATTCAGAGGTCTCGTTTTAGCCACATTAGACCCTAGTTCCTAACGGGGCAACAATGTCACCCATAGGATCACGATCATGGGGACCCGGGGAGAGGGGGAAGAAGACGATAAAAATTGACTTGTAAAATATTGTAATTTCACAGTCAATCTAGTTCGTTCATTACGAGAAATATTTGATGGTAGAAGCTATGTTAATTTATGGGGTTTTCCCTAGAAAGAAACCCTTAGTTTATATGAGGGAATTGTATTACGCCTGTAGATTATTATTCAGTGTGAGAAAGAGAGAGGAGGCTATGTAAGAGTGAAGAGGAAATTACAATGAATTTATTGTAGGTTATATCTCTTCATTTTGTTGGATAATATAAAAAGAAGGCCTAGTTTCTTCTCTGTGGATTTATCCAAAATTGGGTGAACCACGTATATCTGCATCTCTCTTGTTTTATGATTTTTGGTGTTTGTGATTTCGCAATATTTTGTGTTCCATTAAACTATTATTTAATTTCTAACAACTGGTATCAGAGCCAAAGGTCTACTTGGCTAACAAACTCACATGAAATAAGGGTTCCTAGTTTTAGTGGGAGCAATGGCGGAAGATGGTAGGTTTACGGTTGAAAAAATCAATGGCCAAAACTACCAACTATGGAAGATGAAATTGAAGGATTATTTGTATCAACAAGATATTTACCCACCATTGAGCAGAAAATCAAAGAAGCTAACAAGTATGACATATAAAGAATGGGATCTTCTTGATAGAAAAGCAGTAGGAATAATATGACTATGTCTGGAGTGTCGATGGCATTCAATATTTCAAAGGAAATGATAACATAAAGTCTAATGATGACATTGGCCAAACTATATGAAAAACCATCGACCTCATACAAGGTATTTCGTATGAAGCATCTATTTAATATGAAGATGCTAGAAGGTGGATCTATTGCTGATCATTTAAATGAATTTAACACGGTTACCAGTAAGTTTAGTTCCGTAAGGACACATTTTGATGATGATTTTAGGGCTTTATTGTTTATGTTCTCATTTCTAGAAAGTTGGAATGGCTTAGGCATGGCTATTAGTAACTTCGTCTTTGGATCTAGTACTTTAAAGTTTAATGATGTTTTTGGTGCCATCCTTAATGAGGAAATGTGACGGAAAAGCTTAGGTGAGGCAATAGGTAATGCTTTGATTGCAAAGACTAGGGGAAGAAATATAGAGAGAGGAAATAGCTCAGGACATCATAGTAAGTCAAGAAAAGGAAGATCCAAATCTATATTGGGGATAACACGCTGGAAATATGGGAAGAAAGGACACTTGAAGAAAGACTGTAAATATCAAAAGGGAAAAGAACGAGATGGACAACAAGAGAAAAATCATGAAACAAATGTAATAGGTGACATGTTTCAATATGATTTGATTCCTTCATTAGAAAACATTATTTATGTTTGAGTGGTAGATTTAGGGGTTTCATTCCATGCCACATCTGATAGAAAACATGTTCATGACTATGTTCAAGGAGATTTTGGATAGGTTTCTTTTAGGTGATGATAAACCCTGTAAGATCATTGGAATGGGTAAGGTTTTTATAAAGCAAGAGAATGGAAACCAACGGTTATTAAACGAGGTAAGGCATGTTCCAAATTTGAAGAAAAATATAATTTCAATAGGGAATTTAGGAGGTGAAGGTTGTGTAACTACATTACACAGAAAACCTGTAAGGTCACTAAAGGAGCTCTGCTAATAGAAAAAGGAGAAAAGGTTGGTACAATATATTTCTGAAATGGTATTTCTAATATTGCTAATTATTTAACCTCCACAGGAGCAGATATGAAATTGTGGCATATTAGGCTTGGGCACATGAGTGAGAAAAGGATGTAGATTCTTCACTCAAGAAATTTGTTTCCAGGTTTGAAGCATGTTGATTTGGATTTCAGTGATAAATGTATTTATGGAAAGCATAAGAGAGTTAGATTTATCAAAGTTGGGAAATAAAAGAAGAGTGAAAAATTATATCTTGTGCATACAAATGTGTGGGGACCTTCTCAGGTATCATCTCTCGGTGGCTCTCACTATTATGTTACATTTATTGATGATGCAACTAGGAAAACTTGGGTTTATTGTATTTGAAATAAATCTGAAATTTTTTATACTTTTAAGAAATGGAAATCTTTCGTTGAGAATGAGACATGAAAGAAGTTGATGTGTCTCATATCAAATAATGGAGGTGAATACTTTTCTTTTTTTTACCGTGTGGTTCACGGGCCACCAGAGGTGGGCCGCTACGTCCACGTAGACAATCAGGGCAGCTCCACCCGAAGGGAACTGCCGGTCGGCCACATCCGGCCTAACCCCGAGGGCGTCGAGGAGATTTGACCCCATGACCTCCCAAATCCGGAGGACTATCAACGGGAACTCGACCATTTGAGCTATCCCTCGGGGCTTAATGGAGGTGAATACTGCAACGAAGATTTTGATAATTACTATTCAGAGCATGGAATTTGTAGAGATAAGAAGATTCTAGGAACATCATAAGAAAATGGTGTGTTAAAAAGGACAAACAAAAGAATCAGGGAGCGTGCAAGGCGCATGGGATTGTATGCAAGATTATTGTTACAATTTTGGGTGAATTCTATAGATATTATTGTTTATCTAATAAACAAGGGGACTTCAAGTTCCTTGGATGGTGGTATTCCAAAGGAGGCATGTACATGTAAAAAGGTAAACTACTCATTTCTAAAGACTTTCAGATGTGAACCCTTTGTCCGCATTAATAAAGAAAATAGAAAAAAGCTTGAGGCGAAATCAAAGAAATGAACCTTTAGTGGATATGGTGTTATTGATATGGTTATCACTTATATGAAAATCACAAAATCATTGGGAGACGAGATGTCATATCCAATGAAAAGGTCTTGTATAAGGATCAGATTCAAGGAAAGAAATAAGAAAAGGAAAACAAAGAATACATAGTGCTTGATGAGATCATAGGAAAATTAAAGGTTCCTGGAAATCATAATGATCAGCAACCACAAAAACAACAACCACTACAACAACAACATGCACCTCAAACACCTGAAAGTGGTGTTAGAAGATTTACCAAGATAAGTAGACCACTTGAACGATATTCTCCTCATTATAATATGTATTGTTGACTGATTCTCGTGAACCAGAATGTTATGAAGAAGAAATACAGGTAGAAACTAAGAACAAGTGGGGGCAAGCCATGAAATAAGAGATGGGCTCCTTGGTACATAACCAAACTTGGAACTTAGTCAGGTTTCCTGTAGTTAAAAAATTTTTACAGAATAAATGGGTTTACACGTTAAAGGAAGAAGATGGAGGAAAACATAGGTATAAGGCTAGACTTGTGGTGAAGTGGTTTGCACAAAATAAAGGTATAGAATTTGATGAAACATTTTATCATGTTGTTAAAATGACTTCAATCAGAACCATTTTAAGTTAAGTGACAACATAAGATTTGCATCTTGAACAGTTAGATGTAAAGACAACCTTTCTCCATGAGGATTTGGAGGAAGAAATATATATGTAGAAGCCACAAGAGTATGGGGTTAAAGGGAAGGAGAAATTAGTATGCAGGTTGAAGAAGATATATATGGCTTAAAACAAGGTCCAAGGCAGTGGTATCTAAAATTTGATGGGTTTATTTCCGAACAAGGTTATACTGGATGTCACTCTAACCATTGTGTTTATTTTAAAAATAAAAATGATTCAAGCTATATTATATTTATATTGTATGTAGATAGCATACTTGTTGCAGGGTCTAACATGCAGGAAATAAATGTGCTCAAAGAAAATTGGCAAATTCATTTGCAATGAAGGATTTGGGCGTTGCAAAACAAATCCTTGGTATGAGAATAAGCAGAGACAAAAAAAACCACAATTAACATTGTCTTAGAGTGAGTACATAGAAAAGGTGTTGGAAATATTTAATATGCAGAATGCAAAACCAGTTAGTACACCTTTAGCTAGCCATTTCAAACAAATTAAGAAGATGTATCCCAAGACCCAAAAAGAGAGGGACTATATGTCTAACGTTCCATACACATCATCAGTTGGAAGCTTAATATATGTAATGGTGTGCACAAGGTCTGATATTGCACATGCAATGGGATTTGTGAACATGTATATGAACAATCTAGGAAAAGAGCATTAGATGGTAGTGAAGTGGATTCTCAGGTATTTGAGAAGTACTATTAATCAAGCGTTATGTTTTGGTGGTTCAAACATTTCTCTATGGGGATATGTTGATGCAGATATGGCAGGTGGTAGAGATAATAGGGAGAGAACCACAGGATATGTGTTTATTGTAGGTGGAACAACTATCCATTGGGTTTCAAGAATTCAAAGTGTTGTTGCACTTTCAATAACGGAAGCAGAGTATGTTGCTGCTATAGAGGCCAGTAAAGAAATGATTTGGTTGCAAAGGTTTTTGGATGAAATGGGTAATAAGCAAGAGATGGTTAGGTTATACTATGATAGGCAAGGTGTCATTCATCTTGTAAAGAACTCAACATTTTTTTCCAAGACTAAATATATACAACTCAAGTACCATTTCATACAACCAGTTTTGGAAGATGGGTAGTTGAAGATGGAAAAGATACACACTAGCCAAAATCCTGCAAATATGTTAACAAAGGTTGTAACCAGGGAGAAACTGAGATTCTTCTTAGTTTCAATTTGTCTTCAAGTATGATGGAGAATATGAGAAACAAGCAGGTCTAAGTGGGAGCATTATCCAACAAGAAAAAAATTGGTGGAATTGCTCAAATCAATCTCCAACTGGGATATTATTGGGTATGGAGAGTGATTATCTTCTTGATTTAGAGGTCTCATTTTAGTCGCATTGGACCCCAGTTCCTAGCGAGGTGGAAACGTCACCCGTAGGATTACTATTAGGGCAGTTTAGGGGGGACAACAAAGATTTTATGAGCCCGCCCCCCGTAGTGGGGTCAAAGAAAAATTTTGATCAAAATTTTCTTGTAAAATATTGTAATTTCGTAGTCAATTCGGGTCGTTCGTTAGGAGAAATATTTTATGGTAGAAGTTATGTTAATTTAGGGATTTTTTCCCTAGAATGAAACCCACAGTTTATATGAGGGAATTGTATTTCATATGTACATGATTATTTTGTGTGAGAAAGATAGAGGAGAGTGTGTGAGAGTGAAGAGGAAATTACATCGGATTTGTTGTAGGTTGCACCTCTTCATTTTGTTGGATAATATAAAAGGAAGGTTTGACTATTTCTTTGTGAACGCAGCCCAAATTGGGTGAATGACTTATATATGTGCCTCTCTTGTTTTATTCTTTTTTTTTTGTGTTTGTGATTCTGCAATATTTAATGTCTTCCATTGCTCTATTAAGTAATTGATAATAGTATCTTAGTTTTCTACACAAATACATCCAAAAATAATTGGAGTTCCTAGACATCTCCCCACTTAGTCTAGAATAATAATATTATACCAAAATCTAGCAAGCATTTAAACATAAGAAGAAATACTTTGGATCTACAAATATTACATAGCAAAAATAGGGAAAGGACATCCCCAAATTGAAGAAAAAGGACTAATCCAAGGTGGACCACCCAGGAACAACCCATTGAAGTTGTAAAAAAAGAATGGTAATGGGAAAATGAAGAAAGACACAAGAAAGTGGTGTGAAAACCATAAGAGCCCCACTCATAATACTAATGAATGTCATCCAAAGTAGTCACCAATCGCTGAGTTAAAATCTTAAAAGTCAAATGCAGGTTCCATCTCTGAACCAACAGTAGACAAGGGGAAATAAATCATTGATGTGGAAGCTAGTGCCACTATTTCCACCACAAAGTTCTAGAAAAGTGAGCCCAAAAATATGGAGGAATGTGAGCATATCTTTCACTCATAAATGTGGGTGAAGGGTGCTCCACTGCATTTTATTTTCAATAGTGGGACTCAAAATAACCTCATCTTAGCAAAGGTCATTAAGTAATTGGCCTACCAAAAAAACCACACCCACAACCATACACCATTGGGTGGGTCCACCAAGGGCGAGATCTCTATGTCATCCAACAGTGTTACCTACCCTACATCAACAATCCTTTCAAGGACAAGGTACTACGAGATGTTGCTCCCTTTAAAGTTTGTGATTTTATGTTAAGAAGAGCATACTTGTGGAAGCATCATGCTATGTATGTGTATAAACCTCATAGTTTTCTAATCCCTAAAGACAACCCCTAGCATGAAAAGAGGTCAATGTCTAGGACATACACATAATTCCTTCAAATATTTATGCACTCTGTTGAATTTAAATAAGGATTTATATATTTTGCTTGTTGTCTTTGCTTAGAGACAAATTCTATAAGTGAAATGTGATTTAAATCTTGGGAGGATTAATAAGGAACTTCAAATGGCCTTCATATATGTGGTTACAGGATTTAATTGACGTTATAGTATGGTAATAATAATTTTAGAGAATTTAAGATTAAATGCATAGGACTAAATAGAATCTTATACACCATATCTTTATAAAAAAAAATAGAATGAGATAAAATGGAGAGATGAAACTGTGGAGCGCTTCATTAAGGCTTTTTAGATATAAATTCACAAGTATCTTTATCTATTCACACAACATTAATAAATTTGTTTATGTAGAGAAACCAATATCTTTATTCCATGATTTTCAAAAGAAAAATTACATAGTGTAAAAATTACAAAGAAAGGAACACATACTGTAACCATCAAACACTTGAATATTCTTCATTAGTCTCCCAATAAGGGCTACCTACATCACACTCATAAAAGTTCTAAGAACCAGTCTCTAAAGAGAAACTTCGAACCCCCTCACGTGTTCTCATATCTCCTCTTTAAAGAAAAAGACCATCCTTCAGAACAATTACAAGTAAATGTCATAATATACAATTGTCCAATTACCCAACTATTTTATTATCTAGCTGTCCTAGCTAACTAACTATCTTCTAACTAAAACCAACACACCGTCACAAAAAAAGGTGACATGATTAAATATTTTCCTGTTATTTGGCAACGTAGTGACAAATTCCAACCATTTCATTAAATTCCTCTTTCCGAGAGGACCAAAATTGACATTTGAAGCACTCAATTTGGACAAGGAAAAATATATTTTTGATGTGGAGCCCACAAGATGACATTTGTTCAAGTCGGCCTAGAAGCAAAACAAGACCTCCTCCAACTCATATAAATTCAAGTCAAGTCCTCCTCATTTGAAACACAACAACTCAACACATTCTTCTCTCTCCTCATTTTATTGGTTCGTACAGATCAGGAATTGTAGGGATCTCTCACACATGCGAAGGGACAAGTGCCTTTTCCAGATTGGAAGAATTTTAGACCTATTGCAGGGCATTGACCAGCATTGACTTGGGTGTGTTTGGCATTTTTTGACTGTTATTTTGAGCAGAGCATCTCTATTATTACAAGACAAATTTATTGGCACAAAACCCAAGGAAATCTGGCCACTTTGAACGTAAAACAAATTGTAGAATTTGACTACAAACTTCTTCTATGTGTTGACTAAGTTTGACTCCTCATAATTGAACTATTTTGACTTCTGGTTGACTAGTTAAGGAGGCCGAGTTGGAATACCTTTGACTGAGATGATAAGGGATTGTTTTGACCTTTGACTGTTGACTGGTTAGGGAACACCTTGTCGCTGTTGAATTGGACACATTTTCTCAGGAGTTGACTTTTGTTGACTCTCTCTCTCTCGTCTTTGATTTGGATAGTTACTTGGAATATTAACATACTTGGATATTGGATATTTTATAGTCAAATATTAACTTTGATTCTTGATGATGTACTCTCTTTTTTGAACATTTGAAGACAATCTAATAGAAGAAGATTTGCAAAGGGTTTCCCCCTTATGGGCTTTTTCCCTAGTCATTAACCAAATACTATGTCTCTTATCTCTTGGTTTTGTTTCATTGTGAATTTTTATAATTGTTATATATACTATTTCTCCACTATAATTGGCTAATTGAAGAATTGAAATTGTAATTTGGATTCTATTGGAAATTTTTGAAGTAATAGATGCAACATAGAACAATTCTTGATGAAAATTTAACATGGTATCAGAGCTAAGGTGAAGACAAGCCCAAGAGACATAGAGCAAGAGCATCCATTCTCTAGCAACTAAATTTTGGTTAGGTAAAAAAATGCCTACCTCATACTTCAAGGATAATGAAAAGTTAGTTGATGCATCTGGATTTGCAGCTTGGAAGATTAGGATCAATGTCACCTTAGATGAGTATGATGTCTTGGAATACATGGAAGAAAATATTTCAGCTTCTCCAGAAAATGCTCCCCAAGCTGTGAAATCCAAATACAAGAAATGTGAGATTAAAGCTAAGAATATCATTATTGATTCCTTAAGAGATCATCTACTTGCTTATATTTGTTCATTGAAGACATCCAAGGAAATGTACAATAAGATTGTGGGCATGTATGAGTTGAACAATATGAGCCACATTATGGATTTGAAAAATAAACTCAAGGAATCTAAGATGCACAAGGGAGAGACTATACAATCATTCTTCATGAGAATCACTGAAATCAGGGATCAAATCCGGACTGCTCAAGAAATTGTGCTTGACATGGAATTAGTGATGACTACGCTTAGTTTTCTTCGTTCATTATGGGACATGTTAATTACTTCTATCAACAATAGGAAAATGATCCCTTCTTTTGATGAGCTACTTTCTCTATGCAATCAAGAGGAAACGATGATTATATCTAGGGGGAGAATTTAAAGTCCAAGTGAAGGAAAGCCTACAACCTTTAGTGCTCAAGGGAAGAAGAAGAATAAAAATAAAGGAAAGGGAAAGCCATCTAATTCAAGAATAACTCCTCAAGCCAGCCAAGACTCCAAGGACTCAAGAAGACGAGATAGAGATGTTGAATGCTACAACTATCATCGAAAAGGTCACTATGCTCGAGATTTCCACGAGAAGAGAGATGATCCAAGAAGAAAAAAATCAAGGTCTTACAACAATCATCATGGTATAACAACAACAGGTCATATGATAGATGAGATGGAAGAAGGAATGATAAAAGAAGAAGGGACTCTCTCGATGATCGTGAAGAAAGCTATCATCCACAAAAGAGGTCAAGAAATTCCAGGTGTGAAAGTAATGCTACTAATCAATATGAATATATCTTTTTTCTCTCTTTCTAGTTCCTCTCCTCTGGATGCTTGGGATAGTTGGTTGGTTGATAGTGGGTCCTCTCATGATTTCTATGGGTATAAGGATTTTCTATCTAAATTGGTTGAGAGGGATTAAAGTTTGAATATTATTCTTGGAGATAGCTCCACTCATCCCGTCAAAGGCTTTGGGTCTGTCAAATTTAACTTGGACTTCAGGCAAACTGTTTTACTTCATGATGTGAAGTATATGCCAGGATTGAATAAAAATTTGGTATCCATATCTGCTTTGGAAGATAAAGAATGAGGGTTTCATTCATGAAGGGAAAAGTACTTACTTGGCATGTTGGATCCTCTATGAGTGATGCCTTCACATTATGATCTAGATTTGAAGGACTCTATAGAGTCACTGGAAGACCTCTTCTAGCAATGTCTGATGATATAAATCATCAAAACGAGCTACGACACCAAAGGCTAGCCCATCTTCACTATGAAGCACTTCCAAAATTGAAGAAGTTGGTTTCTAGGATTCCCGATATTCAAGCTTAACATGATGGAGTATGTCTAGGGTGTGTTAGTGGAAAGAAGACAAGGGGACCATTCCCCTCTAGCAATAACAAGACAAAATACATCCTCCATCTCATTCATTCTAATATATGTGGTTTGATGCCCGTACATTCACTTGGTGGTCATCTCTATTATATAACCTTCAACAATGATTTCTTAAGAAAGACATTGATATATTACTTGAAGCACAAGGATGAGGCTTTAAAAATGTTCAAAGAGTTCAAATCTTTGGTCGAAAATCAAACAAAGAAGAAAATTAAGGTCTTGAAGTATGAAACCTATGGGGAATGCATCTCAAATAGGGTACCTCATCAATAATTGGAAAATAAGAGTCTTGAGGAAGTATACACAAGTGTTAAGCCCGACATTGGTCATCTCAGGATATTTGGATACCCCGTATATTTCCATGTGCCGCAAGACAAAAGAAACAAGTTGGAAGCCACTAGAAGAAAATATACAATTTTTTGGATATTGTGAAGATTCTAAAGCATTTAGAAAATATATTCCTGGTCAAAATAAGGTTGAAATTAGCGCAGATGTAACATTCAGTGAAGATGATGCCCTTAGAAAAGCAAGGGACCTTCCTTCGCCTCCTCCTCCTAAGAAGAAGAATGATGATATGGATATTATAGAAGGTTCTTCCATGCCTGCATATGAGCGAGACATTGTTGATGATCCCATGGAACCTATGGACCCCTTATATCCCCATCCATGTGATCCTCCTACCAGGAAGAGGCCACTATGGCTTTGTGCCACACTTCAAGATGTTGAGAGACCTATTTTTGCGCGTGGAACATTTATATGGAAAAAGAAGCCATGTAGATACTAGGGTTATGTAGTGGCAATGAGCAATATGATTCAAGCAGAGCCTCCCACCTTTGAAGAAGTTGTGAAAGAAAACTTCCATAAGGATGTTATAGCTGAAGAATATGAGTCAATTATGAAGAATGGCGTATGGGATGTTATGCTGAGATTGAAGGGGGAATTTGTGGTGACTTCAAAATGGATCTACAAAATCAAGCATGGGGTTGATGGAAGCATCGAAAAATACAAGGAAAGGTTCGTAGCCCAAGGGTTCTCCCAAAAAGAGGGAGAGGATTATGATGATATATTTTCTCCAATTTCTTGCTACACCACCATTCGATCCATTGTTGCACTTGCAACTAGTCAGGGTTGGACTCTTCACCAGATGGATGTGAACGCTGCTTTCTTGAATAATTTTCTTCAAGAAGAATTATATGTTGAAAAACTTCTAGGATTTGAAGTTCATAATAGGAAGACCCATGTGTGTCGATTGAAGAAATCTCTCTATAGATTGAAGAAATCCATCCATGCCTGGTATGCTCGCATTGACAATTACTTGATGAAGCTAAGATTCACAAGGAGTAGTGCCAAACATGACGTGTACTTCAAAGTGGTCCAAGATATGCCTCTCATTTTGGTATTATATGTTGATGACTTATTATTGACAAGTGCATAACCTATCATTCATGAATGTAAGAGAGATTTGGCTACTGAATTTGAGATGAAAGACCTTGGTTTGATGCACTATTTCCTGGGATTAAAAGTATGGGAAAGACCAAGCGATATTTTCCTTTCACAAGGAAAATATGTTGTGAAACTATTAGAGAGATTTGGCATGGTAGAATGCAATTCCCTGCCTACACCTATGGAGATGAATTTCAATAAGCTATGTAGAGAAGCTACCTGACCAAACCTAGAAAACCATTCTGAATGTAGACAAATTGTTGGTGCTTTGATGTTCCTCATGAACACTTGCCCTAACATATGTTTCACAGTCAAAACATTGAGATGGTTTATGATCGACCCGCACCATGTACATTGGGTCACTTCCAAACATGTATTGATATATCTACATGGGACTATTAATGTTGGACTGAGATATGTTGTTGGAGATGTTAGAAAACATGCATATATGGATGAAAAATGGGCTTGTAGTGTTATTGATAGGAAGAGTACTTCTGGATGTTGTTTTAGTCTTGGGTCTATCATGATATCATGGATGAGTAAGAAGAAGAAGTTTGTAGCAGTTAGAATAGCTGAGGCGAAGTATATTGGAGTCAGCATGGAAATTTGTGAAGTAGATTGGTTGAGGAAGCTCTTTGGAGAGCTATTTGAGCAAGTCTAGACACGACATTTATCTATTGCGACATCAGGAGTGGGATTCGTTTGTTAGAGAATCATGTTTTCCATGACAAGTCCAATCATATAGAGATCAAATATCATTACATATGAGACATGGTGCATAGAGGAGTCATGAGAATCCTACACATTTTGACAAATGAGTACACAATCGATATTCTCACCAAGGCTTTGTTGAAAGGGAAGTTCTTGGTCTTTAGAGAGTAGCTTGGACTAGTAGAGATGACACTTTCAAATAAGGGTCTTGGATTATCAGGAACACTAAGTAGTGCTCTTCCCCTTTGGTTGAGCACCCAGGGTGATGAATGAAGTTAATGGGATCCTAGGGATGAGAGACCTCTGACTGATATGGTGTAGAGACCTAGGATCTCCCTTAGTCAGAGTATGCCCCAGTTAACATCCTGTCCACTCTATGGCATAACCTGCCCATCTAGACAATGGGATGAGGGAATTGGAATTAGAGAAATTTTAAGGTCTAAAATGGGCCTCCTAAGGAATATTGTAAAATAATAGAGGAAATAATAAAGTAATATTAGATTATATCATCAAATTTTAGAGGGAAAAAAGAAAAACTATTTTTTCAAATAACATTTTCAACTTATCTCCCTATGATTTTGGTCAAATTTCGAGCAGGGGCACTCATTTTTGTGTAGCAGGTGTTGGGATGGGATCCCTAGGGTCAACTTTTTTCAGTAAAAGTCAAGTTTTGTAATAGTTTTTGTAAACGAATGTAAAGTCTCTGCGAAATTAGGAAGCGGAATGCGAAGCTAAGTAAAAATCAAAGGGGCATTAATCCCTTGTATGGGTAGGTGATAGGTCAGTTTTGAGACTCACGCATGGTCCGCGAGCCTTGGTATTGTAATGAAAAGGCTATATATAGTTGAGTCGTAGCAAGTCTTGGAGAATAACTTTTGATAGAGAATCATTGTAAGGGCGAGGTGCTAAGGCAGGAAAGGTTTGTTTCCTATACTCAGGTGAAAGGGGAAGGCTCTTGCGGCTGAGTGTGGGGAGACCTTGGTAAGTCCGATGTTGAGTGCACGGGTCCCTGCAGTTGAGTGCGCGGAGACCTTGGTAAGTTCGCAGTTGAGTGCACAGGCCCCTGCAGTTGAGTGCGTAGGGCGGAAAGAGTCTATAACTGAATGCTAAATCTAATAAATGTTGTTTTGGATCAAATCTATTGCATCTGTGCCTTGTTCCTTATTTCTGTTTAAGTTTATGCATCTTCACTCAATGATCTGTTTTCTATGAATTAAAGTGTATTTACTGCATGAAACTGTGGGATCTATAATATTTATGCATGATAAGAGTAATTAACTACCTTCGCAAGTATTATATAGATCTGTTGTAATTAATTGTTTGGAAAAGGGTAGATCTGCGTGAAGGAAGATCTAGGGATACAATTTATTGTGCAAAAGTAGTAAATCTATACCTTTTATGCAAGTTAAGTACGATCGTGTACCTTCGCGAAGATCTGAAGGTCATTTCAATAGAGTTGCAGTAGTTGATAGTCAGAAGGAATAGATCTACACGAAGGCATATCTAAGCTATAGATCCTCAGGAAGACCATCACACAGGCCTCTGGATGCAGAAACTTGGTTGTAGAACCCCCTTAAGTCAACAAATGCTTCCATTGTTGGGACCGGGATCAATCTGAGGAATGTGTGATTTCGAATAAGTGGTTCCCTACCAGGAATGAAATTTATAAGTGGCTCGATTGCAAGGAACACATGATTGTGGCTCAAGAGAATAGATACCCACGGTTATCCAAGGAGCAGTGGTTGAGTAGATACCTATACCCAGACAAAACCGATTTTTTTTTATGTTTCTTCCCTAGCGAATTGCACGAGTGGTTGTCTAGATTGGTGGACAATCAAGATACGTGGGGACTTGACAACCCTATTATGTGAACTCCAGATATGGTGAGGTGCTTGGAAGCTTCAGAAAACAACACTGTGTGGGTCGTAGATCACTGGATTGATTAATGATCTGAAATCACTCGTGAATGATCTCAGTTAATTAATGAAGGTATTACAAACTCATGTGTTGGGGTGTGCCTATGTTATTTTATGCAACAGATCGATAAGATTGTGAAATACACAGGCACTAAAACAGTAAGAGAACATAGTAAGCAAACACATAAACACAACAAATTTAATAAGGAGTTCACCCAATCCTCCTGGGTTACGTATCCTGGTCCAACCTTCAATGGTGGCCTTTCTCTTTTGTCTTAAAAAGTAGAGTTTTACAACAGTGAGCTCAAATTGAGTCTCACTTAATAGATAATTATCAGTAGGATTGTACTTGGATTCCCCAAGTCTCTAGAGTACACAGACTCCCCTTACTGAATCTCGACCTCAACTAGTCTCGGTGGTATGAGTCTAATTTGGTACTCAATACCTGACAGGTATACACAGAGGAGTTGCTTGAACCTCTCAAACCTTTTTCTGGAGTTCACAGACTCTCAGACTCTCTCTGTCTATGTCAGCTTGACGTTGCCTTTGCTCTGTAGGTCAGCGCGACTTCTCTGTTCTCTGCAATTTTTTGCTTCTCCCTCTCTTCTCTCTCTTTTACTGCTTCTTCTCCTCTTTCGCTTTCTCTGTCTCATTGTGGCTTAAATCCAATCTGCTCCCTAACTGTTCGTTTCTACTTCCCGGCTTTCTGAATCGCCTACCTCTGTTTGTTGGAATTCCCCTGCTCTACGTCATCATCACTGTAACATTTCACAGAGAGGTGGCCACCTGTTTCCTCGCGAACTGAGTGTCAGTTCTCTTTTGAACGATCGTTATTTCCGTTGCTCCAAGATCACCCATGAAATTGTTCCCTATGCCAACTCATTGGTCATGTCGATCTCAAATTTTATCCGCCTCAGCCTATTTCCCTGTCGAATCCAGTCATCCATCATATTGCTTCTCCGTCATTGATTTGGGGCCTTCAGATCCTACGGTCTCCGTCCATATCGCACATGTAAGTAGCATGCCCTTTACCCGAGCGATGAGAGCGGTTTTCTCTCTCATCCGCTGGATGCGTGTCACCCGTTGTATGGAATCACGCGGGACTCGGCCGAACCCACTTACCGCTTGAGGGCCTTTCGATATCCTGCCAGTTTTAGCGTGGGGCCCGCCTTCTGACAGAATCAGCGATTTCCGTGTGGTTCTATGCTTTTCCCCATGACCAAGCACTCGGGGCTTTCCTTCACTAAGGGGGAATCACGTATCAGAAACTGCCTTTGTTTTTGGATCTGACTTCCCGTTTTTCCAGTTTGCGCCAGCACGCGGTTACCATGGGCCAACGATCTGCACGCTTTGACCGAGGGTCCTCGTTGCTCCGTGCTAACCACAAATTGCCATTGTTCAGAGGTTATTTCTGATAAGCTCGACATCCATAGCACTTTGAAACTTTGGTATGAGTTTTACAGAGTTTAGGAAACTTTTAAGAGTGTTTGAGGATCCAATTCGGATCACGACCTTCCCACTGAAAAGGCTTTTGGACCACCAAAAGTTGGTTTTTCAAGCATCGACTAAGTGAGGGTATAGTTGTCTCACTTGTCCAATCTTTATCCACTTTGCACTACTTGGCTTTGAACCCTTGAGTCCAATCCTGAGGTACTCGACATCTCCACTGTGCGTCGTCCTCACCTTCTTGTCCAAAATTGTATCTTCCTGCAATTCATTGAGATATTCAAGTGACATATCATCAATAGAAGGCAATTGACTCTACTCTTTGGGATCTTCAATTAATGAAGGTTCAAATAGTCTCAAGTTGTCTGCATTAAAAACTGAGTAGATGTGCATGTAAGCTGGTAAATCAAAGCGAAAAGCATTCTCACCAATTTTCTCAAGTATCTATAAAGGTCGATACCTTATTGGCTTTAGCTTTTTACCTTCACCTTGCATTTTGTCCTTGCTGATATACATCCAAACTTGATCACCAACTTGGAAACTATGCTCCATCTGATGCTTGTCATGCCTTGCCTTGTATTTGGATTTGTTCTTTTCCAGCTGTTCATGTACTGCCTGGTGAATCTCTTGGATTTGTTCAATGAAATTGTTTGCCTTGTCCACATCACTATGTCCATCAACTGTTATGTCTTTACCAAACACAAAATCTAAGGGAGACCTTGGTGTGAAACCAATGCAGGTCTCAAAAGGAGATCTCTGTGTAGAAGAATGTTTTTCTCGGTTGTAAGCATGTTGCACATAACACAAATGTTCATCCCAAAGTTTGGGATGCTTGCTGCAATAGCCTCTGAGCAACTGGATCACTATCCTGTTGACCACTTCTATTTGGACATCTGTCTGTGGATGAAAGGTTGTGTTTTTATTCAGTTTGATGTCCATTAGTTCCCACAGACTCAACCAAAACTTCCCAAAAAATCGGGTGTCTCGATCAGATACAATGGAAGTGGGTAATCCAAAATGAACCCATACATGCTGAAAGAACAAATTTGCAGTTTGTTCAGCTGTAATTTGTTTATTACAAGGTATCAAAATACACATTTTGTTGAACCTATCCACAACTACATATAAATAGTCATGACCTTTCCTAGATTTAGGCAGTCCTCCAACAAAGTCCATGGAAACACTTTCCCAAGGTGAGAAGGAACTGGCAGTGGAGTGTAAAAGCCTCGTTTTCTATTGCTGGGCTTACTTTTAGCACACATGGTACACCCTCTTACATATCTAGAAACTGTCTCATTCATTTTTGGCCAAAAATAAAATCTTTGCAGCTGTGCAACTGTTTTACTTACCCCAAAGTGACCTGATATTAGAGAAGTGTGTGCTTCTCGAATTATCCTTACTCTTTCAGTTTGTGGAATGCAAAGCTTCCCACAATGATACAAGAGTTGGTTCTTAATGTGATATTCCAATTCTTCTACTCGTTTGCCTTGTCTTAAAGTTTCATATACATCTCCAAAATCTATATCTTGAGCATATTGTTCAATGTAGCTCTCATACAGTACTGAATTATGCTTAAGTATCAACTATTTTAAAATTGGTGACTTTTGAGGGGTAGGTGATCATCTTGTGCAAGATTAACATATGTCGGATGTGATTGGTTTGGTTTCCACCATGGCCCATAATTTACTTTAGCATAGCTTATTCATTGCTACAACCAACATAGAGGAATTTTTAAGCAATGTGAAATGTATGCATGGAAGGCCAAATGTTGGTCCTTCTTACCACAAGGTTGAGTTTAGTTAGGTGAGGTGATTTGGACACTTTAGGCATCATGCTCATAGTTTATGTGACCATCACCTATGCCTAACCTTCAAGAGGACTTGTTATGCTCAGATGGAGGCTTTTCTATGGTAGAGTTTGATGGATGGAATTAGTATAAAAAGATCTTTTAATTTTCTTTTACTGATATCATATAGTAAATTGTAAATTTTTTGCAAAAAATTAATTATTTTACATGTGCGGTTGCAATGATCCAATACTTCTATGTAACTTTAGTATGAATCACTTCCATTATTGAGAAATAGTTATATTAACTAGTTCTCTCCAAATATCCAGCCCAAAAATATTTTTAGACTATAATTTGGTTTTAATATATTGTTTTATTTCTTTTACTTATTTTATATGCTAATCTAAATTCCTTTTACACATCTTTTTATAAACTCTATTTTAAATTTAAATAAACATTTTTATATAAAAACTATGCCACACAGAAAATTCCACCATCTAATTTGAACCACCTAGCATAAATTTTTCATTCACATATAAAATATTTTTTAAAACAATATACATTTTACACAAGCGGCCATAAACATGCCTCCACCCTCCTTTAGAAATCAAACGAGGACTCTATTATTGGAAAACATCTGACCTCTAAGTTACAAATATATGATGATGGAACAGAATTCATATGGTTTTTCCCTTCTTCAAGGTTATGAACTAAAACTTCGCAATAAGATAAATATACACACAAATAATCCCGTCTTTTGAAAATGGGAAAGAAAAATGAATAATAAGTCTCTTGCCACAACTATTTTTAATGATATAGAAAATTAAAAGATGAAATACTCAGGAAAAAAAACCTAATTTTCTTTACAAAATTTACGATTACAACTAAAATAATCATCAATAAACATAAACGTCAATGTTTTCTGGGTGAAGAATTAAAGATATAGAAAATTAAAAGATGAAATACTCAGGAAAAAAAACCTAATTTTCTTTACAAAATTTACGATTACAACTAAAATAATCATCAATAAACATAAACGTCAATGTTTTCTGGGTGAAGAAATCGTGTTGGAAGATCAGTTCTTCCATATTTTTCCAATTAAACGTAAACTTAATATAAACAAACGTAAAATAAAATATCACTCATCTTAGAATATCACCACTTCTTCCATATTCTCCTACTTAATAAAACATTTTCAAACAAAAGAAATCTTCAACATGATTAATATAGAGTATCACCATTTTTTATAAAAAAATAAAATAAAAAATAACAGTTTAATCATGTTTAGTAGAATTTTTTTATATTAAAAATAAAAAGCGAAATGGACAAAATAAAAAACATTACATCAATAATTGGCGACTGGACGTGCCAAGGACACATATGATCCTGCCCGCTACCGTACCAGTCAAAGATGCCACACATATGATCTTCGCGTAGCAGTCAAAGATACAGTTCCGTGCTCAGAAGCTGCATGCAATCTTCCTTCCTTGATTGCATGGCCGGGGAGGCACATTTATGATTAGGGCGGTCTGTTCAGGATAACTCTTCCGTGTTCAGAAGCGGGATGCAAGGACTCACAAGTCGTGGGCGATTTTACTTTCCGCCTATCCATTAGTGTACCTGTCAAAGATGCCGCCTTCTATTTATGGAGGGGTGGTTTTGAAAGAGATTTTTTGGAGGGTTTTTTTGGTCAAAATCCGGCAGTAATTTATTGAAATCGCAAGTTTGATAGCTATTTTTTGCACAATCAAAGCGTTCAAGGGGTTTTTCAGAGTGTAGAATCCAAATATGCAATTAAAAAACCATTTTAAATAATACAAATCAAGATTTAACCTCAATTTTTCCCAGGATTCCGTCACCAAAATCTCTAAAAAATCGCACTAAAGACAACTCCCTTATAAACTCTTTTTAGTGCTCAGAAACTACATGCAATCTTCAAAAATGCCTTTATGACGTGGCTACACCTTACCAGGCTTGTGACTAGGGTTCTTGTATTTTTGTGTATATATATAAATAGAATATTAAATATTCAACCTATTATAATTTATTAAATTTATAATTAATTTTAATATATATATATATAAAAAGTTGTTGTAACATTTAAGTCATACTTGTTAAATGATACTACTTCGAGTGAAATAATAATTGTGGAGACATGTTAGGCAAATAATTCTGGAGACTATTCATTTGAGAAATTGTGATATCTTGCATTTTCTTTTAAGAAATTATATATAAACATTTTATGTCTCACAAAACAATTAATAAAATTATAGGAAATTAGTGATAAAAAAATTGCCAGAATACAATTGAGAAAGTGTTAAACTGATTAGTGTTCACCTGTAATGACTTGCAGAGGGAATTATGAGATTCCATGTAAAGAGAATGATGTTGAGGGCACCAAAAAATCATTATGGATCCCAAATCTCTACCCATGAATGGCTTGTATGGTGAAATGCCAGAGAGAAGAAGCAACGATATGTACTGTGGTGGATTGTTTATGAAAAGAATTAGGGAGGTCGAATAAAATAAATAATGAAATTGAATAAACCAGGTGAGGAATTTAATGTTTCTAAGCTGCGTTTTCTTAGCAGTTTTGTTTAAATTTTTGTTTTAAATATTGAAGAATGGTTGACTGTGTAGATATAAATGAATGCTCCATCAATGTTAATTGCATTTTCTTACCAGTTTTGTTTACATTTTTTTTTTTCAAATATAGAAGAATGGTTTGACTTTGTAGATATAAATGAATGCTCCAAAAAAGAAATACTCTATGAGATCCTCTAACGTGGTCGAAAGGGTTAGTATTAGTTTGGTTAAACTTCTCACCACCATAACATAAATACATGGCTTTTGATTTGTATTAGTTTGGCCATGGTTGAGGATCAATTTCTACACCGCCAAAAAAACAAATGATAAACGTGGATCGAGGGTTTGCATATTCGCATTCATAAGAAAAAGTCGTCATCATGTTGTTTGTACAAGTGTTATTCAAGGTTGTTCATTGAAGGAACCATGAACAGTCTTCCATAACCATCACATTAGGAACCAAGTAACTCGACATTTGCAAAGCCACCATATTCCCCGATTGAGCTGTCACGAGCCACCACTGAGTGAAGGTGTGAAGCGTACTTTTAAAAACTATTCAAGTTATTAAATTTATAGATAATTCCAAAAAAATATTCAAGTTATTAAATTCATAGATAATTCCAAAATCCTATAGTTTGTTTTTATCCTCTTTTTTCTCGTAGAGTGGTATCACAACCAAAGAACCTATTGTTATTGCTACAACAACCTTCCTTAATTCTTTTTAATGCCTTGTTCTTAGAGGGGTTTGAGGGGCTCACTCTTAGAAAATAATATGAAGATCATTTTGCTAAGTCTATGTAACACCCCCTCCCACATTTACCCAAGTTCACTGGTCTACGAGGGTAAACATGTGAAGAAGAGTTACTATGATATGATCCAACCTCCTTGATACAATTAAGAAAGTGGGGTCGATAAACGGAACTTAAAAATCACAACCACACATCCTACAAAGTTTACACAACACTCAAAGGCAGTATCACCACTCCCACTGCCCAAACCCTAAGTTAACTTGCTTTTTCACCCACCTAGACTCCTAATCACGTGCTTGACAAGGCTTCCATGTGACTGTAGGCCTCTACTCGCATGCATGAGCCTACAAGGAAGCGACTGCGGTCTCAGAACCTCAGTTCTGTGCCTGTGACCCCATATTTTGTGCCATTTTTTTAGGGCTAGAACCTAGACCTTTGCTCAAAACTTTATAGAACTTTCCAGAATGATAAAAGACACAATGACAAAGATTTTAGCTCAAAACTTGAACAAGGACTTGGCCTAACCAAGCCTAACCATGACAGATATTTCATCAAACACATTGTGAACATGTAATCTATAGGTTATAAATACATATCTGAACATAAGGATCTCATACTTATATGAGAACCATAAAGAAGGTCGCATGCCCTCTCATAGTAGCTACAATAACACCTGTTAGGTCATGCATTCACTAACCATTCATATATCAATCAAACATGTTAAGATCCATAACTAGGATCTGTCATGAAACCATGCTTATAACCAACAAATTAACAATGATAGAACAACCATTAAAATCACATAATAACAAACACATTTTCTCATAAAACTCAAGAGGAAAGATTATTATTATTCATATGCAAAAGCCAACCAAGTTAGGGACTTCCACGTACCAATCGACCATAGATTGGGTTGAACCAAATATTTCTTTCAACCAATCACCCCCATGCCATATTCCAAGCATGAATGTTGGAATCACAAAAAAACAGCCAGGGATTCCTCAAGATTTACTATGTATCCTGCCATTACCGGTTAAGGGATTCCTATGCCTGAAACCCTCATCTATACAACCCGACTTTGCCGCAATCTCGTCATTACTAGCCAAGGGATTCCTAGGCCAAACAATAAACATACACTACCAAGATTTACCACAATCTCACAATATATCGGTCAAGGTATCACTAGGCCCTAAACAAGTATGGATGCCTCTAGATCTCTCCACGTAAACCGTGAGAAATTTTCCTGTCTCCACCCTTAGGCTTTACCGTGTATCCTGCCATTATCGGTTAAGGGATTCCTATGCATTTGGGAATTTTTCCTGAGACCACCCCACTTAGTTTCAAAACCATCCGACAATCCAGTTTAACCATGTGATAAAACACCATCACACCATGGCTATCCAAAAACGACAAGGCAAGGATGAAACCACTATTACACTTGGAAAAACACATGCTAATGACAACAAGAGAACCAAATACATACATGTGTGTACCATGCATCCATAGAACAGCCAGGAAATCACACATGCAACCTACTACCTGCAAGTATTCTTGTTGAACTTTCTTGATCCAACCTCTTCCTTACTTGATCCTTGCTTTATTTTGATTTCTTTCCCTTCCTTTGTTTTCCATTCTCCAATGCTAGAGTGCTCCAAGAATTATCTAAGTGTGCAAGAGTATGAGAGAGAGAGAGAGAGAGAGAATAGAGAGAGAGAGTTCCAAAACTGATATGACAAAAGCTGTGAACTGATCCTCATAAGCATTTTTATCATTAAGGCCTCTAATTTCTTCATTTTCCTCCTCACATGCAACCTGTGACCTTTCACCTTCCTTTTCTCCTAATTTCCTTTATTTTCATAAATAAATGCCAAATAAATGTCATTCACCTTTTCCAATGCCTTTGCGAGTGCCTTTGCCAATTTCCTTAGCCATAATAAACCAAATGAACACCCACTAGGATGTTTTTCCCAACATTCAGCTTGGAATAAGTCTCCCATGACATTTGTCTTATTTTTCCTTTATTAACTTTATTACATGGATTTTTAACCATGGTTAGTCTATGTAATGTCTTTGGGCTCTAGTTAGCCCTCTTAACTTGAGATATTGGAGCAAGACTTGTGAGCCTAATACAAATTTCTTGGCTTAGAGTCAAAGATGCACGTAACAACCTTTTAGTTTCTAGGTTATTGAGGAAACCCTTTGAAAAACGTTTTTGCTTAGTTTTCTTGCAAATCAGAGTTTTTTTGCCCCTATGTAGTGCTTCCTTGAGCCTTTAATTGGCACTATAATTCCCTCTCGACCTTTATCTCAATGCTACACCCTCAAACTTTAGCCCAAGGCTTAGGTTTTTGACCTTCCCACTCAATGTAGTCCCCTCCTAGACCTATTTATAATAGGTCTAGATAACATATCTGCAACTTTATTGTGTATGCCCTTTTTATATCTGATGACTAAATGAAACTGTTGTAGAAAACCCATCCATCTATAGTGTCTTGATTGCTGCAACTTAGTTTGGGAGTGTAGATATTGAAGTGGTTGATGATCAGTATGTATAACTATCTCTTTGCCCATTAAGTAATGTTTCCACTATTTCACACTCTGTACTAATGCATACAATTCTTTATCATATGTGGGATAGTTAACTACTGCAAAATTAAATGTCTCAGAATGATAACATATGGGTTTACCGTGATGTATCAACACTGCTCCCACGGCATAGTCACTAGCATCCATTTGGATCTCAAATGGCCTTTGAAGATCAGGCAGTGCTAGTACTAGTGATGTACTTATATTTTCTTTCATGGTGTCGAAGGCTTTCTGCTGTTTGCCTCCCCACTGAAACACCTTGTTCAATCCTATTAAAGCATGTAAGGGAGCTGCAATTAATGAAAAGTTAGAAATGAACTTTCTCCAATATTGTGTCGCTCCTAGGAAGCTTCTAACTTCTGTACCAGATTTGGGTTTAGGCCAGTTTACAGTGACTGCCACCTTAGAGGGATCTATCTTCAATTCACCACCCCCTATTATCTGTCCCAAATAATTCAAAGATGTTTTGCCAATTTCGCATTTTGAGAGTTTAACATGTATTTTTTCTCTTTTCAAAACATCTAGTGTCTGCTTAACATGCTTTAAATGTTATTTCCACGTTTTGCTAAATATAAGAATGTCATCCAGATATACAATAACAAAATCATCAAGAAAAGGTCTGAGCACATCATTCATTATTCTTATGAAAGTAGCAGGAACATTAGTTAAGCCAAAAGGCATAACCAGCCACTCATACAATCCCTGCTTTGTTTTTAAAGCAGTCTTCCATGCATCTTGTTCTGCAACTCTGACCTAATGATATCCACTATGCAAGTCTAACTTGGAAAAATAAACAACTTCTTTCAATTGATCTAATAGATCATATATGCGAGGAAGGGGATAACGATTTTTTATCGTTATCTTATTCAGTGCTTGATAATCAATGCACATTCTCCACAAGCCATCTTTCTTTCTCACCAAAACGATTGGAGACCCACATGGTGATGTGCTAGGTCTGATGAACCCCTTGTCGAGAAACTCCTGCCCTTGCTTCTTGATTTCTACATTCTCTAAAGCGGACAACCTGTACATTCCGATGTTAGGTAATGGAGCATCTTGCTACAAATTAATATCATGCACTATTTCCTTTTTGGGTGGCATACCTTTAGGTTCTTGAAACAAGATATCATATTTTGAAAAAACTTTTTCTAAATCAGCTTGTTGTTTAGCATCACAGCCCCCAAATACATTGGTTTTATTAGGTTTCTTTTCCTTTACAACCATCAGTAAAAATTGCTTGCATGAACTTACAATTTGTTTCATTTGCCCTGAGTTTATGAGAGTATAATTATTCTTGAGCTTGTGAGCTCTTACAAAGTATTCGATTGCATCTTTAACGAGCAGATACTTGTTCTCAACTCTATAGAAAATATCTTTTCTATCATACAAGTAGGGACTTCCCAAAACAATTCCACATATATCCAAAGGAACTATATCTAACTCAACCTCATCTACAAATGCTGACCCAAAAGAAAACTTAAGTTTACATTGTCTAGTCACTTGTAGTTGTGCTTTATCACTTAACCAACCTAATGGGTATGGTTTCTTGTGAGGTGTAGTTAGTAATCCCAACTTCTTTACAATTTCTTTAGAAATTAAATTTACTTGTGGGCCACTATTAAACAAAGTATCAATCTTTTGATGTTTGGAAATGACTCGAATATGGAAAAGCTCATGTCTTTTTCTCTCATTTTCTTCATCATTAATAGATTGTGCAAAATTACTAGTAGATGCTTCAGAATTTTTACCTTTTCTACCTGTGGCTGCAATGGTTACTTCATCTCCTGATTCCGACCTCAAATCTTTCTTAATAACTGCAACAGTCTTCTTCTTCTTACCTCGAACTTCTTAGGTCTCAGCTCCAGATGCAGAATCCAACAGTGCTCATCATCATGCCCATCCTTTTTACAGTGAATGCATGAAAACTTTCTTTTTTGTGCAGTGTTAGCCTTCCTCTCTTTCCATTTCTGTTTTATTTTCTCCTTATTCTTGCTTGCAATGGGCTTGGATGATCCTCCAACTTCTGGGTTCCCATTCTTTCCTCTAGCTTCTAGATGCGTAGCTCGAACAGATACCTCATCTATATTAGTGGGATTAAACATGAGGATAGTGTGCCTCATGTAGCTGTGTAGATCACCTATGTACTTCAAGAGAGTCTCAGGTGAGTTTAATGAAATTCCTAGAATCAAAGCTCTTTTCCTAAATTCTTGGGTGTAACCTTGTACACTTTGCCCTTTCAATTGGCGAAGAGTTTTCCAGCTCATCATGGCTTGCTGCATGTAAGCTAATGGATAGAACTGTTTTTTGTTGCAGATACAAATTCACTCCAAACAGACAAAATCTTACCATGTTTCTTCATGTCAGCTTGTGTCCTGCCTTCCCACCATACCAAGGTAGTGCCTTCGAGGCATAGGCTGGCTAGATGAATCTTACTCTTGTCTAAGTTGATACTTTGCACTCTGCAATAAACATCAATTTTTATGATCCAATTATCTAGCTTCTCTGCATTCAACTCTCCATCATATATTGGTAAATCAAATTTAACATCTAACTTAATCAGAGATGTCTTCTTTTTACTTTCAGGGCTATTAGGAGGTGTGAGAAATTTTTCTTCTCCTTTGAGAAATTTTTCTTCCCTTTGCCTTTTGAGTGGTCATGGAGGAGAGACTCTTCTTCTCCTTTATCTTGTTTGGAGCCTGATGAATATTCATCTTTATGTTTCCTAAAGTCCCTATACATTTCCTCTACCATGGACCTCATGGCCAGGAAACTATCTATAAATTGGGGATCTGGTCCCAAGGGACTTTCTTATGACATTTTCTTCTGAGGATAGACTCTTCCAATTTCCGAGTTAGTTTCAACCAACTCTCCTTCTCCTAATTTAAGCTTTGATCTAGTTAGCATTCAACAACAAAATCCAGCACAAGCTTGTCTAACCTTAAACAACCTAGAAGCTCTGATACCACTTGATCTGAAATCACTCGTGAATGATCTCAGTTAATTAATGAAGGTATTACAGACTCATGTGTTGTGGTGTGCCTATGTTATTTTATGAACGAATCAATAAGATTGTGAAATACACAGGCACTAAAACAGTAAGAGAAAATAGTAAGCAAACACATAAACACAACAAATTTAATAAGGAGTTCACCCAATCCTCCTGGGCTACGTCTCCTGGTCCAACCTTCAGTGGCAGCCTTTCTCTTGTGTCTTAAAAAGCAAAGTTTTAAAACAGTGAGCTCAATTTGAGTCGCACTTAACAGATAATGATCGGTAGGACTGTACTTGGATTCCCCAAGTCTCTAGAGTACATAGACTCCCCTTACTGAATCTCGACCTCAACTTCTCTCAGTGGTATGAGTCCAATTCGGTACGCAATAACTGACAGTTATACACAGAGGAGTTGCCTGAACCTCTCAAGCCTTTTCTGGAGTTCACAGACTCTCAAACTCTCTCTATCTCTGTTTGTTGGATGCTACCTTTGCTCTGCAGGTTAGCTCGGCTTCTCTATTTTCTGCAATTTTTTGCTTCTCCCTCTCTTTTCTCTCTTTTACTACTTCTTCTCCTCTTTCACTTTCTCTTTCTCTTTGTGGCTTAAAGCCAATCTACTCCCTGACTATTCGTTTCTTCTTCCTAGATCTCTAGATCGCCTACCTCTGTCCGCTGGAATTCCCCTACTCTGCGTCATGATCACTATAACGCTTCGCAGAGAGGTCGCCACCCGTTTCCTGGCAAATTAAGTGTTAGTTCCATTTTGAACGGTCGTTATTTCTGTTGCTCCAAGATCGCCCATGAAACTTTTCCCTCTGCCAACTCATCGGTCATGCTGGATCTCAAATCTTATTCGCCTCAGCCTATTTCCCTATCGAATCTGGTCATCCATCGGATTGCTTCTCCATCATTGATCTAGGGCCTTCAAATCCTACAGTCTCTATCCATATCACGCGGGTAAGTAGCATGCCCTTTACCCGCGCGATGAGAGTGGTTTTCTCTCTCATCCGTTGGATGTGTGTCACCCGTTGTATGGAATCGCGCGAGACTTGGCCGAACCCGCTTACGGCTTGAGAGCCTTCCAATATCTTATCGGTTTTAGTGCAGGGCCTGCCTTCTGACGAAATCGGCGATTTCCGTGCGGTTCTATGCTTTTCCCCGTGACCAAGTGCTCGGGGCTTTCCTTCACTGAGGGGGAGTCGTGTATCAGAAACTACCTCTGTTTTTGGATCTGACTTCCCGTTTTTCCAGTTTGTGCCAACACGCGGTTACCATGGGCCAACGGTCTGCGCGCTTTGACCGAGGGTCCTCGTTGCTCTGTGCTGACCACAAATTGCCATTGTTCAAAGGTTATTTCTGATAAGATTGACATCCATGGCACTTTGAAACTTTGCTATGAGTTTTACAGAGTTCAGGAAACTTTTAAGAGTGTTTGAGGATCCAATTCAGATCAATTGAACACTCATAGCATTTTTTATTGAGTTCGAAATCGATACAACTGTCAATTACAGTGAAGCAGAGCGTATGCTCTTCAAGGGACCGTAAGGTAAGTACTTGAAATCACTAAAAACTTGGATTAAAATGTTTTTATGTGAAAAATAGGTTATGCCATTACCTTGACGTTTGGAACTACATGAAGTGGAAAACCCTTCATACGGAATGGAGAATCAGGCTCTGAGTATAGTCTGTTGATCGAATCCCTTTCGAGTGAAGATGAAGGGACAATCCTAAGTACACCCGAAGTACGGTACAGTTTATTAGGTAGGGTATCTCGTGAATACTTCATCCATCCACTCCACCTCCACCTCCACCTCCACTGCATACACCTACACCTTCACCTCCGCATCCACCTCCACCATTCAACATGGCAAACTCAATGAAGATGTCGATTTTTAAAGGGGTAGGGAGTGAAGACCCTGAACAGTTCTGGTTCATTGCAGGTGTTGTGTGGACAACACAACATATTACAGATGATAACATCAAGAAATCACAGCTGGTCATGGCTTTACAAGACTGAGCATTAACATGGTACATCAAGTACTGCACTAATAACCCCAATGCGATGTTGGGAGAAACCCAACATGCCCTAGATAAATAGTTTAGAAAGCCTAAGTCAAAGGAGCAGTCAGTAACTGAGTTCAAATAAATTCGACAAAATGTAAGTGAGTCATCCTAGGGTTTCAATAAGAGGTTGAAATTCCTGAACAGGCATGCCAATATGGTGATTTCAGATTCCCGGCATCGGGACTAGTATATCGCGTTGCTCTTACCACACTTAAGACTGTTGCTGTCACAGGAAAGGATAGCAACCCACGCAGAGGCGGTAGATATCGCGATGAGGTTGGAAGCCTCACCAATACAGGATACAAACATTGGAGTACATCAGATTCACTCGTAGCTGGAAAGCCTGCACTTGGATTTGCAGAGCCTAAAGAAAGGAAAGGAGGCTCAGCCTAAAGTTTGCACGGAAGTTTTGTGCTTGAAATGCAAGGGCCATGGTCACGATAAGGGCCATTTTCCGGTTTATCAAAATTACCTTATCGGGGGAGGTCCTATCCCCCTGAAGCCAGAAAATATCGTTGGGCCGAGCACAGGAGTTGCGCCATGGTGTGCTATTTGTTAGGTTACTGGAAAACATGCAACATATAGTTTCCATTTACGACAGAAGTTTGTACAGACCCCCCAGCAATTTTTTTGCAACTTCTACAAGTCTGTAGGTCGTGATGAACACCATTGTCAAAGTTATGAACTAATGATAGATAAGACCCCTACCTACCGAATTTAGGTAGAAAATAAACATCAAGAGAAAGGTGTGGGTGTAGTTCACAGAGGATTCCAAGGTCGTGGAAGAGGAAGAAGAGGAAGGGCTAGCAGGGTCGTGGCCAGATTATTTACTATAACTGTGGTGGAGTAGAACACTTCGCGTGAGACTGCCAAAACCCCACAAATCTATCATGTGAATATTGTAGACAGTTCGACCATGTGATAGAAGATTTCTTGATCCTTATAACAAAGATGCAAGAAAATAAGAAGCAAATCCAGCAGCCTACGCAAAACATCCAGATGATGAGGGCAGAGCCTCGCAAAGAAGATCATAGTGTAAATATAGTGACAAGAAGTGGTATGGCCATAGGAGAAGACAAGGGAAAGCAACCTGAGGCTGAAGGTTGGGTGTGTAAGGCTGCTGAGAAAGAAGTAGACTTTGACCTTAATAAAGCTAAAGAGACCTTCATGGAAGCAAAGAAGAGCTTTGTTGAGGCCTCCACCTCAGGAAGTTAGGAGAAACTATCAGAAACTAGTACGACGTAGGAGGTAGATCCTTCATTGTTAACCACTTTTCTAAAGACATGTATGAAGTTTCTGTGCAATAAGAAGGTAGTAGAAGGACTCCAAGAGCTAATAGACAAATGCGTGGGTAAGATTAAGCTTCCTTTAGAAAAACGTGTTGTGAGGAAGATAGGTAAGCATAAGAAGTGGACCATGCAGATAGGAGAGTATGAAATGGACCAGGTAATCTTTGATCTGGGGTCAGATGTAAATGTGATGCCTAAATAAACGTGGGAAAGGATGGGGAGACTTGCATTGCAATGGTCTTCTATACAGCTACGCATGGCCAATCAGCGGAAGATTATTCTCATGGGGTGCTTATATGGTGTGACGGTAGATATTGAAGGAGCAAGTGCTCTAGCATATTTTGAAGTAATAGAGATAGTAGATGACAATAATCTGTATCCTACGCTACTAGGAATTGATTGGTATTTTGAAATGGGCACGGTAATTATCTTGAAGAAGCAGAAGATGACTTTTGAAAGGAAGGTGCTTGGGTTTATAGTGCCGCTAGACCCTGCTGAAGGAGCACGCTATACTGAACCTGTTCGCGACTTTGTGGAGGATGACGATGATCTGGTTCAGATATACAAAATCACAATGTGTGATGAAGATTGGATCAATCCTACAGCCAGTGGATGAATTGTGTGGGACAAGTATAGTTCTTGTACCTCAGACTCGAATGAAGAGCTCAAGCATTAGAAGAATCAGTTGCATGAAGTATCTATGCTCTGGTGCAATATGATGACCAAATCACTGTGGTGTGTCTCAACTGAGGTAAGAAAGCTTCCACATTATGATGGTTTAACTGATGTTGATATGTTTTTGGATGAATTTGAAAGGGAAGTTCCTGAAGAACATCGCTTCCAAGTGCTTGAATTGGCACTGCGTGCTACACCTGCCCGTTGGTGGGGTACACACAAGGAGAACTTCACTAGTTGGAAGGAATATAGAAGGATGATGAGATTAAGGTTTGGATATGCTAATACCAGGATGACTAAGAAGTACAGTGGGAAGGATGATCCTCGCGAGCATTTGGCACAGTGGACTAGAGCTTGGGGAACAGAGCCACAACCAGAATGGGTGCACATCTTCTATCATACCTTAGATACAATCCCAATGAACTGGTATTTGGAAACAGAGCTTCACCATGGGATAGCTAAATGGGACATCCTAAGAGTATTTTTTTTGTTGACGTTTAACTTTGAGGATGGGTTCAAATGAATTGATGAAGCGTTTTAGGAGATAAAAGCTGCTATCTTCAGGACGCCTAAGGAACCGGTAGAATGGACTCAACCAAATTGGAGTACACAGCCACGCCATATGCTGGAATGTTATAATTTGACTATTGAGGAGGAAGAAGAAGATCCATGGAATATTAACATTCCAGAATCAGAGGGACAACACGAATTTGAGGGACCTTAAACAGAGAACCCTGATGTAACAAAACCATTGAAAAACCAGCAAGTAAATATTGGATCTGACACAGAGCCTATGTTCGCAAAGATAGGAGAATATTGGGACGAAAATACAGTCGATAAGGTGGTTGAATAGTTGTGCGAATACCATGATCTATTCCAAACAAAGTTCTTTGATCTGAAGGGTATCATGGGAGATCTAGGCGTAATGAAAATTACTTTGAAACCTGATGCAAAGCCCGTAAAGCAGAGACCTTATTGGCTCAATTTGAAGTATAAATAAAAGGTGCGCAAAGAGCTTGATAAGATGCTGGAGGCCGAAATCATTGAGCCAGTAGAAGAATCTGATTTGGTGAGCCCAATGGTTGTCCAGGAAAAGAAACAACAAGGCGAAATTTGGATATGCGTAGATCTAAGAAAGTTGAACGATGCAAGTGTGCATGATCCATTTCCAACACCATTTACAAATGAAGTGTTAGAGAATGTTGGAGGACAGGAGGCTTATTCATTCACTGATGGGTTCTCAAGATACCATCAAATAAAGATCGCACTAGAGGATCGTAGCAAGAAAACCTTCACGATGGAGTGGGGTTTCTTTCAGTATATATTAATGCCATTCGAGATGAAGAATGCACCCACGATATTCTCCAGGGTAGTAATCACACCGTTTAAGTAATTTATTCATAAATTCCTAGAGGTTTACTTTGATGACTAGACTGTGTTTGGAGTGGTCAAGCGCCATGTTGCGAGTCTACGCCTCATGTTGGATACATGTTGCAAGTACTAGATCGATCTGAACTTGAAGAAATGTATATTATGTGTACCTTTTGGGATTTTTCTAGGCCATGTAGTATGCAAGCAGGGATTGATGGTAGAAGCCCCCAACAATGTTAAGTAGCTGCGTGCAATGTTGGGCTACACAGGCTACTATAGGAAGTTTATCAAATCTTATGCCCACATAATTGTATCGCTGAAGAAAATATTAAAGAAGGATGCGACTTTTTGTTGGGATGAGGGGTGTCAACAAAGCCTGGATGTGTTAAAGGACAAGATGGTGACTGCACCCATCTTGGTATTTCTGGATTGGAAGAAAGAGTTCCATGTGCATGTAGATTCCTCATTCATTGCGCTGGGTGCAGTATTGACCTAGCCCAACGAAGGTGATATTGGTCACCCAATAGCATTTTCCTGTAGGAAACTATCGAAGGTAGAAAATAATTACTCCACTACAGAGTGCGAAGGGATGTCGATGGTCTATGCACTACAGAAGTTTCGAAATTATTTGTTGGGCGCACACTTCAAAATGTACATAGATCACTTTGTTCTCAAGTACCCAATCAAGAAGCCTGCGTTCGGGGGGGGCATCTGTAAGTGGTTGTTTTTGTTCCAGGAATATGATTTTGAAGTGATTGTGAAGCCCAGATGGTTGAATGCAGGACTAGATCATCTATCTAGGATTGAGACAGGCGAAGAACCAACCAATTTGGAAGAAGGATTTCCGGATGCGCAACTCTTTGTTGTGCACGTTTCAGATGATCATTTTGCAGATATAATTCAATTTTTGTCTACTGGAACAACTCCGAAAGGGTATTCTACTTAGCAGAAGAAAGAAATGGTGGTCTACGCTGCTAATTTTTTTGTTATAGTGGGACATTTGTGTAAGATGGAAACAAATGAAATATTGCGCCGATATGTTCCAAAGTTTGAGCGCCCTAGTATTCTCATTGAAGAACATGGAGGAGTGGAGGGAGGACACTATGCAGGTAGAGTGACCGCAGAGAATGATTCTGCGCACCGGGTTATGTTGGCCAATAGTGCATAAAGACTCTAAGGCATTTTGTAAATCATGTGATGCTTGCCAAAGTACGGGCAAGCCTTCATGAAGAGATGAACTTCCCTTAAACCCTCAGGTTTCATTACAAGTATTCGATAAATGGGCAATTGACTTTGTAGGTTCGATACAACCACCAGGAAGGAAGATAGGTGTGCGGTACATTATTATTACGACAAATTACTTGACCATATGGGTATAAGCACAACTAGTGAAGGATTGTACTGATGTTACAACTATGAAGTTCTTGTTTGAGTATGTCTTAACGCAGTTTGCGTGCCCTAAGATATTGATGAGCGATAGGGGTATGCATTTCCTGAATGAAACAATCAGTGTGATGCTTGAATAATTGCAAGTGTACCATCAGAAGAGTATGCCCTATCATCCCCAAGCCAATGAATAGTGGAAGCATTCAATAAGATTCTAGAGAATGTGTTGACAAAGGTATGTAATGCGAAGAGGAATGATTGGGATGTGCGCATACCAGCAGTCCTGTGGGCATATAATGAAAACCCCATTTAGGTTGGTCTATGGGATCGAGGCGGTGATGCCCATGGAATAGAGTATATTTTGCCAGTCCTACGCATTGCGGCTTTGACAAAGATGTTGGATCACGAGACCTTGGAGGAACAGCTCACGCAACTAATGGAGGGCATTTTCCTTGTATGATAGCGACATCACCTCTTAAGTAGATCATCACTATTGATAGCACTTAATGCAGCGGCCTACACCATCTTGACACTAGGGCCCGGAGATGTAGTCCCTCCTGGACGAACTCTGTTATCAACGTCTTGTATTTCATGTTGCTGATGATTGTCATGTATTTATTTATGTTCTTTTAAAATGAAATTTAACACATCACGAAAGTAAAAGGTCTTGGAAGGGTCCTTTCTCACACTTGGACTCGGATCAAGTGGTATCAGAGCGGTCTTTGCGTGGATGTGAATTACAACCATGAACAATGGAACGTGCAGCAACAAAGGATGAAAAAGCGATGTACGAGACCATGCTAAAAATTTCCAAAAGGGTGGAAATAATGTGTGAATCTCTATAGAAATAAATGGAGGAAAATGAGCAATTGCAGCTTCAGGTGCAAGCCACGGAAGAGGCCCTGGAGGAATTGAAGCACAACAACCAGAATCTTCAAACAGAGAATGTTGAATTGAAGATGCTTCTACAGGAAGAGAAGGAGGAGAAACAAAGTTTGCTACGACAACTGCAAGCTAAGGACGAGGCCTTGGAAAAGCTGCAACGTGACCCATGTGAGGTCAAATGTAATTCTCTGAATTCATGTATGTGTCCTGATGATGATTTCATTATTTTTGAAAATCATACCACAGGAATTGGCTCCAAACTGTTGAAGAAAATGGGTTATGAAGGAAAAGGCTTGGGCATTAATGGCCAAGGCATTGTCAATCCTATTAAATTAGAAGAATTACCTTGTCAGGCAGGACTTGGGTATGTCAGAAAGGAAGTTGGGGAATGTATCAAGACAGCTAGTGAACCACCAACAACAGATGATGAGTAGCCCTCATCAGTTCTTTCCAAATCAACAGAGGAGGTAAAAGATGTTGATTTCCTTTCGGTTTCGTCTTCACATAGTATGATTTCTGTTGGAGATGTGGAGATCCCAATTACAGGGACAAACATGAGGCTCCTTACAAGGATGAGGCATGAGGAGGAAGAAAAACTTGGTGTTAATAACCAAGGCATGACTCAACCACTGGAGGTTATGCAGAGACCTCAATTTGCAGGCTTGAGATACACCGAAGGAGAATGCTCAAAGGTGTCAAATGCTTCTGAGACATCGTTGAAATTGTTGAGGAAAGAGAATGATGGGAACACATCACCATCATCCCATGGCAGGGAAAGAGATGAGACAAGCTCTCATCGCCATACTTACACTAGAGACGGCAAGGAAAGGTATAACCACTTTCGACATTTGAATGTTCATTTCAATTATAATCATGTTGTTAATGATGGACATAAATCAAGACATTGAAAAACGTGTACCTTTTGTGGATTACAAAACCATACATTTTATAAGTGTTGGAAAAGAATGGTAGAACACAAAATGATGAGGCGTGAAAGACCCTCTCAACAACAAGTAAAGAAACATGTTAAGCAGATCTAGAGGAAGAAAATGTATTGTAGTCATTGCAACAGAGGTGGCCATCAAAGGGCCACTTGTTGGAGGCTCCATCCAGAGCAGCGCCTTAAAGATAAAGTGTCGGTGCATGAACCAGGTGAAACAATTGTTCGACAAGAAAAACCACCATAGGAGGGTGACCCATTCACGTTGATAAGTGAAAAATGGTTTCTATATATGTTAGTTTGTCATGGTCGTGTTTTTGTAAATCATTTGTTGCATTTTAAAATGTAAAAGTGATGATGGGTTTTCCATCACTTGTTAGGCAACAATGATGTCTGGTCTTATTTTGTGTTGCATTTTACACTTTGAAAGTGATGTTGTGTTTCCATCACTTTTCAAAGAAAAAATAGTGTTTGGCCTTATCTTTGTAAATCATGTGTTGCATTGATGATGTGTTTTCCATCACTTGTTGAAGCAGTAATGATATGTTGGCCTTGTTTTCGTAGCTGGGGTATTGTTTCCATTTCGATGTAAAATTGACCACCGAGTATGTGTTATAAACTCGTGGCAAGTATGGGATGCTTAGGTCATTAGTTGGCCATGTAAGTCAAGCATGTAATTTACAAAACAATGTACTACAGGTTGCAGAGGTTGCAGTTGTCGACTCATCGCTTAAGGCTCCAAAGAAGAAAGGTGAAGGAGATGGAAGCGAGACCTTTCAGGACACTTGTGATGTAGACAAGGTACATAAAGTTGTAGATTGTTTTTCATGCTTTTGGAGGATCAAAAGCTCCTGAGTGGAGAGGATTGATCCAGGTGGCTCCAGAGACACACATAGGACAAACAGGGCTTATGGAAGCTCAAAAATCAAAGTGATCAGAATGATTTTGAACCAAAACCAGAGCATAGATCTCATCGTCATGATCGCAACAGTGTGAATGGTTCGTCAATCCAAGCTCGTATGAGGGAGAACGAGCCAGTCAAAGTTTTGGTCAAAGTTGGGTTGTGGGCCAGGTTTAAGTGTCCTACAATTTGATCGACCCTGGGGCATGAAACCTAGCTCCCGAAAGCAGGAGAAATTGTTGCCTCTTTAATTTGTATAATAACCCTTATGTTAAACAGATTTTAAAAAATGCCCTATTATAAATAAAAAAACAAAAAAACAGAAATTATAAATGAGGTCGCTGGCCGCCACCCCCAAACAATGTAACAAAAATTAATATTAAAAAAAAAATGGCTCGACAGGCAGTGACCCCCGCCAACCCTCCAACCTCCAACCTCATATATATTACACCATATATATTTGGGCGGTGGGCGGGCCACCTCTGGTGGACCCGACCCACGCCCCACCCATTAAAACATTACCATAAGTCAAGGGTGGCAGGGATCGAACACACCCAGCCAGTGCTGCCGGCTCACCTCCACCCTCACACATGCATCCAACATGTATCAAACCGTGCCAACAAATATTAATGCGCCCCCCATTTAATACTTAAAACAAACAACAACGCTCATTTCAAATTTTGTTGCGGAGGTTATGGGGGCGAGCCGCCCAATGCAGACCCGACCCCCCAAAAACAACGCACATGCGGATTTTTAAAACAATAAAAATTTTAACATGGAGGAGGCAACGTTTGACCACCCAACCTCCTCCACCAAATTCAGAGATTTTAACTGTTACACTAAATAGTCCCTTTTGTAAACTTCGCCCGAAATTTTATAAATAAACTAATTTTCATCAGTGCACCAAAGGATGGAGGAACCAAGAGCGTGCACATGGATCAAGGATTTTTAATTAATTTTTAATGCAGGGTGAAACCATGAACCTGGGAATAACACAGGTAGAACCATGATTTGGTGAAATTCTCAAGAGGGTGAAATTTTTGCAGTGTCCAAATTGGACAAATTTTATGACGATCTTACACCTCTTAGCGACACGAACCCGATGGCATAGTCAGTTTCCCAATCTAAGCAGCAGATTTGCAG